>NW_010580539.1:130849-308665 GCF_000705375.1 Tinamus guttatus | reverse complement strand
GTAAGATGCAACTCCATTTCATCTAATTTCTCCTGTACACTCAAATGAAAAGACTGACATCTCCTATCAACAAAGCGGAGCTGATTCTGAGTGAGACAAGAGCTTGCTGGTGAATCTAGATTCCTGCCACTGCTGAGCAACTGAGAGGTTTGATAGCGCCCTTGAAAACTAAGAGGTCTGTAGTGGGGTGACCCCTGCAGACAAAGAAACCAACCCTAACAAATATTTTAAAGGTGATTCGTGCTCACATTGACCTTTCTGGCTTCACTTACCCATCAAACCGTTTTTCTACCTACCAGAAAACAAAGTTCCTCCAGGAAGCGCAGTTTTAACACACTAGTTCCTAACATATACGGTAGGCCTCAGCTACGGTGATCTCCTGCCACCAAAAATCTATCAATCTATCAGGAAAGATCTCTATTCTGGGTGATGTTTATGAATGGAGTAAGACAATTTGCAGAGCTCCAGTTGCCTCTTCAAATCCCTCAACTGAGGGCAATCAGGATTCAAGAAGGCACAGAAACAGTTTCTACTGCAGATCAGGCATTTCTGTTGCTGTTGTTAGAGGTATTAGTTGTTTTTGATACAATATTGATCACCTGCAAACCATGGTGGGAATAGACAAGGCAGCTTTTCAGCAGGTTCTGTTTTACATCTTTCCGAGAAATCCAAAAAGAGTGATAAGGGACAACACATCTGCTTCTCCCAGTATCAAGAAAATCTATTGCACACTCCTCACCACACAGGACATACAGCAAGACATTTGAGGTGCCAGCAAAGAGAAGCAAAGATCATTTATAATTTTGTTTCATTAAGCTCTTTTAAAATGTTTAATTTTGCTTGGTAGTGATAAGTGGCATGAGAACTCTAGACCTACAGCAGATGTGCTAGCCCTTGGCTATTACGCTGTGACACATACTGCAGTTTTGTCCATGTAACTACTTTAGGGTTATATTAAAAAGCTCTTGAAGTAAGACATGCTAAGTTTTGTTTAGTGCCAGACCTGCTTTTCTCACCTCAGACTTTATAATCACACAGTCACTGAGTGCACCTGACTGATTTTAACCTGTCAGGCTGCAGGGGAGAAAAATAAATAAATAAAATAAAAAGCGGTGCATGCTTATACATTTAAAACCTGAAATACTGTGGAGACCCTGGAAATAAAGAATGCTCCTCTATCTATCCAATCTACCTATATTCACAGGCAGTAGCCCATACTGCACTGAAAAGCTCCTGAATGCAACAACTGACAAGGAAATCTGCTATGCAAGTCACACTTGCTTTTCTCTATCAATGGCCTGACTGCAGAGAACAATATATCTAGAAGCATAATAACAGAGACCATTAATACTTTGGAGGCTCAGTATAAAATTGCTTTCATTAGCACGTCAAGTGTTTATTTTCGCATTTTTGGTTACTACAAAACAAGCTCCTCACACACAGCCACTTACTCGACTTCCCTTGATTGCAGAGAGGGCAGTAACGAAGGAACCCGCTTTCCATGCCCTTCTGTAGAAACTTTTACACGCACCAGAAGGATATTGCTCCATTATCTCCAAACAATGAACCAGCTTGGCTTGTGGCAGCAAAATACTACCACAGAAGTATTACTGAGCACAGTGGAACAGTTTTCACAGGCTGCCACAAAGGGCATGTGTATGAAGGTGGCAGAAGGCTGTGAGAAGAGGAAGCAGTATTCCTCTTTTCTGTCTAAAAGGACACCGAGATTTAAGGAAAAATAAAAGCCATTCTTCCTGCGCCTCAGTGTGTATTTGCTAAATACTTTATGTCTAGTCATGGCACCACAGGCAAAATAATATAATGCATTAAATGTAAGTATCTTTGGGCTTGCTTTTATTGCTAAAAGCTCTCTCTTTTTTTTTTTCTTTAACTTGAGGTAACTAAAGCATGTGAACCATCTGAAGGTTAAAACGCAGTGAAGACAAAGCGCTTCCATTTTATCATGAGGAAAATTCAACACAGTAGACCTCAGGCAGAGCTGGAGTTTTATTTGAGACTGCTTATATGCATTAGCTACTCTGAATAAATAAATAAATAAATGTCAGTTTCTTGGAAAGAAAGACAAACCACGGGCTCAATAAAAATATTCAGTTTTGGTTCACATCACTTACTGACATCTGTCCTAATCTTCAAGGCTCACCATTAAAGTTGTTTTAATTAGATAGAAACCACAGCCTAGCCAGTAATGTCAACAATAGAAACAAAACTCTCCTCACAAACGTGTGCAAATCCCATTTACTTAAATGGAAATCATTCACAGGTGTGTTACATAAGGATCTGGCCACTTTGCTACTTTATGGGAATTCACCATCTGCAGCCTATCTACTTGACTTGGCTTCACAACGGAGGCGCCAGTAATTCCGTGGAAATCTGATGCAGCCCCCCCACCGCTGCCCCGCCACAGCAAACACTTTAATTACTTTTTTTCTCCCACATTGCAACACCTCTTCAGTCTAAATTTATACTTTCCATCCTAAATGTTACATGCCTGATTTTTGCCTAAGGACATGTGAATTCCGTCACTAGGTAGGTTAAATACTGTGGTGGTGATTAGACGCCTCAGCTCTGTACCAGCAAAACCTGTGGTAGAGCATCACATTTGAGGCATGCAGGTGTTTTGCAGTTTGGGTGATGCAGTCCTCCTTCTGCAGTCCTGCTCCCTTCACCCTCCCCATGCATTCACTTGTGCTCCACAAAGCGACCTGCAGGTCAGCACCTGTTGGGAACTGTCAACTAGGTGACCGTATCTAGTAAACTACAGAAACAGTGGAACAACATCAGCTCTTTTTTCAATCAAAAGGAAAAATCTGCAGTTCTTTTTCTTTCCACTGGTATGATGATGACTTTTAGTCATGTTCCAAATAAAAATACACCATAAAAGCTGTTTAGGAATACCACTGGATGTCTCTCCCCAGTGATGCCACACACCATTTAGCTTGCCTACAATTCGGTGTGAGTTTTGTCATCATGAAATTCACTAATCCAAACACAAAATTGGTATTTTTATTTCAGCTTGGTTTAAGGCAGCAGTAAAAGAAAGAAGACTGGTCAGGATGAGATTTCTTGAGTCTCCCCACACCTTCTGGTCAATGACAGCTATTGCTTTAAGTACTTGCCATTAACAACCAGTCACAATGTTAGTGACAAGATGTTACTACCAGTTACTTAGCATGATAGATGTTAACATTTTTCTGCTCTTTATGACTCACACTGTATCCCAGCCAGAATATTTCAGGATTGACTGCACAGCACCAGGTCAAAATGAAGAGGCTCTTGGAGCAACGCGTTGGGGAGCAGAATGAGACATGTCATTTTGGGAACATTAGGCCAAAAAGCATCCATGATAAGGAGGGGAACTGGATTAAAGATTAAGGTTCATCCTTTAAACTATCTCAAACCAGGGGAAACCTCCCACATTTGGGCATCAGCATTTTGCTCTTGCACACAGACAGGGCCAACATGAAAATCCGCACCATGAATATTAGTCTTTGATGTTAACATCTTCTAACAATTCTCCCAGTGAGATACATGTTATGAAAAGACACTTTGCTCCAATTTTAGAAGCCTGGGGATTGCATTACCTCTGCACACATGGGCAAACTGCCTGGTAAAGACTCAAGTAGAGGACAGCACTCTTTGTAGAACAAACTGTAAGCCTAAAGATTAGTGTCTTTAATTTTCAACCATGGATAGAGGTGATACGCTATAAGATCTGGAGCCATAAAAACCATAATTGAAGTGAATACAAACACAGTAAGGTTTTCCCATAGAAAAGGAAAGCGTGAATTTTATTGTCCTGTGAATTGCTGCACGGTTTGATTTACCTCACCAGTTTAACCAGTCAAACAGAATATGACCCGAGCACTGCACAACATGCATCACATTTTATACTATTAATTATATGAAGTCAGCACAGGTTAGAAATTAGCAACAATTTTCCATTTTATATCAGCAATACTCACCAGAAAATACCCGTAACAGAAAAGTAGCATTTGCAATTCTAAATCTAACTTGAGGGGAAAAAAGTACTTTAGAAGAATTACAGTCTTATGATCTAGTCCAAAAGATACTTTTCAAGTGTGTATGAATAACATTCTTAAATGAAAGTACACTTTGCTGGCTTTCTTAAGAATTCAGAGCAAACCTTCCCCCCCAAAAAAAGAAAAAAAAAAGAAGACTTTAAAAAGATGCCAGACCAAATTACCTTCAGCATCATTTTGAAGGTCACTAGATTGCTCCACTTTGCACGTTGTGGGAGACGGAGGCTGGTCTTTTTGCTCCAATCCTTCTTTAAGCATAAAAATGTATTAAACCTATTATTTTCAAACTGTACCATCACACGTATCATCATTACAGTTCAGCTATGAGCATTTTTCATCTCAGTACTTCATTCAATGCCTGATACCTACCTTTGTATCCTCCAAATTAATTATGACATCATAAAAGGAGCTCTTTAGTTATCTTTCAGTTTGGGCCAGATTCACTACCTAACTTTCATAGGATAGCAGTGAAGAAAGCTCATACTAAATGACCCACTTCTTCACAATCTCTTTAGAAAAAGAAAATTTAAGAAGAATAATGTTCTAATTCGCAGTTTTTAAGAGAGTATATATTACACATCATTATGGAGCCTTGGAGAAATAATTTGAACAAAATTATTTTTTCTTCCTAGCTCAATTCTCCATTCAAAATTACAATATATTAAGAAAGGGATATTGACAGAAATCGGTAATAAAATGAGTGGTAGGGAATAACGTTTGATAATGAATTAAAGCTACAGAAATGAAAATATTACAAAGTAGAAATGTTGAGGTTTAGGAAAAAAAAAATCCAACTTCTAGTCAGAAATCAACAGGCAGATGACGGCAAAAAAACCTCTCAAGTAAAAGAGTAACTCAGGCTAGTAAAGTTTAAGAACACCCCTATTCACAGCAATTTAAGTACAGCATTTAAAATCAGTTGATTAAACAAAAGAAAGGATTATGCAACATTTTAGAAGTAACTTGTCACACCAGCAACCGTAATGTAAGGCTCCAAATTATTATTTGTTTGCTAAGAGAGACCTCAAGGCACAAAGTGATAGCAGAGGCAACCTGTTATTAGAAAAGCAGGCTGAGTTGTAAATTCATCATAAAAAAGGGCAAATTTAATTAGGACATCTAATGAAAACACACTTCAACAAAGCATATACAGAAGTAAAAACCTGCAGAATAGGAACCTAACACTGATCATAACCACGAAGCTCACAAAAAGAGGAGTGAGAAATTCAAATGACACAAAAAATTGCCTACAGTCTGTGGGAGACTGAAACTGAGAGGCTGATGTTCAAGCTCATGCACTAATGCTAATGTAATTTGGACAAAATCACAGAGTAATGGCTGGAAAAACAGACTCCAAAATTTAAACTCAAAGGTACAGGAGACCTCAAATATTTGTAATCAGGAATTTAGGATGGGATATGACCCTGCTTGATTTAGCTCCACTGCCATACCACGAGCAAATAAGTCACAGCTAATTGGCAATTGGAAAAAAAAAAAGATTCTACATAAAAATTGTAAAATGCTTATGTTTTGAAAACTACCATATTTCCATAAATATCCCACAAAATCATTCGTCCTAGATGTCCGTGAATAGGTAAACCAGCAGTCAGATGTCCAGCTCTCATAAAATATTTAGTTCAGCAGAAGATACTAACCTTCAATATCCATCTCCTTCCCTTCTACAACTATGTGCATCTTAGAACAAAAAGTTAAAAGTTTTCAAACACTGGGTCAGAAATAAGTAAGGATATAGAGAAGGAATTCGTAGAATCAAGGAGAATACTGTATTCTTTCAAAAGACAAAAAGGGAGTAAATCCTAGGCTTCACAAAAAAAACAGAAAACTCATAAATGGTCTCTGTCCATCTTCCTGGGAAACTAGTTATTCTTTTGCGCTTTTGTCTTAAAACAAGAGTGCCTGGATTTGGAAAATGGCATGAATTTACAGGAAGCAACAACTCAAAATGTCAAGAAACTTTCCAAAATGGAGATCTGTAAATGAATAATTAAATTTATCTTATTTAATTTTAGGGAACAAACATTGTATTCCTACAAACATCATCGAGCACAGAATTTGCTTCATTATAGAATGTCATGTAGTTCAGGGTAGGAGGGGTCCTTACTGATTAGCAAATAACTGATTTATTGCAAACAGTCATGCTTTGAGGTTTGGCTTGGTATCAGGAAATAGACCCTTCCGACAGCATGTAACATTACTCATGTCATCTGCACTTGAAAGTCACATACAATATTTTGAGGAAAATGAGAGTTTTCAAATGCTAAAACTGATTTATTTCTTGCCCAGTAAGCATTCAAAGCTAACCACAAGAAATGCAGTGGAGGACAAGAAAGGTTTAAAAAAAAAAGAAGGAAAAAAAAAACACAACGAAGACACTTTGCAACTCTTCAAAAGGATTATTCAAGAGTAATGGTGACGTTCAACAAGAACTTCAATTTAAATGACAGAAATCCTGAAAATAGTCATGGTTTTAAAGATTGATTCCTGCCAACATTCCTCTATTCATTTAAAAATAACTTGAATATTTAGAACGGACCATATTGATGTATGGTTTCCTTGGTTCTAATGACACCTCACACTACCTGCTATTTTGCCTTTTTTTTTTTTTTTTTTTTTTTTTTGTTTCTTTGACAATGATTCACTTCAGGAGACAAATCAATAGGAGAGTTTCAATCAACACACCCCTCTGATGATGATTTTTATCATCTAACAAATCTGTGAGGCTTTCTGCAGTCCTACAAGTCAAATGTCAATCAAGTTTAAGTGCAAGTGTCCAGGCAGGTCTTTCAGGAGTATCTGAATACTTTAGATAATATAGCCATCATCTTAACTGACAACACAGAGAGGGAGGGGGCTTACATTCAGAGAGGTCAGAACTGTCACTATTTAAAAAGAAATGGTCTTTCTGCACTTTACAATGAACCTTAAAATACTCACAAAAGAAAGTAGAGGCATGTCCCAGGAGAATAAGATTTCAATCACAATTTCATTGCTTTTTTGCATATTTCCTTCATTCCAGAGAAAAAAAAAGGGATTTTTGAAGGCTTCAAAATAATATATTTTTACAATGGCCAAGCTGCAACTCTTAACCCTTTCTGTTCTTCAATAATATGTAGGTGTCCTTCAGAATAGTTATCAAGTCTTATAGGAACACTGCAAATTTCTGTTTAAATTCTAGATTGGAGTCTCAACTGATTGTATTCAAAGCTTTTCAAATTGTGATAATCCAAACAAAAAGGTTTCTGTTAAGCATTCTATGATTCTATGATTCTGAGCTGTAAGATTGTGAGAAATGACTCTTCCTTTTAGACTAATTTGAATGGTCAACAAGTCCTACAGTGCATCTCAAAGTGAGCTCTTCACCAAACCCTTTACAACTTCCAAGTCTCACTAGTTACAAGGGCTTCTTATTTTTCTCTCACTGAAAGAGAAACTCTCCCTCCAAAATGTCCAAGAGTGCATATGTAGTGGAACACACAAAGAAATAAAAATTTATACAGCCTCGTTTATAACAGGGCATTTACTATTTTGTCTTGCTCTTTTTGAAGTAACAAATAAGTAGTGAAGTAGGATGCTCTGGACAGACACAGGATAACTAACAGGGCATTTATTATGAATGATTGTTATATGAGAAAAAAAGATGGCGATGGGGCAACCTTATGTGGTTGGAAGGCTTCACAGCCAGGGCAGGATGAAGCTGTTGAGGACGGATATAGATTCAAAACTCAAACACTTTTCTATGTGCTTATTCTTTTTCTCTTTTCACTTTTTTTTTCCTTCTTTGAATAGTAAGAGAATTAACTTATGTCAGTGCATAATGACGCAGTATTATTGTGCAGGAATCTAGACTATGCTGCTCATAATCTCACATGTTTCCGCAATTTCCAGATGCAGTCACTGCAACTGGACACAGAGTTATGACAGTGTTAGGGGTTATTTTGCATGCTTCTATGCCTGTATATTTGAATCCATGGGTATAAAAGCCAAGTCCTTCAGAAATTCAGAAATTACATAATCTTCCCTTAATGGAGTTTAAAACATTAAGCATAATCACTTTGCAGTGTTAAATCACTGAAGTTGAAGTATACAAGACTAGGAGGTAATTTGGTCCTTCCCTTTGAGAATATCATTCATAAAGGAAATCTGAAATGTAAAAACTGCAAAAATCTGTACCTGTTATTACTATATTTGCCCTTTTGACTTAAGCTATGCCAACAGTGAACTATGAAATGTGGTAACACCAAGGCTGATGGCATGGTTATGTTAGCAGCTGCTACAAGATAGAGCATTCAGAAAAACAAACTGAGGAATTAAAATCCTATGAGTTTAGATGCCATCAAAGGACTGGTCTTAGATATGTGTATTTAATAAGACTGTTACTTTATAATTATTTTTATTATTCTAGTATACCCAATATATGCAGTAATATTATGAGATTAATTTATTAAAATGAACATTCATGCCTGATGATTTTACAGTATTAATATAGATTTTAATGGGGAGTATCTGGTAGACCAGCAATTAAGATATTCTTTTGTTTGTTTGTTTGAAGTAAAATTATTTAAAAGAAAGTCTTTTTGAGTGTAATAAGATATCTGCATGTCAGGGTGATAGAAACATAAGGCAGAAATTACTCTCCTAATGTGTCCATCACTCAATAAAATGCATCTGGTATTCTTTCTCTATGCTAATTCTCTAGGTGTTCCCAAGGTCTAATCTAGTGTGTACTGAAGTCAGTGGACATATTCCCACTGACCTCAGCATCTCTTTCTTCTGCTAACTCTTGCCACCAGGTTTTAATTAGGATGGATTCTGTAGTCTCTGCCTCATTCTATTACATTTCCCATATGGAAACTGGCACAGATCCAGCCAGACTCCATCACACTTGACTCCCTGTGCTTCCCCATGTTTTCTAGCTATTGGCCCTTCAGAAATGCCTAAACAGTAGGAAGGAGCAGGCTTAGGAACTTAGATGAAATTTAGAATATTTGAGTCTCCCAAAGGTCCTACACACCTCGTGTGGGATATATGCACTCCAGGAACCTAACATTTCTTTTCTTTTTGCTTTGACTACAGGTTGGTTATGAATAACTCAACAACCCCAAATCATCAATACTGGTGCCAACTGCTGATTCCATCTGCTGGAGTCATGGCCCATGAAGTCAAGTGGAATGAAGAACGACAATTCAATTAATATCTCAAAGTGATGACTGCAGGTTAGACTCTATTTTCCCCTCTTAGCAATTTAAAGCAGTTATCCTTTAGACTGATTACCGTCTTAATATAAAAATGAAAACTCCCGTCAGAACAGAGATGCATGTATTTGTAACTTCCTACAAATGTATCTGACAGTCACTAAAAGATTCCTACACAAAGAGGTCTGATGAACATAACTCCTGACCACTAAAGTAAATACACAAAAGGTATTTCACTTTGGCTACAGAAGTGTTGATTGCTGCCAATCAATTCACTGATTCCTAAAATATCTCCAAAGGATAGAGATGGCCAATAGAAGCTGTTGAAGTTCATAGCACTACAGCACCCTACAGGCCAGCCACCAGAGAAGCTCTGATGTCATCTGTCTCATACACACAAAAAGCAGACATACAATGAAAATAACTTTCTCAAATGACTTAATTCAAGGATAATTTCCCAGAGCAGCTATGTAGCTTTCACCTAAATTAATGAAACTGTGAGGGATACAATGCAATAGATAATTAAGTGAAAATATACTTCTTTGGAATTTTAAACAGCTTTAAAAAATAATCAACATAATTTGCATAATCTCCATAAAAGCAACAAGACAAAAGAATGCCAAGTAATCAGGTTTATGAAAATATACATGCCATGATAATTGTAAGAAATGGAATTGGAAATGCTAGAAGAATGCTGCAAATTCTACTGTATCTTTGGCAAGTGTTTGTCATATAATGGCAGTCTTCATTTTTCCAGTTTTATGTATTCAAGTGCAACTACATCAATCATATTAGTCAATTAAAATTTCTAAAAGCTCCTATCCTTCAATAATCTTGGCAGTAAAAAACCTATGTGTAGTGACATCCACATGCCAGTTTAGCCATAGAAGTTATCAGTTAAAAGTCATCAATTATCTACCTGTGTATATCCATGTTTACATACCTGTGCATATACAATATTACTGAAGAATTTCACAGGCTAGTTAACTGCTTGCATAAATCATCATAATCTCTTTTGTCTTTAGGAGAATCTTGCCGAGTTAGCTAGCAAACATACTGATTCAAAAGCTTTTATTGCTCTTTGCTGGCTGGCCTATTTCTGCCTTTTCCCATGTGGCTCTCCTATCAGATCTCATGGTCAATTGTGGGGCCCATACTGTTTGGTACCTCCAACAGCTTGTGTGATGAGACTGAACACACCCTCAGAAAACCTGCAGATGATGCTCAATTATGAGAAGTGGTTTACATGCTGAACAGAGGAGTACTGGTCCAGAGAGAACTGAGAAATGGGAAGACTGGGCCACCAGAAACCTCATAAACTTCAACAAGGGGAAGTGCTGACTTCTGTCTATCGGGCAGAATAACCCTATGCAGCAATCATTACAGGTCAGGAACTAATTGCTTGAGCAGCAGCCCTTCTAAAGAAATTCTAGAAATCACAGGGCATACAACATTGAGCTAAAGCCAGTACTGCAGTAAGAAAGCTACATACCAGGCAATTTTTGGTGTAGCCAGCAGGATGAAGAAAGATACCATCCCTTTCTACTCAGCACTAGTGAAGCTGTACATAGAATACCATATTCAATTTTCCACTGCCCTGTTCAGGAAGGATGTCCAGAAACTTGAGAGGGCCCAGCAAAGGCCTGTCAACATAAGTCAGGAGCATAGGGAACACAGGCTTCAGGTAGAATTTGAGTGAGCTGAACTTGTTTAATCTGGTTAAGAGAAGGTCCAGGGAGAATCCTACAACCAGGGCAGCCTACAAGCACAGGACAGGAGTTGCAGAATTGATTGAGTAAAACTCTCCTCTGTAGATGGCAGATGATACAATATGAGGCACATGCCACAAGGAACTCAGGAGGTTCAAACTGGATATTAGGAAACTTTCACTATATGAGTAGTGCACGAGAAGGTAATCTAAGAGACTGTGAATTCCTCATCCTCAAAGATTTTCAAGACTCGATAAGAAAGCACTACTGCTGTCCCAGTCTGGTGCTAATGACATCTCTTCTTCAAGGTAGAAACTGGACTAGGTGACAACCAGAGGCTCCATCCAGCCAACAGGTCTATGACTCTGTGTCATCGTATCTATTTCTCATTCCTTCTTTTTGTTGTTCATTTTTTTCCTCATCCCTCAATTCTATCCATCCATTTCAGGACTAGCTCTAAATGTTAGCACATTAACATGTGTTAAATGGCAAACTAGGAGAACCAGGAAAAGGAGAGGAAAAAAAAAAAAAAAAAAGGTTTTCTCCAACATTGTCCCAAAAGTTCAATATATTTAAGAGTCTGATGGAAAGTTTTGCTGATATATTCATTGCACATAAATCATAGTCGCTAACTACAATGCACATGACTCAAGAATTACAGCATTAATACCTTTCTAAAGACAAAGACACTACAGAATTGTAATTATTTCTCACTCATGTTCAAGCTACTTATTAATAAAAGCAACTCAGAGGCTCATATCAGATGATGACATTAGAAAGTTAGTCTCAGCCATTTTTATCTTGTCTTATTTGTTATCAAAAATGGTTACTGTGGTAACTGTTAGCAACGAATGATTGGTACTGCTCATTACAACCAAGGCAATTAGTCTTAAGAACTCTCTGTTGGGGTGATGCTTAGCAGAAGCAATATGTTTTGGCATGAAATATTATTTACTCACCTGTCTCCTCACTCAACTCAGTCTCTTCTTCATTATCATCATCTGCCAAAAAAAAAGAAAATGATTAATGAGAATAGCAGAAAACACCTAAAATATAATATTCAATGCTTCAAATTGCTCATATCTTAAGTTACCTCCTCCCTTTTAACATCTTATAGTGACATGTGGAGGTGGATGGGAGAAGGGTTTAATATTAGAGGAGATGTGAGGAATAAAGACAGAGAAGAAAGTTCTGTCCTGAGTTGCATAAAATCAGATTGTATTGTCTTTTATAACATGTGTTTGTTTGTTTGTTTGTTTGTTTTTTCTGTTTTAAAAGTGGAATGGAACCTGGTTTAGTTGTGAAAGTTGTTTCCTGAGAACAGCTGAAAAGTTTAAGGGTAGTAGTTATTCAGAAAAATTATACTAAAAAAAAAAAATACTATAAATTTACCAAAGAGGATTTAGGTTTAAATCCAAATATGGGCTATCCAAGAATTGAAGACTTTCAATTATTAAGATGTATCAGGTCTTAATAAAGCAGGTTCCTTTTGCAAAAAGTTGCTTTGTGGTAACAAAGGAATCTCTTACCACAAACTATTTTGCTGAAAAAAAAAAAAAGATTAGCTCTAATTACCATCTTGGTCATTCAACCTAATCATGAACTCACTGATTATATAAATTTATAACAACTACACTCCTAACTCATACACACTCCATCTACAGTCTTTTAACTGGATTTGAGCACGTGCAATTTCCCTAGCCAGCCCACGATTTTTGTTCAAAGCCTAACATCTTTTAAACATGGGTTTGTGCAGATTGAAACTACCTTTTGCACACAAAGGACTTTTGTAGCATCATGATTAACTGTACTGGAAACTAACAATAACACTTAAGTCCCAATCTACAGGATCAGACCTTTACCCCATAAAATCCAGAGACCCAGATGCTGTGACACACCCTGAGTACTAAAGCCCTGCTTTCATCGAGATCTGGAGCCCGAAGCACTTTTTTAAGCAGAATGAGAAAACAACTCTTCATTAATAGTAGATACCTCCACTGGGATTTATGTTTGCACACCAGCTACTAGCACTAAAATCACAAGTGTGCAAATATTCATGGTTACTTGTGAAACAACAGAAGATAGATCTTCAAGCGTCCTTCTCCCCCTTCTATCACATTCAAACATGCTCTGGAGAGCATGTTTCAGAAGCCACTAAATGACAGAATGTTACATTTCTCTTGAGTACACTTCAGTCCTGCATGAAGGATCAGGTTTTGATAAAGTCACTGAACGCTGGACTTTCTTTTACGTTACTCTGCAAACAATTGCCTTGGGGTTCAATAAGGCACATCAACTCCTGGGCTATGATTTTGTATACGCTTGGGAGTTTTGAAAGGCATTTTTTCTGAGAAAAAGAGAAAGAAAAATATCGTTGAAAACAATGGGAATTGGGCCACTGACTTGAACAAAGCCAAGATTTTTTAGCTGAAGTCCCGAAATTTTTCAACAAACCATTCAGAAAGTACTTGGTTAATGTAGAACTTACTTATTAATTATTCAGTTTCCAATAACATGTTCTTCCCATGAAAGCATTTATAATGACACCAGCATGACAAAACTTCATATTAACCTAAGAGTTGACACTAAATCTGCATAATATAATATTTTAGCACACATACATCAGCTAGTCTTCTGTGCAAATTCTTAATTATAGTTCAGGAAGTGACTTGAAATATGAGATTCCCAAAGCAACAGAATAGTTTCTAAGCTGGTGATAATGGACACAGACAAGAACTCTGAAGTGATTAAAAAGTAGTGAAGTCTTTATGCAAAATAATTACGAAGCAGCAAATACTGCTTTTGTGAACTAAATGTGAATTAAGGGTAGTTTTCCTGGGAAAAGGAACTTAAGTCTTGCTGAAAGGCAGTGAAGTCCTTGCATCATTTCTGCTAATGGAGGGTTGGACTCCTAACTGTTTCTGTGGCAAGATATCTAGGTCACTGTGGTGCTTTTGAAAATTCTATCTCAGTCTATATCTGAATGAGTTTCATTTTGGCACACAGCACTCCCTGGTCATTTCATGTGTCCATAATTCTCGTTCTCACACTATTAATGCATCTAGTGGAAGCGCTTCCCTATCAAATATAAAGTAGTCTCTTTCACTGACCTTGGTAGGGCTGGCTGGAGTGATAAACACTGTGTTTAGTTACCAAAGCTGTGTGCCAAAAGCAATTATTTTAGATAAAAAATAGTATTTTAGAAATCTATAGCCTATGTTCATTCATCTTCCCCCAGAATGTATGATACTAACAGTAGTTTCTCATTTGCTTGTTGTGAAGAAGTAAGAGCAAGTAAAAATATACTTTCCTCAAGCTCTACATGCTTAGTATAATGGGAAACTAAAGCTAAGATTGCTATAAATTAGGTCTGTAATACCTACATTTATTTTTCACATTTCCTTTTCATGTTTTTTTCCCTTCTAAAGGAAGCTTTCTACAGGTTTGCTGTCACGAGAGTCCACGAGAGTCACCAAGAGTGATTCTCTTGTGGCGCTAGTAACATTTCTTTAAAGATATATTGTCATTGCTAGATGCCCAAATTCACACCTTTGGAAGCCCACAGGTGAGGTCCTGCATAACTCTCAGTCTTACACAAAAGCTCTTAGAAAATTCTTTAAATAGGAAAACATCTACTAGTGCATGCGTGGGTGCACGTACACATGTGTGTGCCCATTCCTGGCTATTTCTGCCTGGAAAAGCAGAACAGCAACCTGCCACATGGCTTCTCCATTAAAACCCTGAATTTTGGAAACTCTACACAAGACCTATTGGAAGAAGAATGATAGATCTTTCAGCCAGTAGCAAGAGGACAACTCCTGGTGATCCTCTGGAAGGGGTAGCCTACCCTCAAAAAACTCCCATCATTATTTGGAAAGCCTGGGATATAAGGAAACCACTTACTCCAAAAGCATCATATGGTTAAGAGTGTAAAATTTTCCAGTTAATAATTGGACTATAGTCTATAAAATAATTTACAGCTAACAGTTAATCTGAATCTGTGATTGAAACTTACCCTCTAACTCTCATATTATCTGAGGTAACTATATCTCTAAGGATCACAGAGCTTTACATGTGGGTGCAAGTTGCTCAGAGCATACACATTTGTTTAAGTCACAGACTCCATGGTAGACACATATATCAAGGGATGTCTGTTACTCTTCCATCACCCTCTCACTCATTACCTGCTGGGCTCTGTGAAACAGAGTAATTGCACTGTAGTTCCTCCTACTGAGCCTGGTGAGGATGACTTCTTCTGTCATACACCTGCTTGTGTTTTTATCTTTTGCCTCTCTGGTCAGGTTCTTGCTCTGTCTCATTAGCTGTTCCGTGCAAGCAAGCACAAGCCAGATGGCCACAACCATCAGTCTGTGTTAGATTTATGTTGGGAACAGAGAGGTAAAAGGCTCTTGGAACTGCCGCTAATCCCCAAGGCCATTAAATCGCTTCTCCCATGTTGCTCATGTTTCTATTTACACTGTTCTTCGTGCTAGCATGTGCAGAGGCAACACCATGCAAATGCATTCTCTTATCTTTACCTTCAGTGCATGCATAGAACAGCTTTTAAACAAGAGCCAGCTCCAAGGTGTGGGAGGCTACTCTTTTTTATAATCAGTATTTACGTCCCACTCCCCAGCCACCCAGTGCTCCCTGCCAGCTTTCTGGCTCCTTCCTACCTTCCTCTGTCTTTCTTCCATTTCCTTGTCTCATCGTTCACTTTTTATTCATTTCCTCAGCTGTTCCCCAGCTGTTTCCTTATTTCCAGCCATTTCCTTATTTTCAGCCCATCCATGCAGCTCAGTCTTCGGAGCATTCCCCCAATCTATTGGATATAATCACTGGAAGAGCTGGGTGAGCACTCTTCGGTGAGTCCCCCGGTGGGACTGGGCCAAACTCAGCCCAGTCACTGAAAGCTCCCTTTGCAGCCTGTACCCAGGCAAATAATCTTTGTCCCAAGGCTTTACCCAACCACCTATCATCTTAAAAAATTCAGGAAACTTATTAACCACAAGTCTTATATCTATTTTTGCTCCTTAGTATCTGAAAAGCAGTTTTTGATAAGACCCACCCAATAGGACCTTCCCAGTCATACACTGTCTCTTCTCTTCAACCTAAAGGAGTCAATGCTCTTGTAGCATAGCAAAATACAAAAAAACGCCCTACGACTTAATGAAGATAAGACTCTAGGAGCGCACTAGCCCTTTCGATTTTTTTCGTCCCTCCAACTCGGTCTTCACTGGCAGAATACAACTGATGATTGACCCATGGCACAGAAAAATAACATTTTTGCTGAAGGAAAGTAGATATGGAAACCTCTGGCAGATAAGATCAACTAAACACAGGCCTGACTGTTTTCATATTAACTTATAAAAATGTATCTTTTCTATGAAGCTTCCCCTCATGCCTGTGCTCATGAGAGGAAAAAAAAAAGAAAAAAAAATAGAAAAGAAAAAGTAAAACAAAAAGATTCTTAATAAGAAAAACATATTATTCCGGCTTGGTGTTGGAAATGGAAGAAGAGAAAGATTTCTCTTTCTTTCTTTCTTTCTTTTTGTTTTGGGCATTTGTATGCCAAAATCTTGTATGCAGAGCAACAGGCACTATATAAAACCCACCTGATGCTAAGTGAGTTGGACTGAATTTTGCTTAGTCTGTTTTCATTATCAGAAATTTCCACTGATAAACAGCCTTCCTCCTGGCCTTACTGCAGCATCAGTGCAGTTTTTCTTCCTGCGTTGCTTAGTTACACCAGTCCCACAACATCAGAGTCTCACTGAATGCAATATGCGTTTGTAGCTTTTGAAGCCCTATCAAATAGAAATCCTTAGCATCAGACTCCCTAAGAAGTTATACATTGTTTTTTCTGTTTTGCTTTATTTATTTATTTTATTTTTTATCACCACACAGATGGCTTCTTTCATGCATTATATCACTTGATCTGCAGTAAAATACATATACCCTTATGAGCCACAGCTGCATATAGGGGCTGGGCAGCAGTTTCCATTCCAATTGCAAGTGAACTAGACTGTTCCAACCAGGAAATTCTGCTCATAGCCAGGATCAGGCTTAGATTTCTATTTCCCAGATGCTTGCACCTTACACAAAAGGAATGAAGCTCTCAATGAGAAAATATGCATTCTTTCTAAAAAGAGCTCATTTCAAAACATCTTTATTTCCTCAGTTTTCTGAAAGAGTGAAAACCACAGAGCTTTATTTACTCAAACACTCATAAAGTGGTTTCACACCCTCATTTATACTAATGTGGTAGTTGTAAAGGAAATGGTATGTCTTCTATGCAGTGATACAGTTCTAAATAGAGGCTCCTAATGCGATCTCATCAGTCACCTAAGACAGAGGCAACTGAACGAGATAGGGAAGAATTTAAGTGCATCTTTTACAATTAAAAGCACTCGGGCACATGAAGTTACTCTGCATCAACGACTGGAGAGGACGGAGTAGTTTGAGGATGATGTGACATCTGGAATGCTCTGCACAGGATGCAGCACCAACGCAACAGGATAAGAAGATGCCATTAAAGAATGCAAAAAAAAAAATGTAAAAGCCTCTGGTTTGCTCACCTCCTGGGGCTCAGCACAGCATCCTGCAGGAGTGAACACTCTGACAGGTATGGGATACAGCAGCAATACACTCCCCTTCCCCTGCTGGCTTCCTCCAGCGCCTAAGGCTACACTTAGACTAAGGTGATTAACAGCCACTGCTGGACACAGAGATACCTGACAGCATCACAGTTGTAGAAACCTGAGGTTGCTTCTGGTTCGCCTGGTGTAGTTAATCCTTTTCTTAACCCTTAAGGTGGAAGGCCACCACAACACCTCATAGGAAGTGCTGACAGCCTGGGGATGTGGAGTCAGTGGACATCCATGTGCCAACTGTTCTGAGTAAGAAGCCCAAGGAAATGAACAGCAGCAAACACACAACCAAACTGTAGAGCAGACAGTCAGAAAACAGTTCCAGAGAGATGGTACCAGAAGGTTTTTTGAAGACTGAAATAAAAGCAGGAAACTCTCCACTGACTTTTTCTTAGGTACTGGAAACCCACTGCGATGTTAGAAGGAGATAGGGACCTGTCCTTGTCTGTCTCTTAAGATGCTAAGCTGTTAACTATATGCTTTGCCTCCAAACCACAGCTCTTGAGCTGCTTCTTGTTCCTTCTCTTGTGCTACAGATCATCAGGACAGAGACACAGGCCAAAGAGGCTAAGAAAGAAAATCCATGAGTGGCAGGACAGGCACAATCACTGCCATGGCAGATAAAGACAAAAAGTAAGAGCAAAAATTCAATTCACTATTTTAAGAGTGCCCCTAACATCCAGTTAGCTTGAGATTTTATGAGGTAAGTGACACTTCAAAATGTACCAATGTTTTAAACATTGTGGTTTATGGATGGACCATCTTTTTTATGCTGCAGTGCACTTTTTTGGGGGATGTGTAGGTGCTAGAAGAGACAGCTAGAGCAAAGCCAGCAACCTATTCTGGTGATCATGCTTCTCTCGATCCCTCGGGTAGATGGTGTTTCCTCGGAAGCTCCCACTCCTGAGGGACAAGGAACCATCACGGTGGACAGCAGGATTGCACATCTTCCTGGCCATTTGAATAGTGCCCTGTAGTGTGGAGTTTGGCAGAAGTCCTCCGAGGATGACATCCTCCACAGTACAGACAGCTTTAGGGGATGCAGAGGGTGTTGCTAATACCTCCTCTGGAGTCTGTCCCTCAGGCAGCATCACCCACCCATGGGAGGCTGCCGTCAGCGTGCCATCGCTTCCCCAAAATCACGAACGCCTTCTGGCCACTTCGCTCATCCCTGCCTGAACAAGCAGAAATTCCCCACTGTGGGAAAATTGGAATTGGTTCCAAAACCGCTGGTGTGGAGGCCAGGGCTGGCCAGAGTCACTGCCCCCAGAACTGCAGTGCCACAGCACATGTGGAAGGAAGGACAAAGGAGGATGGTGGAAGAGGTATTCCAAGAACTAGCAGGGACTGCATCCCAGGAGAGGGTTTTGAAGACATAAATAGCTTTCCTAAAATGAAAAGAAGGATCGTTTCTCCATCAGCAGCTGTAGGGATCACAGCAGCAACCATCTCCCTCCTTCCAGCAAAAGTCCACAAGTTTCTAGAGATCTGCCACAACAGGTCACCCTAGAGCTTGGACCAAAGCCTGCTGCCAAGCCCTGACCTGCTGCCACTACCACCAGTCCCTCTGGCTCTGCCCCTTGCTCCTGCCCAGCCCCAGCCACCTCCGTTTATCCACCGGAGGCAAGTTTTTTGTCCAGATTTTTGTTGGTTCACTCAACACTGCCTCAAAAGCTTCGTCAAGGGAAGCAGTGAAGCAAGACCAGAGCCACCACCACATGACTTAGGAGACAAATCGCTACACGGCTGAGGTTTCAATTAAAGGATATCAGGCACTTCTAGCAAAGCACTTGGCATCTATCCACACAGTAAAATAAAGCCCATGAAAAATATTTTGTGGAATACATTCAGGTGACAAATGAACGTGATGAATCTGCTCATGAACATTGTGAATGCAAATGTAGAGGCTAAATTTGTCAAACAAATTACCCATTTGATACAGGATTATTTGTTAAGGGCTAAATTATGATTCTTTTGCCAAGACTCTTATCAAGAAACTGAACCTCTAATCCCAGTGAAGTCTGCCATATGTGGAGAGCATGATGCCTCTCAATACCAGTACAAAAATTACAGTCTCTGCTTAGGAGTTCACTCACGTATTAGTGCAGAGGTCTGCCTTTTTGATACAAAGCCCTTCATTCAGCCCATTAGACAATTTCCAATTTGATTCCAAGCCTGGTAGGTCTCTTAACACTGAATTTCCTCTGCATTTGTAATACATTTGTGCGCAACTAGGAAGCTGTGCATCCTTCTGCAGCAACAGGAGGATTAATAGTAAGAAAGCGGCTCTTACCCATATGCTTTCCAGAGGGAGGACAATGTTTTTGTCAACCAGGATAAAAGCAGAAAACGTACTAAATGTCATAACCTGAAGATAGAGGAGAGAAAAAGTTTTGCAGGAAGAAGCAATTTTTCTCTCTCTCTCTCCACTTTTCTTAACACCAACTGATATGGTTCAAAAAGACAAAAATGACTAAGTTTTGGGCTCTGCATCCTTCCATTTAACTCTGAAAGGACACTGAGTCTAAAAGCTTGCATCTTCTCTCTATCAATTGGTCTAATGAATTACAAATCTCTCCACTCTCCAACACTTTAGCCTTACTTTAGTGAAGTTATTTTGTTACTCTGTTTAAATCAGTAAGAATATAATAAAACTTAGAATATTGAAGCTTCATAGTACGCAACATTTGTGACATTATTTTTGCCTAAACAGCATTTTTGGAAAAACAATTCTCTTCTATAATCCACTGATAATAGGTGGTAGATTTAGAAATACTTTAAGCATTACAATTTAAGATAAACCTTTCATAACATACAACAGTCACCATGAAAAATAAGTATTTGACAGAGGTTCCTACAAGGTTATCTATCCGAGATATTAAGCAGTTAGGTATACAAAGCATAAAGGAGAAAAATATGGTGTCTCTGCCTCCAGCTGGCAACTGTTTACAAAATGCACTTAATTTTACTCAGACAAACAGCATTCTAGAAGTATCACCATTAAGTAGATGTTGATAAAACTAGCTTTTCAAAGAATAATTTTCTATTTTTGATAGGTCTTATAAATATATATTCAGCAATAGAAATAATGCCTAGAATCTAGATTCCACGCAGAATTCTATTAGAAGAAACAATGAATTCCCCAAGAAAACAACAACAAAGATGATACAAATATCAACTCTTTTTCTGGAAAGCTTATTCCTAATACTAGTGGCAATGAATTCAACAACGTGGGCAAGAAATATGCACCCGAGCCAGAATTGCAAGGATATTTTATTAGCCCAAAAGATATCTAGCAAGGCATTCTTTTCGAGTAACTGTAGAGATGATTTCACAGCATAGCTGCAGGGAGAATATTTGGGCTATTTTATTCCAGTAGGAGACAGGATACAATTGTTTAAAAGAAAAAAAAAAAAATCACTGCTTCTCTCATCCAATACGTGAGCAATGCTCATAAATACAGATGGCTATTCTACAGAAACAGACTCTCCGTCCCTTGCTTTTTTTCCCATCAGAACATACAAGAAGTTCCCAGAAAAACCCAGAGTTCAGCAAATAATTCTGTGTGGGTCATGACGCAGAGTGGTGCTTTCCTGGGCCGCTGTAAGGATGGATTTTGAGCTAGAGGCCGAGCTGGCACGGCGTTTCCCGCTGAGCACAGTGGCTTTGGCTGAGGTTCAGGGAAGACCAGGGGCTACTGAGGTGAAATCAGAAATGCTGAGGCTGTGACAACTGCTCTGCTACTGAATGACTACTACACTCCTACGTTATGAAATTACTTAGAAGCCAGCCTCTTCCCCTATATATTTAAAATTTGCGAATTACAAGGCTCTTGGCAGTTGTCTTAATATCAGTACTATTACAGAACTAATTTCTTTGCCATTCCACTTGTAAAATAGGTTTAATAATATGTTCAACTAATGGAACTATTTCCCTATATCTATATTCCACTTACTCTAATGCACTGAGGTGTAACTCTAGCCTCATTTCATTATCACTTGACTAGCTCAAGCACTTGGACGTCTTTTTGGATTTATTAATCCAAACCAGGATTTAAAGTAATTAGTTAGTTTAAACCAGGTTTAAAGTAATAACTATTTATGTATATAACTCCATGAATATATCCTTCTTTCTAAGCATTTTTGTCCACATTTTTTAAAGTAGACATATTTCATAATGCTTCTGAGCATGAGGTGCATATTTAAAATGTCTCAGCATTTATTCTCTAAGCTTAAAGAAATATCCCAGTGTTATTCTCTCTTATGAATGTTCAGCAAGCATCCTATCAATTCGAATTCATAGTAAACCTTTTCTTAAAGAAAAAGAATTAACTACATTAATAGATTCATAAAAAAAAAAAAAAAAACAACTCCTTCCAAGATCTTAGTATCAGAAGCAGAGACAGTTGCTAATTCCTTCACAGAGAACCACAATGACCAAGTCCTTTGCACAAGAAACCAGCCTGTTAGAGATACAAAATATCCTCACCATAGCAGAGTCTACAGAGAAGTAGCCAGAGCCTCTTGCCTAAGAGTTAAATGTGGACAACAACACAGAAGAGAAGGGGAACAAACAAACAGCAGGCATGAGATCATCCAGTGATCCCCATCCAGGTCTCATGTGAGGGCAGCCCTGGGAAAGATGAGGTCTTTATTCACCTACAGCCATTCAACTCCACACTGCAGGAGCTCATGTTCAAGTCATCAGGCCACAGCAACTCAGTGTGGGACCAACCATGGTCCCTTCTGTCAAAGTGATGGTATTCTGCAAAAAAGCCAATTCAAAAGCCCCAAATTACTGAAGTATTAGTCAAGTAATAGGGTACTCTTCCAGGAGAGAGAGAGACCTGGATTCTGATTCCTTCTCCAGGAACATCAACAGAGAGCCATTTGGGGAGTTTACTTCTTTCTTTCCTATCTTCCCCTCTCTTCTTACAGGCTAAGGACCTAAGCAACTCATCTAAGGCCATGCCAATGTCTGTGGTGATACAAGACTTTAAAATCAGGTCTCCCAAATCACTGGCCACTGACTTAACCACAGGGATTCCTCCACTGACTTGCAGATACAATTTTAGATGACAGGCTGGTTCACTGTGAAGCTCCAGCTTAGCAGCCAGTGGGTGTTCAGGTCCTTCTGGAAATGAGAATCATCAAGGTATATAAAAATTGATATTCACAATCATCAGATGCGAGAAAATGACAGCAGGCACACTATGAAAATTGACCGAAGAACTTTTAGAAATCTGTATCTGAGGATCCTGAGAACTAAAAAAAAAATCACACACACTGCCTGGAAGGCTTCCTGCGTAACCACTGGGTCAGCCTTTGCATGGTCACATGCCTGCAAACTGTTGAATGTTGCTGTGTTTCAGAGGGCACAAACTATCACCAGCTCTCTATGGTCATGCAACAAATTGCTGGTTTTATTTCATGTAAAAAAAATCTGTAAAGCTTCCCATGCATAAGAATAACCACACAATAACTACACAGCATAGCATATTTCAACTAAAAGCCTTTATACACTGTGATACTCAACCACACAGGTACTCTGTAGGCAGCACTTCAACAACATCAGCCTTGGCAAACTGAAAAGAGATAACCTTCCCTTCTTCCTCTCCTTTCTCCTTTGGCCTTGCCATGGTTCAGTTGCAAAGCAACTTTTAATCTTTCACAATTCAAACCTAAGTGGGTTTTACACTTAAAATAACAATGCCAAGCTTTCACCTGTGATTTCAAAGCCCTTACTGATGAAGAGAAGAATTAAAACTCTAATTTGTTGACAAATCTACACAGCAGCTTACTCGCTGTTAACCTGAAGGGCAGGGGCAGAGTCAGCAACAGAAGGTCGAGTACCGCCACTTTGTCCCATGTGCTGGGTTGCACTGCCAACAAGTGATGCAATGAATGGATGAGACACTAATGCAGCCTTTGAAAAGCACATTCAGTGTGCTCCAGACCAAAATATTAGGGCTGGGCACAGTCTGTGCTAGCTGAATTATTCAACATGTCTTTAACATTTCAGTTGCCAAGCAGTGCAAAGTGGAGGGTAGAAAGTTGTCTACCGAAAGCTTTCTTCTAGTGAGATGAGGCACTGCAACTGCCATAGTGACCACCAAGGTGAAGGAAAAAGCAGTGTAGTCACTGTGACAACATGGTCCCCTAGAATGAACAAAGACTCACAGCACACAGGAAAGGTCTGCTTGCTACTTATTCCAAGGCTCTTTCTGGCAGAGACATGGACAGTGTGGGAAGCACTCAGGCAACTGGGATTTTAGAAATGGGCTATAAAAGAAAACACTAAAATCCGTATCCTATCGGACAGAGTACAACCGATGTCACAAAAAAAAACATGAAACAGGAGAAGGTGAGGGTTCATTTAAAAAAAAAAGATTTATAATGATAAACATGATAAAAACATAGATATCACAGAATCACAGAATAATATAGGCAGGGAGGGAAGGGGTGGCAAACTAATTTACTATGCACCAGATTTTCTTACATTGCAAGAAGTAACCTCCCGTGCGAAACACAAGATGAATGGGTAACATTTCTCCAGCACTCCGGTGAGAGCCATCTTTCCTCTGATTCATGCTTGCACAGGGACAGCTCAAGTTTAAAGTTCTCATTCAGACACAGTTGGGTTCTAACCCCTGTGGTCTCTTTTCAGACCCAAAGAAACCCTCCCGGCATCATTAATGAAGAAGAAAAGCATGGACTGAGTGCATGGAAAAGCACTATATGCTAGCAGCGACGCACACATCAGTGCAAATCATTTTCTCCTTTCACCCAGCGCCACACACCAGCAGAGACAGAGCAAACTAGCTGTGTTCAGCCTGCAAAAGAAGGCCTTCATTTTGCAGAGAGGAATATCGTAAGTAGCTTTATTGGTTTACAGATTTTAAACACAGGTATTTTTCCAGGATCAGCTGATCTTTAGAGAAAGCTGACATTTTAATTTTTGAGTTACACAAGGAAAGAAAAAAGAATGCCAACTGATAACTTTCTGACACACCATTTATTAAAGACAGATGGCACTTGATTATTATACCTACCTTGAGGGAAAAACTCGCTCATTTTCTTCTTGAAAATTTTGTAGTCCACCTCCAAAAAGACGCAGAAGATGACACGATCCACCTGTAAGAAAGAAAATTATTCACAATAAAATGACCGCAACAACAGACATTGTCAATAATTTTTAGTAACAGCAAGGAAAATTTAAACTCCACACTGTTTCATGACCTGAGCAAGTGGAAAATATCACAAGTCATTTTTATTGTGTATTTGTGTTGTAATTTACAAAATGGTGTTTGTGATCACAGCTCACAATCATATGCTTTGTTAACCGCCTCCTGTTTATGCAAATCATTCTTGAGCACGGTATAAGCATCTCTTGCACCTGGATGCAAGGTTTGATGAAAGAATCACATGAGGGGCTTCTAATAAGCATACAAAAGAATAAATGAGTAAGCAAAGAGATCTTTTTCCAAACCTTGTCTGAGAAACCTTTTTGCAAAAGCATTTAGTATTTCATAATGGCTTTAAAAGATTTCATGAGGTTTTAATTTACATGAAACCACTTAGTCTTGCCATAATATAACGAGCAATGCAGCAAAAACAAAAGCTGATTGGATGACAGGTAGCACATGGGGTAAATAAAACATTTAATATGCCATCTACTCAGTGAGGCTGAGCATATCAATGAATCCACAATCCTAATGTACATGCCACCCACCAAAGATTTCAAATAAATTGCTTGGGATGTAACCGTATGTGAAAGGCTTTTCTAAAAGAACCAACCAACCAAACAAACAAACAAAGCAAAAAAAACAGAATTTCAAAGATGCCTTTAGGATTGAGAAAACAGTCACTAAGATTTTTCTCCAGCCTTGCTGATGCTTTATGTGTGTGCACAGCCCAGCACAAACCGCTTCTGTGGCCAGAGACGAGACCTTCCCGCGGCTGCACTTGCAACCTGGAAATCAGACTCTTCTTCAAAGTGCAGGAGAGCTTGACCAGGAAGGCATAAAGTCCAGGCAACGGCCAGATCAGCACCTTGCCTGGCATCACGCTCAGGTCTCTGTGGGTGACAGACTGGTGCGTTGCATCAGAGACTTTGCACTTACTGCAAAGAGCTGCAGGCTCCCCGTGAGCAAGCAGAGCTGCAGGAGGAATGCTTGCAAAGTAAAAATAACTTCCTTTCCCTTATCTTCACTAGAAATCATCGCCCTTTTGGTAGAGCTGCTCTTCAAAGAGAAGTACCCGTCTTGGCCTCAAAACTACCATCAGGCTGCAGAGCTCAAGCCAGCCTTCCAGCCTCCTTTTGGAGCAGCCCAAAGGGAAGGGCGAGGGGAAGGAGAGTGTGTCAAGAAACCAGCTGTGCTGGGAAATGCAACCCCAGAAAGCGGTTAAGTACAGGGCCAAAAAAGCATACTCTGTTGTGCCCCCACATATTTATAACATACAGCACCAGGCTGGCAAGAATTTAGAAAGCCACATTTTAGCTAGGGGAGGGTTTCCACCCAGATGCTTGTAGGACAGAGGCTTTAGACTGTGAATGCTTAAATTATATTTAATAGAGTGTCACCTTCCAGCTCCACCTCCCAAGAAAAGCAGATATTCAAGCCCTACGGTGGTAGGCAGAGATCTAGGACAGACAGAACAGCAAGGGCATGAACTTACGAACCAGAGGAGGAATTACATGAACGTGCAGAGACCTTCTGAGTTGCCTCTCCCTCTACGTGACTCCTACATTTCCTGCTGTAAACATTACGGGCATTTTCCACATTTTATGCATTTCAGCTTTTCAAGATGTTCTCTTTATTTTTATTTATTCTGTGCAGTTGACAATGATGAAACTTGTGCACTCCTGAGAATTCTTCCCTCTCCTAATATAATTCCTTCATTTAAAGATAGGGTATCTCTCTAGAAATGGCAGACTATTTCAAACTTTTCTAGCACACTGAATGCATACATCCTATGTAAAAACCTGTTTGATTTCTTCTTGGTATGTGAAAAAGTGCTCTATTTTTAAGTATGCATAAGATATTGTGATGACAGCTTGAATCCTTTGTTTATCTGATTGAATGGCATGTGTTGGCAGATAGTAAATCTGAAATTAAACCATATTCTATCATCCTGCCAGTCACTGACAATTTTATCTGACATCCACAGCTAGAATAACTTGAAATTAGGTATGGAAAGTAACCCTTGTCCTCAATGTTCTGATTCCAACTACAATAAGGAAAGGTTTAATCCAAGCGAATCCAGAATTCGCTTGCTGGTTGCCTAACAAAAGCTCAGCAGGCCTTTGGGGAACTGTGCTTATAAAAGCTCCTTATCAAAGGGGAAATCTCTCCCCTCGTGCTTGGAAACCGAACGTGATCAGACATTTCACGGTGCCTGCTTGCTGAGGGATGGGGAGCCGCCCCCAGGGGCTCTTCCAGTGCCTTTGGTGGGTGCTGGACTCTTCCACAGCTGAACAAGGAGCACTCAACTGCAGAGCGGGGTTAAAGGAGCCACAAGGGGAAGGTATTAAAGCTCATCCTTGATTGACAGCTCTTTTCTGGAGGCCAGGACTGGAATCAACCCTCCCCTGTCAGCCCCTGATTAAATTCGGCAGGCTTCATGGCTATGAATAGGTAGATCAAAGAACCACTGAAATTAGGAGCGCTGCAATCCAGGAAGAAGGGCCTTTCACTGCATGAGCTGTTTGCTCTGGAGGCAGCTTCACAGCCAAGGCTGTGAGGACATTGATTTTTTTCTTATTTCCTCAGTACTATTCGCAAGGCTTCAATTAATTAATTTTGTGGGGGGTACCTTGCCTGTGATGTGCTTAGCGGCACCTGATGGGTATCAGTAACGTGCTGGGGCTTCGCATGGCCTGGAGGGCTCTGGCTATTCTGCAGTGGAAGGGAGCCTATGCCAGGCATTAACCCCAGCGTTTCTGAAGGACGCTACAAAAACTTAAGAGCAGAAAACCCCTCCACTGGGTACCGCTGCAATGCTGGTCTTGGCACAAGAAGCCTACGGTCTGCAGCTACAGCTAGATATGTTTAGGAATAGAAAATGACCTGTTTTTTTCCCTCAGATCTTCCATTGTGGCTGTTGGCAGGTCGCCTGATTCCTCTGTGTGTGGAATGGGGATAGGATGTAGATGGGGATAGGAAGACCTGGTGCTGTATTTGTGCATCACTACAAGGAGGTATTGCCGTGCCTAACGGACAGGACACACTAAATGCAGTTATAAATATAGCTTATATTTATAACAGCGGCTCCAAGCTATACGTCTCAAACATATTTTAAATAGAAAACTGATCAGAAGACATTCTAGAAAATTTTATGTAACAAGTGTTTCCATGTCATTGCCACCTTGTGCTCTGGAGAAAATAAAATAAAATAAAATAAAATAAAATAAAATAAAATAAAATAAAATAAACCATAATGAAAATAAAAGCAATTGCATTTCAGCACTTTCACATATTTCATGCATCTCTTCAGTACCAGGAGACTGGTGCTGGAGGTACGATGAAGGCAGTAGCTCTTATTTATCTTGGAGGCAGTGACTGTCTCTTATCATATGTGGCAACAAGTTTCATCATTATCTAAATCTTGCCAAAAAAACACACAATAGGAAAACAATTGTGGCTTGTAAAAATGTTTTCCAATCCCATATCAGATTAATAGTAACAAATATCAAAGAAAATCAGGAAGCATTCTGTTCTTTCTGCTTGTAGCAAATCTTTTACCTAATCCCATCAGAATCTATTGTCATCAGGCAGTAGTTAATGCCAAAGGCCTGCTGTGCCTTTTTTAGTTTATCAAATATGCTTAATTCAAAGCTCAGTAAGGCCAACAAGAGGCTTTTCATTGACTTCAGCATGCTTGCATCAGCACCTATGCTTGGCAATGTCTAGAAATAAAACTTGCCTCCTCAAGAATTAAGTTCTGATATTCAAATTTTAGTATCCGAAATCTTCAGATACTTTCTCAAACATCCTTAGTAGCCACGGTTCTTCACTATCTGTACCCCTCAAGTCTCTGAAGCTTCCCTTCTGTCCAGCTGGAACTGCTTGAGCAAGAGCGTGCTGGTGCTGATCAATGGACACAAAGTCTTGGAAATCAGCTTGGCATCAGACATCACCCCCACCTCTTCCTCCAGCTCCCTGAGGGCTCTACCTTTGGTGAGCACCATCCACGTCTGTCCCGTTGGCCAGCTGCTGCGGCCCAAGCAGAAAGAAAGGTCAAAGAGGACGGACTAGTTCCCACATCCCACTTGGAAACAAACCCTGAGCAAGACTGTAAGCTCTGCAGAGGAGAAAGCTTCAGACCATATAAAAGAACTGCTCATTTTGTAGAAGTTCTGTAAATTAAAATTTAATTTCCTGATATTACTAATTTCACAGAAACCATTAAAACATTCAGCCTAGTTGACAGCTCCTTTCGGGATGACATCATGGTCTATAATTGCAGAAAAGAGCTTCAGTCAAGTATTTATGGTAAACACAAAGTACAGGCGCCATTTCCATCCTCATCATAAGATTTAAGCAGGGCAGAGGTATCAGAATGGCGATATGCTGAATTTGACAATCAATGAGCTGTGTGATTGTTTTCATAAAGCAATTCACCTAGCCCTAAGATCTTTATACCTGGCCCTACTTCAAATCCAATGCAAGCCAGAGCCAAAACATGCTCACGTTCATCTGAATTTGCAGCCACCCAAATGAGCTGGATGTAGAGCTTCATGCTCTACACCTCCTTCCAGGGGAGGGAAAAAGCTGCACTCTTCCACTGCAAAGCTCTTTGACTTTAAGGGGTTTAAGTTTCAACATTCTTCAAATCCAAAGCAAAAATTTGATTAAAAATCCACATTGCGGCAAACTTCCTGTAAGTCATGGTATTATCAGAGCATTATGATTTCACATCAAGAACAACTACTCATTGAAGATACTCATTCAGCTACTCTTATTTGAACCATCATATTAGACAATCATTAAAAGAAAAAATAATACAAAATATGTGAATTCTGAAATGATTTATGCTTATTGCTGGAGTGGAATGTTTTCCATGGTGGTCTTACTGAAGTTAAAAAACAGAAACAGAAATGTTTTTATTAGTGCTTTAATAACCTACTTCATGAGTTTTACTTTGCTCGGAGTGAAAAATAATTAAATGTCCAAAGGCAATTTTTAAAAATCACCTGAAATTTATTAGGAGCTTCAAATATTAACATACACAACATCTCAGAGGAATGTTATGTAGGCTTTGGAACAACCCCTGCCTCTTAAAACAAAACCCAAGAGAAATGGGAAACGTTGTCAGAAGACCTCTCCTCTACTGCTCCTGCCTTCTACAGTTCTGTTCCAGTCATATGTGGCAGAACAGAAAAACTTATTCCCATTACCAGAGTTACTCTAGATACACCGTTACAAGCATCATAATGGCATAAGCCCATCTCTGTCAGAGAAGTAATTCCACCCCTGGCTCTTAAACACAGGTAAGCAGTATATTCTGCTATATTTCTGATAGACTCGTACTCAGCACGGAAATGCAATGTGCCTAAGGTAATGAGGAACATAAGTAACAGAATTAGACTAGAACCTCCAGGGATTTTCTTCTGGTCTCTCTCCTGCCAAAGTGCTCTTAAAAAAAAACAAAATCCCATCAGTTGTCCCAAGCAAAGGTCACAGGCTTCGCCACACACCACCTTCTTCCTCGGGTCATACCTTCAATGACCACATTTATCGCATGAATCACTACTGACAACACTTTTTCCCTCATACCTTGGTTATTTTTCAAAAAAAATCTTACTCTCCTTTAGCAAATGCCATTAACACCTTTTCAGTACAGTGAATCAGGCAAGGACAGACTGAGCTTTCTCCTGTTTGAAGTTGGCCATTCTTTGAGCTGAGCTATTACTTTCTTTGTGTGCAGAAAGCCAGCCAAGTAGAGTGCGACTGTGCTAAAGAAGCACTCTGGATTTAAAATAGAAAGTTATGACAATAGTTTCTGAGGAATTTACAGATTACCAGCAACAAAACTGTACTTGTCCTAGTTACTTATCTACTTCATGATTGCATGACAAACAAAAGAGGGTCAAAAATAAACCCGTGCACCACATGCCTTGGTCATCACCCTTCCCCTCCCCAAAAATCAAATAAGGGGAAAAATAGAGATTTCTTTCAAAATGAGTTCTACCACTCCATAATGTCCAGGCACAGAATAATCTGCAGGACTGAAATTGCTACCGTGCGGGTATTGCATAAGACATTATAGTCTTGCACTGTTAGTATAAACACAGATAGATTACAAACTGTCCAGTAGATAATAGTCCTGCATGTTGGCTTTGTGGTCAAACAGTTAAAAGCTTTCCAGTTTACAAAAAGTGAAAACAACATGTAAAATCAGCTCAGGACTTAAGGACTCAGTATATTTCTTCTGATGGTCACTAAAACATTTCAGGAAAGAGGCAAGAGAGTAGTTTAAAAATGCATGTGTTTTTACCAAGATATTCATCTGCAGAATTCAGCTCTATGCCACACAAAGATGATGACATAAAGCCCATTAATCTTGTCTCGCTTAATACCTACTGTCCTTTGAAGATACATGTTTGGAATATCTGAAGGCGACCTTCATTTTTCACAGCTACCAGTCATTGGGCAGCTGACACAGCCAAGATAATCTTGTATTCAGCAAAACTGGTGGAATGAATGGATTCTGATGAATGTAATTTGCGATTTCAGTGACAAATGGCAAATGTGAAGAAAGGGTACGCATGCAAATATAACTGTGTTAAATAAGGGCTTATGAAGGATAGTACTCTGAAAATACCCAGTAGACGGTTTCACAACCACCATGCAATTTCTGAGGAGATAAATCATCATCTTATGTTATCATTATCCTCTCATTGTGGATCTCCAGTGAGTAAGATGGTATTCTGGTATACAATCAAGCAAGCAAGTAATCCAACGGGCTAACTTTTTCCACCATGTTTTATCCTGCATAGTTAATTCTTCAGTATCTTTTCAGTATGATTTGGATTTACATATTCCAAAGTTGACAGTATTTATGTAAATCTAATCCTGTTCAGACATTCAAGCTGTGGTAGGCTCTAACTCCCAGAAGGTGCCATGTCACCAAAAACTCATTACAGGACCCCACAAGATTAAGCTTTTACTTCAAGAATTCTGCTCTTCTTGACATTTCTACTGGTGTCGCGTGTGACCCAGCAATATGGTTGCAACTGGCCAGCAGGAGAGTCAACACTACTTGGTCAGAGCCAACAACACAGGAAAAAGAAACATTTGAAAACAGACAGAAGCACCATCTCCTCCTGCTCTCAGATCCCAAAATCTCAAACAGGCTCACATTTGCTTTTAAAAGCTTCTAATTTGCACCATGCAAACCAGGTGGGGAGCATTTATCTAACCTATACCAACAGCCCTACTGCTGCAATCTTCCACAGCCTATTTCAGACTCTTCTCCCCAGCACCTCTGTACACTCTCTATCCTTCATTTGAGGAAGAACATATATAGAGAATATATATAGAACATGGGTATAAAAAAATAATAACTATTCCCTATTACCTCAGTTAAAACTCCTGTTGCAGAAACAAGATAAAGGGGTAATATACCTACTGCCCAGGTCATAAATGAAGGTTATACACACACAGCTTTCAACACTCTCACTCAAATGGTTTGTTGTAGAGAAAAAAAAAAAAGTCCCAAAAACTTACGTCACATAGCACAACATGAAACAGCAGTGAAACCAACGCTTGTAATGACACCTGGACTGAATTTCCTTCCTGTAAATAATACCTTATCGTTCTCCTTGAAGAAAATGTTTTACAATTAAGTTATCTGACATTTACAGATCAAATAAAACTAATTAACACAAGCTATTAAAGACTACTTTTAAAGGATGAAAGCTGATTTTTCCTCAAATACTGTATGTCTCTCATTCTAATGCACTACAGCTCGTAGGATACTCATTCTTGTGTGTGTTCCAGAGGGGAGAACAACTCAGGATCATTTGCTTAACATGTGTCAGGTAGATGCCAGGCAAAGTAAATATAATGTTTTAAAATGTCTGTTTATCCTCTTCCCGCACAGAAGTTTCTTCTGCTTTCTGTACAAAGTGACTTCTTATAGTCACGACTGCACCCTACTCTTGCCTGAGACACTTAAGGTAGGCAAGACAAAATAATGTGTGTTTGTGTAAAATAAGGACTGATGAGTTACTTTGACAAGTTTTAGCAATGGTGGACTCCCAGTGTTCTGGTAGAAATGACATGAGGAATGACATGTGTGACGTGAAGACAAGTTCTGCAGTCTTTCTGGCTACCCAGAAGGCAGCACCAAGAGAGGCACTGACCAGCAACACATAAAAATTTTATGCATGATATTATTCCTGAAAAAGGGAAAATAGGGGAATAGGTCAAGTCAGGGAAGGGCTACACTTCAGCATCTTGTTTTGAGGTATTTGCACCTGTGAACACCTGGGACTGCTAGGGAAGATCTGCGCTTGTGACTGGATGTGCTTGTGGTTCTGGCATATGAGCTCAGCCTGTGATCCAGCCACAATGTCCCCATGTGAAAGTTTATTAAGCCAGCTTGATACAATTGATGAATGTCTTCCACAGGGGATATTGCAAGTTCAATATACTTCATTTGAAAAAAAAAAAAAAAAAAAAAAAAAACTGCCAGGATATAAATGTCAACTATACGCCAGCATTTTTCATGAGGATCAGGCAAGGAAAAAAAAAGAGATCCATCTCTAAAGAATCAGTTTTAAATTAATTTTAATAGTTGGTAATGGAATGACAGCTTTCTGAAAATAGCCAGCAGATGGTCCAGCATTTTACCAAGCCTTGCTGTCTAACCTCAGTTTCACAGAATTCATCTTCTAGCTTTGTTTCTACAGCTGGAATGCCAACGATGGCTGTTAGGGCTTTCTGAGTTTTACCTGTGTTTTTATTTCTGCTGCAAACCAGAGCATACAAGTCACAGAGACGAATAAACACAGACCTGTATTTTATTAGAAAGGACAAGAAAATACCTTATTTATGGTACGCTGCTATCTACAGATAACCTTCCCTTCCATCTATCTGCTCATCGCAAGACAAAAGACATGTAAATTACTAAGATGCTGCTCAAATACATTAGCACAAATAGCATTAGCACAATTTATATGAGCTACTCAAATGCACTGATGCATGCAAACTTTCCAAAACCATTTCTTGTCAAAATGTCCATGTTAAATGCACAAAAATATAACATATTTTATGCCATTAATTAGCTAATGTTTGCTCAGCACTTTGAAAATGTAAAAGCACTTTGAACACTCAGAGCTAAGCAGTATTATTTTTATTCATGTTGACTCCTTATATGAATCATACATAATGATCACCTTTTATAGAAAGTATTTTTGGCACACAGCCGAAACCTAACCTAGGATTTGGCACTTCTATCAACTAAAGCATCTCTAAATGGCACTGTTTCGGTTTCAGCTGGAAATTTTCTTTAACGCGCTCATTACTGGTTTCTTCACAATATGTATTACATACACGCCTAATAGCTGCCTTCATAGCTTGGTAATTAACTCTGTATAGCAAGAAAGGTCTAATGTGAAAATTGTGTCTTCTTCATTTGTCCAAAACATAACAGTACAGTGGGTTCCTAGTGTTAGCTTGAACTTAACCACTTCTCTTGCATATTTGTGAGATGCAACGGGCTTGACGGCTATAACACCCGAGCGTGATTCCCCTCTGCATCCTGTGGCTCTTCCTCCTCCACAAATTACTCTGTGACCTGCTAATGAAAAGCATGTTGTAAGGACTAGAGAGTATTGTCCTTAACTGTTCCCATGTGGTGATTTCCCCCCTTTTGATCATCCTGTCTGGGTTTTCTTCCTCATCCTTCATGCCAGAAGCAATGGCTACAACTGTGTGTTTTCCTAACTGAGTGCACAAGCCCCAAGGCAGCTGTCTCCAGGCCACAAGTGGCACCTCTGAGGGTCTTCAAGAGCTATGTGTGGCGATGCCTACGTCGCAGAGGACTCCATCATCCAGAATTACATCCTGAAATAAACAGGAACCCACAATACTCCATCATCCTCCTAGCACTGGAGCTACTTCAGGAGAAGGATGATAAGCTGCAGGTGAAGGTCCTGTGCTTCACAGCCAAGCAGGTGGGGATCCACACTACTGCTGATGCAGCCCCCCAGGCAGAAGGCAATTTATGCATGCCTTGAATTTGCTTAAACACACACCTGTTTGCAGTTTAAATTAGTCTGTGTGGGATTAACCTAGACAAGAATATTTTTCCACAAATCTGATGTGCAGACTTAAAGAGTTTTAAATAACTTCCTCTATAATATACTACACACCTTTTTCATTAACTGTCCCTAATAGCTGGCAAGTGTATTTATTCAGCATCATTTTTTTAGCCTTCAACTAATGGAGAAAGAAAAACAAGAATGTGAAATATCCGATAGGGTTAACATTGAACTGGAAGACAAATCGCTTGAAGGAGAGAATCTAATTTAGAGATGTCTAAAATAAAGAAATAAAATAAAATAGAATAGAATAAAAGGAAAAAAAAAGAAAGAAAGAAAGGAAAGACAGGCTATTTGAATGGGCTGCCTCAGAGCCGATGAGATGTTTTATGATGGTTGCAATGTAAGTTTATACATCACTGTGGGACCGCTCCCCTGCTCAGGCTTGCCAAGTGCTCCCTGATCTCAAAGTCAGGGCAATTGCTGCCCCTTTTCCCTGCTCCACCACTGCTTGCTGGGGCTCACCTTGTGCCCACTCCAAGCTCCACGTCCCCGCACCAGCTAACTCGGTGACAAATCTCACTTCTCAGGGTAAAATGTGCCAAGGAACAACTTAAATGCGTCAAAATCCCTGAAAACCCAAATCGATTTTCTCCCATATTTTCTGTTATTAAAATATCTGCCCTGAGCCTGTGATTTTTAAGCTAGGCTTCAAAGTAGAATGGCTATGTGCAGCTAAATTACAACACATGTAATGAAAAGTCTTATACCACATTGCATGTGACACTCCTACAAATCTAAACTTTCAAGGGACGTCACACAAACCACCTCTTAATCCACAGCAAGATGGTGCTTTCTTGGATGAGAAGGTTTCAGTATTTTCCCATTGCATGTAATGTACTTACTACTTTCCCGTAGCAGGTAACGCTTTGACTATTAATAAAAGAGCCTTTTTGGAGGGATGGATGAGGTCTGCAGAGCTGACAGCCCCCCGTGGCTGCACATATTTACATCCTTACACATTAAAAACATCCCTACATCAACAACTAATTGTGAGCTTCTCACCAGCTGGCACATTTCAGAGTTTGTGAGAAATCAAGTCATGTTTTCACCTCTGCTCTTCACCTGCAAGGGCTAAAAACATGATTTTGCTGCAAAACACTGCGAGCGAACGTTGCCTGATTGCAAAGCTCATGGTGGAGGTGGTGAGCACCAAACACCGATTTCCTTCCGTAAACTTTGCTTTACAGTAAACAAGACAGGCTTTAAAACCTGCTGCTAACCATGTTCAGTCAACAGAAAGTAGCTGTTAAAAAATATTTTCAATCAGAGCAGCTGAAATGTGCTCTGTATTGGAATGAGGCAAGCATACAAATCACTACTTGGGGGAGTTTTCATGCTTTTAGCCGGTTCTAACATTTAGAACCAGCTACTACCCTTTTTCACGTTGTTCTTATTTAAAATGTTCAATCTGCCTTAATTCAGAGCAATTCTGAATGCAAAATGTTCTTTTATTTTTTATATTGGGATTTTATGTGCTATTCTGCTCCCCTGCGGAGCCAGGCTACAGCAGCTCATCAAAAGGACGAAAGGCGGCCTGGATTTTATCTTACTATTACAGTGATATAGCTGCGGTGCGCAATCTGATCTCATCAAGAAACAACTGCAGGAAAGATATCTAAGTGGATGTCACAGCTCTGCTGAAAGATAACAAAGTGAAATGAACCAAAAAGACAATCTTTCCAACACAAACCACACAGTTAAGTTGTAGCGATTTGCAAGCAGACTCTGTGTGGGAGTGGGGGGAATGCAGTCAGAAATGCCTGATTAACACTTTTAAATGATTTCTGACATATTGGGTGAGTGCGTAATTAAGATATTTGCAGTGTTAAAACCTGGAGCTGTTGTGCAGTGCTACACTTGGGGAGACAACTGGCAGCAAGGGAAGGGGTGAGCGGCACTTCCTTCCACTGCAGCCTCAAGTACCCTCTCCCAAGATAAACACTTTCAACTGCTTTTAAGCCTTCTTTCCACTAGAAAGAGACTTCTAATTTGGGAAAACCCATGCGAAAATATAGCTGCACACCTGCTCTAGGTTTGTCTGCAAACAGGGATGGGCAGAGGCTTCGTGGCCTGCATGGAGCTGGAGCTTGCCTGCCTTGTCTTGCCCTGAGGGAGATGGGCCCTGTGGGCTGCATTCCTCCTCTGCAATGCCCAGGATCCCCCGGCACCCACAAACCCTCCCTTTAATTTCCTGGCAGAGCGAAAACATCTTGTTGCATGTGTTTTACCATCTTTTTTTTCTCTCTCTCCCTTTTAATGTCTGCATGAGTGCCTGAAAATTAACTCCTTAAGCAGTTTAGCAAATAGGTCTCGTCTTTTCCAAAGCCCAAAATAGCCTCGGCTTTCCATCCGTGGGGTCCTTCCCACTTCCTTGCTCTACTAAAGTGCAGAGGGATGGGGTGATGGCATTGGATTTCCACTCCCCACCCCAGGGTGGGCTGGGAGGCTGCTTTGGTCATTGCTCTCTGGTGAGAAGGGGGTTGGGAGGAGGGGGTTATATTTTTAAAGGAACACTCTGCAAAAGCCCAAGAGGTGTTAGTTTAGAGGGTGGGAATGCAGCTTCCCCCCTCCTGCTTTGCATTTGCAGCAGGGGCACACTCTGTGGCACACTGTACCCAGAGCATGGCTGGATCTCCTATGGAGGAAGAGTTGTGGTCTCTGCTTGACTTTTGCTGCTGAGCTCCTGTCTGCTTGGAATTCCCATGGTTTTGTTCAAAACTACCAAGGTTTACCATGATATGACACTCCTTTCCTTAGAGTCTATCTCGGGATGGCCATCACAGGCCTGTATGGAAAGGGCAGCTTCACAGGTGATTCTGGCTAAAGCAATCACCAACTGGCATCACCTAAAGGCATTACAGGGCCAGAGTGCAAATGGTTTAAATAAGTAAGAGGGAATTCAGGGGGGGAAAAATACAGCTAGTGAATACTGGGAGATGACTGCATGCTTACCCCTACAAATGCCAACCGTATGAGAGCATGGGAAGAATTTTTAATAAAGTAGACATAAGCAGATTAATAGCCTGGAAAGCAATAGGGGCTTCTCTTCTACACGGCCACGGGATTTGCAGTTGCCCACTTGGGAAAATCGGGACACTGTAAGGGTTAAAAAGGGTGCAGGCACAGTGGGGTTGCCCAGCAGGACGCAGCGCTGCTGTGAGTGTCCTGAGCTGTAACTCACTGCACGACAAGAGCCGCATCGGGGCCGATGAAAATCCCTCACTGCAGAAAAACACTCCATCACTTTAAAGTTCTGAATGTGCTAACAGCTCATTTATTACAGGCACTCCCGTGGTGTTTTAGGCCAGACGATGGGTTCTGAGGAATATAAAACTTTCCAAGATGCTCAGGCATGATGAGAAAAGAGGGTGCATACAAGGGCAGACAGACTTTAGGATCGAGCTCTTGTCGTTGGGCATTGTTGTCTTCTATGAAAGTTTATACTTTTGCCCATAAACCCACGCTAAAATTTCTTAGCCTTCAAACTACTGATAGTGTCTGACCAAAACTGGAGGCACAAAAAGGAACGGGGGAAGGCAGTTTGCATTTTCCAAAGCTTTTTCGTTTAATGAAGAAAATAAGATCCTTTCCACAACAAATCTAAAATGAGCTGAATTGTCCTTATCGTCTTCTCCCAAAAAATCTGTAGCAGACATTTTCAGCCATCTCCAATAACAATCACACATTCCAGATGTCTCTCTCTGACAGGCTGTTAGCCTGCCAAAGCCTGGAAATGGAAGAGGTCCAAGAAAGAATTAGGTGTCCTCTAAATCTAAAAACATTACCTCATTACCTGCGAGTAAATATTAGGCACGGTCTACGTTTAGAAAACAAGGCTGAGCACAAGGAGCACCTAGTTAACAAGCTAATGGGCTACATAATTTAGTATTATTTTCAGACACGGTGCTCTCCTATGCTAGATTTCCTTCTCCCAGTTGTGTCTCTTTGCAGAGAAGTGTTTGTAAAATAATCTTAATAACTTTGCAGTATTCACTTCAATATATACACTTCGATTTCACTGAAATACCATTGTTAGAAACAAACCACTCAATGTATTGTCAAGTGACACCCTCACAAGTATGATTTTAATGGGCTTTAAGGGGAGAGAAGTGAAACTGTGTGTCAAGCAGGTTGCTGAAGAGCTGTGCATCTATTTGAGGTACAGCACCGTATAGGTGCACCCAATGCATACGGTAGCGAAAATGCACGCTCCTGTGGTTAGCATGCAGGCAAAAATATGTCGGCATTATTTTTTCCTTATTCTGCTTAGCCTATTTTTAAAGTGTCGGCTTAAAATACACTTGAGATATTTCTGGCTCCCTGAGTGAACACACATACTGCACAGCACCAGCCCCGAGTGGCAACGTCCTGCTCGCACGTGTGCACAGGCTACGGTGGTGGAGAGGCCACACAAGAGGGTTAAACCTCTGGGCCACGACATAAGCTGCAACAAATGATAAATTAAGAGACCAATATGTTCTTTACGGTGGTGCCAAGGCTGTGGAATAACTTGAGAAGTTGTTTGGATGCCAGCAGCTGCTCAGCCTACAGACAGTCGGCTTTTGCAGTTATGGATGAATATCCATCTTGTGCCTTGTCTTCACCTCATTCCTTTACTTTTGGTGGGTATCCGGCCTGCCCCCCCCCCTCCTTTAGTCATCATATTATTGTCTCTGGGAAATGGATCTTATATCACCCCTTTGAGGTTTTTTTTTTTTAACACTGTTCAAAGTATTTTGGATATAAACGTCTGTCACATATGATATGAATTCATCTGTAGTTATAAGGTATTCAATAGATACTAGAAATAACCCAATCTCTCTCTTTTTTTTTTTTTTATTTGTATATATACCCCAGCAGTGGTGTTAATAATTAGGCTGAGAGGCCTAAAGCATTTCAATATTTATTTGCGAAGAGCCTGAAAACTTCCCTTCTGAAGTCTGTGCTTTAAATTAAATTAAGTCACATTCCTTATTTATGGACAAGAATCCAGTTAAAACTCACTGCCAGGCCAGAGGAAGAGGGAAAAAATAACTTTAGACATTGTTCTGGAGTGCAGAAACGATCCATCGGGCAGCATGATATCAAATTTATTCCCTGGCTAAGTCCAGCAAATTCTGTCAGCATTTGTCAGCACAGAAATATCTGTCTGAAAAAAGAATATATATATTCAGAATATATATGTATAATATACATCCAAAAAGCAAGGGGAAGCCTTCCTGCATCAGTTAAAGAATATTTAAAGATTTGTTACTTATGCTCTCTCTAATTGTCTGCACTGAGCCTGTGGCTGGGACCAATTACAGTATCTCCTGAAAAAAAACCAAAACATATATGTGTATTTTACCAGAAATACGCTATAATGAATTTCAGTGGGAGAAGAAAAAGTGGCAGCAATGTGTGTTTATCAAAACTAGCCCCTACAAGGAGGGTATGAGAAGAAACTCTTCGTTAGTGCCATGCTAACAAGATTCCTGACCCAGTACCCTAGTAGGACAAATAATGTAGGAAAAAAAAAAAAAGAAAGAAAAGAAGAAAAACACATTCTTTGGTCTAAAGTTGCCTTTTGCAACGTTCAGCAAATTCTAACTAATTCAGACTAATTCTAACCTGCCAATTCAGACAGCACAATTATTCTTGTAGAGCAAAGAGCAATTGTGAAACTAAACACCACTTTAAAGAAACTGTGTGCACATGAGACAGGTGCTTCTACTGTTTTTTTTTTTTCTCTTCTTTTTTTTCCTACTTTCTTTTTTTCTTTCATTTCTTTTTATTTCTACTTAAAAGAGAAGCAGGCCCTCCCTCTTTCCTGTCTTTTCAGATAGTTGCAGCTCTCCATCAGGAGGGAACTGAAGGAGGAGGCCCTATAGTAGATACTCCAGTATGGCCCATAGTGGCCCAGAGCAGAGTAAATAAAATAAGGACCTCAGTGAGCACAGCCAAGAGCTGCTCTTTATATGGGCAGGGTAGTCCCAACCCCCTATGTGGCTGCGGGGCATAAGTGTGAAAACGCCAGACAACTCTGAAGTGGGAAATTACAATCAGAAAAGTCTCCTTTATCTCACATGGTATAGAAAAAGAAAATAAAGAAATTCAAGAATAAAGAAGGAATCGTTTTAGCTTTCCTGTACAGAGGGGCAAAAAAGCAGCTTCAGATATCCGATGTCATTATTTTTGCAGTCTTACAACTTACTGCTCAAACAAACTGCTCTCAGTTCTAACATTTGTTTCTGGTTTCAGACTAGTAGAAATCTAATTTCCTTCTCCCCAAGAGCAAATGTCAGCGCAAGCGGGATCTGAAATTTGTTGCTTGGCACCTGCAGCAAAGAGCTAAATTAGAGAGTAAAATTTCAAAGAGGTACTTGGGAGGAACGCGCTGAAATTTGGCTAACAGACAAATGGGCTGGTGTAGGCACCTCCTGTGGGCCTGTTAAACCTGGAATAATAATAGTAATTATTATTTTCAGCAGCAGCAGCAGCTATATGTGCACCCACCAGCAGTGCCTCCATCCAGGTACCCTTGCGTCCCTGTGGACAATTTTCCCGTGAGTTTTGTGGGAAGAAGAATGCACACGGCAGGATATCCAAGCTGCAGCAATGTAAGCAGGGAAACGGGAATAAAAACTGAATTGCCTGTCCTTTTGCCCCGCGCGATCAACACAGAGGTACAGGAATGTATATGGCATTTCAACTTAATAGGGCATAAATGATGCAAATGAACATTGCTCCCTCAGTGCTGGTGGACAAAGCAAAGCTGAAAGGATCAGACACATCTTAAACTGATCTAAACTGGCACCACTCCATTCAAGTCCCAGGGACAGAGGAGTTCATCCATCTCTCCTCACAGCGGAAATGGGCATATTTGGAGATGTTGACAGTTCTGGGGAGCCACAGAGTGTCTCCAGCCTCACCATCGCGGTGCTACCTGGAGGATAGACGTTACTTTAAGCCCTCTCCCAAACCAATAATTAATGCAGAGGGCAGATGATGCACACGGGGCAGCACAAACATATTAAAAGTTCTGATTTAAGTCAGGAAGAAGACTGCCTGCAGCCTGCCACCCACGGGGACCATTCCACTATTTTTAAATCAATTAGTTCAACTTCCCTCAAAAGTCACATCTCTCTCTCCTCCTTAGTGGTAACAAACACAGTTTACTGCACTTATTATTCCTTTAGCAGCTCATTAGAGCTGGAATACATCAGTGCCAAAGGATCCCGGGGTCATACATCACCAATTCCATTTAATACAAAACAAAAGCCAGCTAAAAGCTCCGGAATGATTGTGATTACAATAAATAGGACAACTTAGATAAGAGAAACAAAATCCCAGCAACATGTTTTCATTGATCTCTACTTCAGAATTAAAGCAAAGAGGGAACCAGGCATTTGTGGTCGCCACTGAAAACATGAGATGATCCTATTTAAATTCCCAACATTGGAAATTTTTACACAAAGGCACCTAGCAAATATATGAGGTGGCTCTCAGGCACTACGTCAAGAAGCCCTAAAAAAGTTGAGCTTTCTACACGAAAAACTAACCATTATATATAATCACAATATAATAAAAGGAATTATTGGAGAAATACTCTCGCCAATTCTTGTAAGGAAAAGGCCTTTAGATGCCTTGAGCTGAAACTAATTGAGTTGAAAAGGAAAATATTCTGAAAAGCTGAAGAATTTATCAGAGAATGACAGGCTTTTTATATATTTTTGAACCATCTTCTGATTTCTATCCCACGGGCCTAACATTTTGTGCTATGCTTAAAAAAAAAAAAAAGGGCAGAAATAGAATCATTACCTCTTTAATCTTATGGCAATCTTCCATAAAAAAAAAACAGTTTTCACATTTAGGAAAATCGCAATTTCATTAAGAAAAAAAAAAAGAAAGGAGATGATAGAAAAAAAAGAGAGGAGAAAAAAGAAAAAAGAAAAAGAAAAGAGAAAAAAAGAAAAAAGAAAAAAGAAAAAGGAAAAAAGAAAAAAGAAAAAAGAAAAAAGAAAAAAAAACGAAAAAATGAGTATGCACTACTGTGGAAGAAAGAAAAAAAAAGAAAAAAAACCCACATATTTAAAACCAGCAAAACCAAATAAATGCAAGTTTTTGAAGCCTCAGGGCAACAAAAATCCCATGGGAAATGGATGCAGGGAAAAGGCCCCTGCACTGTTGTGGAGCCAGGGGACACATCACACGCAGCGGCCATCGGAGCCACCTCAATGCACAGCAACCCACGAATTTCTCCTGGGTGGACGCTGAGCTACAGCATAAACCACCCAAACTGGAGCACCACTGAAATGCCAGTAAATCTTTCTCTATAGCCAAATTAGAGGTCTTGGCAGCAACTTCTAATTTTACCTGAACCAATGCAGGTCAAAAAGACCAATTTATGAAGGCATTAATGCTCTGCACTAATGTAAAGCAGGCAGTTTTTAAAAAATAGTCAATTTTTCTTCTTGAGGAGAATATCACCTTTCTATTTTAATTTAATATCAAACAATTTCACCAAATCCCAACCCTGACACTGCATAGGAAATAAGGTAATTAAACAAGCTGGGGTTTTTTGTTGTTTTTTTTTTAGAGGTATACAAATACCTTCACAGAAAAAACATTTGCTTTTAAAATGCAGATTTGGTACCTAATAACACATGTCTAGGCTGTATTTATGAGAAGGACTATTTAAGGAGTGTTTAACTGCTCTCTAGCATTCAGAAGAAACCTAAAAGAGTTGGATGAAGGCCCAGGAAGATGTATGCACACGCACACATGCACATTTGTACAGCTGAGCAGTGCTCTGCACCGTATGCAATCACATCACCCCTCTATACCACGTGCAGCAGCTTTGCCATATCTCAAATAGTCCCTTTAATACCATAGAAAGGCACTGGCTGTCCTCAAAAGGAGGCAAATTCGAAGTCTACTTTTCAGGACAAGCAAGTCTTGCAAGGCCAGTTGCTAAATATTATCAATTTTCTATGAGCTCTTAAATCACACTGTTTCTCAATAAAACTCCCAAGCACCCACGCCCAAACACTGCGGATAGATGCGGCAGTTGTTAACTATACTAATTTGGGACATTTCTGAGGCCTTTCTGCTACACACGACCCTTACCGCAGTAGACTCCCATTCAACCTTTGCTTTCAGGTGTAAAATTAATGGAAGAAAGGAAGAAAGGAAGAAAGGAAGGAAAGCATTTAATAGCATTCTCATTAATAGATGGCCATTGACCACGGTCTCATATTCAAAGCACATTAACTTCATTTCAGCTCTGAAACATAAGAATTGCTATATTAGATTAGACCAAGTGTCCTGTATCCCTGTCAATGCCAGATGCTTCAAAGCAAGTTAGATTAAATTTTGCTGCTAGCAAAATTAATTCAAGTACTACTCAACTCAACTGGAGCCAAGATAGTGGTGAGCCCTAGACCAGATTTTGACCCTTATCGTACAATTTATAGCATGAGAAAATAAGAAAGGTTCCTTCTGACCACAACAGATGATGCCCTGAAGCAAAATGACTGATAAAAGATTGGCATGCAGTGGCAATTTCATTTCAGTTAGTGTATCCAATTTGATGTTTTGATTTTTGAGGCTAACATTGCAGGTTAACATTTGCAGAAGTGCCTGAGCAGCCTTAGCCTTGTTGGGTCCGTGCACTTGCAGTGGGGCTTATGCACTGTATTGCTCAGTGACATGGGCAAACTTTGCCAATACTCTCAAAGCTAGAAAAAAACAACAAGCAGGTTTCTGCCCTGGGAGTGAAGCCACACAAGCCCTTCCTCGTGCAAACTCTCACCCACGCAGTTCGTGCCGCTCTTGCAGGTCCAGATGAGCAAGGAGCCTCTGTACCTTATCCAGTTCCTCTCCCAGCATTGAGAGCTTTTAACAGGCACGTCAAAAGGAAGAATATTTCATGTTTAGCGCAAGGAAAAGAAATGCACCAGAAATGCAGATCAATTAATTTTAAACAGTATTTTTAATTACAAACACTTCACTCTCCATTTGGTACTCTGAGCATCTTATCAGGATGATCCATTGCTCGTACCATTAATTAAATTCTGCTGACACATTGTAACTTTCCAAATCTTTTTTTCCGCTCATTGTGTGGTCATATATATCATCACATCTCTTTGAATCTTAATTTCCTTGGATTTACGGGCTGTTTGTTTTCTTGAGCCTGAGCACATTCTGTTCTGTGAGTTTCTTTTCTCATCCTAGGATGTTAAAAAGACATTCTCAGAACAACATGGGTCTGTTTGTCACTAATGTAATCTGGGATTGGAAAGTAGATTTCCAGTTTGATGGACGAGGTAAAGCTCCCTTTTTCAGGTGGGAATGTAGTGCTAAGACTATGCAGATGCACTCCTTTTTTTCTGTGTTAGGGCAACATGAATATGGATATCCAGCTGTAGTGGGTAGGTGTAATTGGGGAGGGAAGTGAAAAAACACAATGACAAGAAGGTCAATATGTGTTGGTTTAACAACAAATCATAATGTTGGTGCAACCAAGAAAAAGGGCTGGAAGAAAAAAAAACAGCATTAGAGGAAACATATTTCAGTGTAAGAATCAGTATTTTGTTCCTGGAAATGTCATAATAGTGAGTGCAGAGAGTAGGCACCAGAGACAGGCTGCAGAAGATAAGCTGTTTGGAAGTGCATTAAAACAACAAATTAATACACAGTAAGTATTGAAGTGATGTATTAAATGATGCATCAATTAAATATATAATTTATGGGCATCTAAGCATTTTTATAGGCTGGATGCATAGGGGAAAGCCAGTCATGTTCACACATGCACACCAACACGCCATAACAAAACTAAAAACAGGTACTCTGAGTGTATAAAAAATGACATGCTTTATTTGGCCTATGAGACTGATACTGCAGCAATGTCAGCCATCACATTTCATATTCCACTGTTTTTCATGATGTATATGATTCCTAATAGTAAAGAAAATTTAAAAAGAGCACACCAAAAGCAGGATTTATTTTAAAATGCTGAAAGAAGCACTGGTATAACTAGCCCATATGAGTCTCCTGCTCTAATTCATGCACTACTAAACATAAACTCTTATCTGCTAAGTGCTGCCAAAGCCTAAACTGTTGATAGCAATTCACAATAAATCAATGCATTGATCCTTCCCCTGTTGAACCAATCTATACTCCCATACAACTTCAATTAGCCCAGTGAACAAACTGACACCTGGCAAACAGACCCATAAATTACTCCTTGATGTTATCACATCCTAGGGCCAAGTACCCAGGGGCTGCTTATTTTACTAGCTGCTCTCCCTTCTACAGCAAGCTCTGAAAGACTAAAGGAACAAAATGGGCTATTAACACCTTTGTTTCTCATCTGAGAAAGATTCCTGTAGCTGTTGGAAAGTCCCAAGTCCATCCTTCTTTAGGAAGAAAGAGCGCAATAAGGAGGTGTCACCTGAAAGGAGTGCCTGAAGGGAGGTGATGAATGTTACAACACCATAAAATAAATACAGAAAATGATGAGGTATTTTATCAGCACTCCTTCCTGGTAGTAATACACATTGAAATGCAAAAGTGAAAAAAACAAAACACACAAAAAACAGAAAGCTGAACAGAGAGCATCTGAAACACCATTAGGGTCCTCCCTTCTGCCAACTGACTCTTTCTTGAGAAAAAGCAGTCCTCAAGGCTCCATCTCCTCATCTGCAAACTACAATAAAAAAGCTTGCATTGAGGTTTTAGCCAATCACTTAATGTGCCAAGTATATAAAGCTGTTTAATAGTGTGAAGTAATAAAATACACATATGGTTGCACAAAAAAATCAATAAGTTGGATACGGAAGAAAAGCCAAATATTGAATCAAGAAGATGAGGGCTGAAAGCCCAAGACCATAAAACAATGAGAATGCACTGTTGGTATTCCTGATGTTCTCAGAGGGTCTAAAGTCTCAGGTCAACATCTGAGGCCTCCACTCTCAATATTGAATGAGGCCAAATAAGTCAGGAAGGTGGGACTCAGATTTACAGTGTGATTACAGTATGACTCACATTACAATTTCATCTATCTGACTATTCTGAAAGCATCTACCAAAATCATTCATTCATCATCATTTAAACAACATTTGAATGAACACTGTTTAAAAAGATTCCATTCTGTATATTTTTTTGAAAACATTTAAGTATTAGAAATCCTTGACCCAAATTAAGGATTTGGTCAGAAACTACAAAACCCCAGTAATGCTATGTCCAGTGCTGAGGTGCCCTGCATAGATTTTGCAGTTTTCTCCCTCCCAAACATCCCTCCCAACATCTATGCTTTGAGGACAGAGTAGTGTCAGATTATATGTCTCTAGCAACGTTCGCAAAACCTATAATATTATAATAATCAAGAGCGTGTTATGCTAAATTTGGTAAAATTGTAAGCAAATAACTTAGGTGTCAATAAACACAATGTATATTGAAGCTGAAAACTACAGAGTAATTAACAGGATACTGTGCAGTCTCAGTCTATTTGGTCTACAGGACAGGAAGACACACACAACTTCACCAGCTCTTCTCAATTGGAATTGCTCCTTTGGGACAGCATGGGCTAACAAATACACTTCTTGGTGCCACAGAGCCCAGCCTTTCTGATGGAAAGCTTTTGCTCACTTCTCCGTGCCTCTGCCGATTACAAGGCCAGCCCAAGGGGTGCAGACCCTTGTCTGCAATTAATCAGCATGGCTCCAGCAGAGCTGGCAAAGCTGAGCTCTTCAACGCTTCTCAAAACCTGACCCCGCATTATTTCCCAGCGTATCGTCTTCAGTGGGGACTGCCAGTGGAATTATTTTGATTCCCGCTTTTGAAATGTTTGATCAGGGTGAGTTAATTAGGTTACCACCAGTACACTGCCTTAAACTCCCATCGTTATTGATGTCTGTGAAAACAACACATATTCTGCAGCTGAGTAAATATTTCTTTGGGGAACATAACATATGAATCGGTTCTCACTCCAGATGTTCATCACATTTATACAAATTTGCACTGTGGCTTTGATGTGAAGCCTATCATCCTCTGGGCTGCAACAACTGAATGCCAGTAGACCCACAGCTATATCAATAGTGATTTTCTGAATTTCTGTGCTGCCTTTTTCTATTCAGTGCTTTGCACACATTAATGAACTAAGCCACAAGAATCCCTGTGGGGGAAGAATTATTCCATTCATTTTACACATGGGGAATTTATGAGGTAGAAAAATAAAGCAACTTGCCAAGGTTGTATGAAAAGTCTGGGGTAAAGCTGGAGAGAATTGCAATCAATAAATGAGAAAAGTTCCAGCCTTATTAAACAGAGAGAAATGTTTGCAGAATTCAAGCCATAATTTTAAAATGTTATTAGTTAATGTCATTTTGTATAACAGCAAGAATTTCTTACTATGCTTTGTTGCAGAATGAGAATTAAACACAGTGTATCATTATTAAGCATACAAATTTTTCTCCAGAAAATCACTTTCCCAAGAGATTTCAAATTATGTGTATTGGAATTTCCTTTGCTGTGGAAAAGCCTCCCTTAGTGTATCCAGGAATAAAATAGCATAAGAAATAACTATTCTGGGTGGAACCTGCTGTCATTCTTTAACAATACAGGCTCGTATGTGTGGCATTTCTGGAAGCGTTTAATGAAAGCTGCTCTTATATCACTGACTTCATTGAGAGCAAATAGAGACCAATTCCGAGCTATTTTGTGCAAAATCCTGCCCTCTATCATGGTATAGTGAAGTACAACAAAAGCGTGATTCACTGAGCACACCATAAAAAATCCCGTTTTGATTCATTCACCACATTTTCAAGTTAAATAGTGCAAAAGATTGTAGAACTGGGACAGATACTTATGAAGATATTACAGATCATACAGCTCCAGTCAGACAATGTTTTCAAGTAACGATAGTTGACCTGGCAATCAAGACAAACATCTGTCTGTGCCATTAATGGTTGCAGCAGCAGGGTGAAATGCTTGGGGACCAAACAACCCTTGGTTCCAAGATAGCTCTTATGTTAGAGATGAGTATTACAGCATGTTAGAGGATTGCTTTGAGAAGGGCTACCCTATCATTAGCCATATATGCTCAGACTCAGGGGTTATAAGCACGGCCACTCTGATGCTGATCCAGGAAAGCTTTCTTGTTCAGGGAAGAAAAAAAAGAAAAAAAAAAAGAAAAACCAACAACATCCTTTATGTAAGGGGCAAGAGTATCTTAAGCAAAGCAGACTTTCTAGCATATGTCTTGCTCTACAACGTATAAAGAGAACTTGAGTAACAGATGGAAGTTAGAAACTACTGTCCTTAGATGTTTTAATTAGTAGACTATTCCCTCTTCAGGATGGAACTGCCCCTTCTCATGGCTAATATTCTGTATTTATTTCCAGTGGAACTATGGCAATTTATTCTAAATGAGATGCTGGTCTTGTACCTTTGTGTACTTCAGAGGTCAATTTGCACGTTAATCATGCACCTTTTCCAGACCCTTCGAAATGAATTAGGCCATTCTGAAAATGAGACACCTATTGACAAGGTATAACTGTTATTATGCCTTATGTCTATTACTAAAAAATACTCACAAACTAATACTGTTGTATACAGCCTAGAAAACAGCTTTCTGGCAAAGTAAAATTGCAATTAGGGTAGTCCTGAAACTGTGGGTATTCAAGGTTTGCAGAATGTTTTCAGAAACGGATGTTTTCAGAAGAGGAGAAATTTTCTAAGTGCAGGAAGGAAAAAAGAAACAAGAAAAAACAGAATGGCAAAGGGATGGAGGAAAAAAAGAGTAGTAGTGGAAGGAGGCACATTTTAAAGAACGAGAAAAGGGTGGCAAATGAGAGGGAATGGGTAACAGAAACCTGGCTGATGTTCAGTCCCGAGGTGCACACCTCGGAAATAACAGTTATTTCTTGAACATTACATTCTCCTTTTAGATGGAACCAGACAAGTTACTATCATTGCCTGTTCTGTGAATAACTATTTGCAAATGTGTGTTTTCTTTTTTAGCCAACTCTACCAGTGGCCATGAATATAAGAAAGACTAGGCCTTTCTAATGCTCTTTTCTGAACAAAAGGAATAGAAAAAAATCTTTTTTTTTTTTTTTAAATCTCATTCTTCAGTGACACACAAAAACATTAACTGTTCATAAAACACTAAAAAGAAAGCATTGCAGGAGAGTTCTTGCATGGCTGAAAATAAAACCTAAAATCACATCAAAAGTGTTGGCCCAAAGTCATTTTCAGTGAACCACAACTGTTATTTCTCATGCCAACTGGGAACATAAAGAGATTTTTATTAATGCATGATTTCTGCATTTACTTCATATTTCTAAGTTGGAAAAAATCAGAAACAGACGTAAAGGCCCCATTCCACAGCATGAAATAAACAAATGCATTTTACCATATATGCTTTTCATACCGAAATCAATTTGTGCAGCATTTGTTTTGCTTGCTCACAGCAGACAGCTTTCACCCTGGACGAGGGGCTGGAAAAGCAACAGCCACCAGAGTTGGCTGAGGAAGAGGAGGAGTGCAGAGCAGGGTAGGAGGAAGCACTGGATGTGCTACTCCATCCACTCACATGCATCTCCGGATCCACCATGGTGGTTAGAGCTGCATGGAAATATAGCTCAGAAGTCCAATAGCTATCTTGGAATAATGCCTTAAATAGGGACACAGAAACATTTTGATATTCCCACTGAGCTGCTCTTCTTTCTTCCAAGAGATCCAAAAAAGCCTGAAAATGCAAATAACACAAGGAACTTTAAAATTCTATTTCTCTTGGGCCAAAGATACTACTTTAGAACTCTGCTTATTGAGAAACAAGGTAAAAACACTGTCCGTGTCCAATTCCATTCTCATCTTCATCAGTGAATAACTGAAACACCTTGGTGCAGATCCAGTGTAAATAAAAAGGGGAACTGGGCAAGGGTTCAATTAAGAAAAATATAGAACTAGATTAGATTCAGAATTTCTCCACTTACTACGGTTTACAGCAAGACATTATGTTAGAACATTATAGAACATTATGTTACCTACATAGCAGTTATGATTAAGAAAAGCAAAGTATATGGATAGAAAATTAATAAGTATGAGCAACAGAAAAGGCATTCAAAGTTAAATACACTGGCACTCCTTACGTATTTTGCAAACTGGTCTTAGTTTACTGTTTTTACAGATATATATGTGTGTTTTCCTAGCCAAGGTACAGATTTACTTTCATCAAGAAATTCCTAATCAGACTCACAACCCCTTCACTTCTGTTTCTCACCACCTTTTAACATCAATGAAAACAATACACTTACACTGGTGAAAAACTGGATTCATCCGCTGGGGTGTCTCACTGTGAGTAATTAATCTACGGGCAGCAATTTATGTTCCAGTGGAGATGCACAACACATAATGAACATAATAGCGTGAAATAAAATAAGACAAAACATTAAATTTTGAGTCAGCCCCTCTGGGATAAATATAGTCTGAAGTTTTGAAAGATTAATGAATTGGGTCACCCATGTAAATCTCTCATTTCTTAAGCAGAGTGTCTGTTTAGGTCCCATGTACACTGCATTTATGAATAATGGAAAGCATTTTATAACCTGATCCTTTGCGCAGTGCCTGACCCAATGTTTTCACAGAAAGAGATTCTAGTAAAAATGAAATAAATGACAAATGCAAAAGAAAACATGTGCAGAAAGTCCATCTACGGGCATAAAGTGTAAGGAAAACCAATCAAATATTTAGCAGGAACATCTTAAGGCCACCGAATCCAGGAGTAAAACAAACATGTTGGATAACCTTTCCCTATGAGGTTATGCGTAGCCTTCCTTATCATCACTGGCATTGGCGGCCTCCTAAGCAGGTTTTCCAATCTGCCAAAAGCAGATACAATACATCTCCCTATCTCCCCAAAGCAGTACCCAGTCCACATCACTGGGCCTTTTTCTGGGGTGGCCCTTGGCTTCTTGGCCCTTGGAGAGGAGATGGCAGCTCTCGGGATTAGCCAGCTTTGGAGCACTGCACCAGGTCCACGCCAGCCTGGCATTGCCCATCAGAGGAGCCACCAGGGTCTTTTGGCACAAATTTTGCCTGCCGTTCAGGAGAGCACTTTAGCATTTGCCTGAGCTAAGTTCCGAGAGCTTTGGAAATCATGGGGACGCCAGTATATGCTTAATTACAGAATTAACAATTTTCAGGAGCATCTTGAACACGGAATGGGAGCACTCTGCGCTGCCATTAGGCTTGGGAGTGGTTCACGTGCCCTGCTTGCTAGCGTGACTGAGAGGTCTGGGTGTGCATGGGTGGGCATAAGCAGTGTCCCTTGCACTGGCGAAGACAGCAGACCCTTGATTGTCCCTCTCAACAAATAGCGCTTGGAAACACGGCCCATGGTGATAAGAAGTAAAAACCAGCTACAGGAAAACCTAGAGGAGAATGACAAATGTAGGCCCAAATTCACTCCCAGTCAAAAAGCACAGGGATGGTCAGAAAGATGGTAAAGTAGGCATGCAAACATAATGCTCTGGTGGGAAGATGGGGTTATTTTGAGGTGTTTTTTCCAGCAAAAGTTTTTTTTTTTTTTTTAGTAAATTCTAATGAGACACCCCTTCTGCCTTACCTTGCTTTTAGCAACATTCTTCCATTATTATTAGCATTCAAGCTTATTAATTGCCCATTGCATGCCTAAAAGTCTTTCTGGGTAGCTGTTATAGCAGCACTTTCGTGATGTAAGGAAGACTTTTGTTAGCACTTAGGCACTTGAAATGTGCTAAGTGGTTTGGAAGTGGTGCAACTCGAGTGCTGAGTGCCTGGTGAAAGTCTAAGTAGATGCTAGAATACATGACAAGAGGAATTTAGATTTAGCATTTTAACAAGTGTACCCTCATGCAGATGAATTTCAAAAAAGGGATGAGCTATGTCACCCTTGAAATGGCACAGTTTTTTAAACTGCTTGAAATTTTAGAGATGTGTATTTGATTGCTCATTAAAGTGATTATTGTTGCAGAGTTTCTTAAATGCATTACACTGCCTCTCTACAAGATTTTTTACTAAAACGACTCAAATGTTTTTGTTTTCTGTTTAACTAACACTTAAAATATTGAAAAGAAAACTGATGCAGTTTGGTGACCAAAAGTTCAAAAAACAAGCAGGTTTTTAATGAGTAAATTTTAGGAGTAATTTAAAAATTGTACCACTTTTAAAGAACATTACAAGTATCATCTGAGGAAAAAAAATCTCTAAAAAATATTATTTATCATTTCAAACACATTTCCTTGCTTGCTGATAGAAGAAGCCTGAAATCCCTAAAACTGATTTTGTTATAAAGAATAGACCGCAGAAACACAGTATCCCAAGCCTCAACTTCCAAAGTCCAAATGTTTGCTACTGGCACTTTATGAACATGATAGAGACCAAAAGAAATTTGTGTGCAACTGTGAAAAAGAGCACAAGAAATCAAAAGAAATGCAGATTTTTTTTTGGAGTATATATAGATATATTCCCTACTTCCACATATATTTATCTATTTGACATAAATATATAAACCTCTATGAATGTGGTCTTCTCCATAATTAAAAAACAATCAGAAGTCTATAGAAAAAAGAGTGTTAATTAAGTATAAATGTGTTAATGCCCAACATGAGATGCCATTCTCTATGGATTGCTTCAGATGGAAGCCCTCGAAGAAACCTGATTTTAGCTGCAGAACGTGACTTTTGGGTCAAGAAAGACATCATCATGTTATCAGTGCAATATGAAATAACCAATGCATTTATTTTAAAATATGCATGGCTGTTAAAGAATGGACACAAATATACAGTGGCGTCCAGACACTGCTGTTTGTCATTTCCTTCTTGACAAGGCGGCAGGGCCACTGGAGAGGCTCATTGACTCGTGACGACAACTGAAGGCCTTGGGTCCTTGTTCTTGCTCTTTGTTACTCCTAAGAGCACCTTGCCCTTAGCTTCATTCTTTCAGGAAGCTATCAATGTTTCACCTCTGTAGCACACGAGCTATTGCCGAATAACTGAAATGCGGAAGTATGGGACTGAAAGGACAAGACCTGACCGGGATTTGGGAATTAAGCATAGCTACATAGAATAATTTTAGCACTTAGACTGGCTGACCTTGCCAGGGAAGGGAAGCCTCCTGCAAAGTATTGTAAACTGGTGTGAACATGTTCACCTTGACTAACAAAGACTAAAGACCTCTCAATGCAAGAAGTTTTCATTGTCACATGTAATCATGTATGGTTACACGGTGAATGGCACCACAGAAAAAAGACAGGTGGAAAGGAAATCATAAGGTAAAACTCACCTCGCTCCAATCTGGACTGCTATTTGTATGCTTAAACTTAAACTTTTGCAGATTGCCGCAAATCTTGCTGCTCGTTCTCGCTTTAGCTACTTGAGCTAGATCTCAGCATGACCTCCGCAGGCTGCCCGGGAAAAGCCAGGCATGAACAATCTAAAAGTCTCAGATGTCTTCTTCAAACAACCTATTTAAAGACTTGCTATGCTCTGGCATGCTACCAGCTGGGCAACACTCCTTCAGCTCACAGCACTGACCTGCTTTGCATGAACGAGATGGGCTTCCTAGTCACAACTGCCCGACGCAACACCCAAACTCTCACCCAACTAAGCATTCTGCAAAGAGTATATATGCCTTGCTTTATCTTATCATTTTTGCTAGGTGCTGCTCAGGAAGCAGGAAAGTCCCAGAGCCAAGGCTGCACTTGAGAACCGCAACTTAACAATTCATAATTTCTCAAACCCTAGAAAATAAAAACAGCCTCCTTCTACCTTACCTACAGTCCATGGCATGACTGAAACACACTCCAGCATAAGAACGGTGCTATTCTGTAGTAATACAGAATTAAAGATTTAATGCTTTTAAAAGGGAACCTGCTCTGGGCTCCTGCGGAGCTGATGCAGCACAACCCTGAGCAGGGAAGGCACTAGTGCAGCCCAGGTTACTCTTTCAAAAGCACCTCCGCTCTAATGAGCATATTAGAAAAAAAGAGCTAAAAGCTGCATCCGCAGCAATTCGAGTTCTTCTCAGCAGTGACTTTAGTTAATAGTCCCAGGATGTTCCTCCTCAGAGATAGCAGACTTCACTGCAGGAAAGACTTCATGTTTGCTTTCGGTTTTGATGCTCTGCTGTTCTGAGCTCAAGGGCAGTGATTCTTTATCTTGTCCAGGAGAGCTGTGGTTGAATTACTGAGCTACCGTATAGGTGCTCATGTGAAAAGAGGCAGCTTACCAGCCTACAAATCAAGTCTAAAACGTCTAGGGATCCCTCCAACAGTACGTTCAAATCCCAGCACAGCTGAGTCAATCTTTCAGCTTTCTAAGCAGACGGAACTGAAGAGCGTGCGTTTTGGGACATTCCACTGCAATGAAAGGCTGGGCTTTGTGAGCCCCTTTGGGCAGAGTGCTACATTAGAGCAGCCCTCTCTGCCCAAGCTGCGACAGGAACTAGGGGTCCAGCATATTCCTGCTCTCAAATGCACTTCAAGGGGAAAATCATTAGAAGGCGGGGAGGGGGTAAATACATATTATTATAACACTAATGCATCTGTAAAAATAAATAAATAAATAAAAGTGAGTAAAATGGAATATTTTATGCAGCTTTAAGGTCTATTATAACACTAATGCATCTGTAAAAAAAAAAAAGTGAGTAAAATGGAATGTTTTATGCAGCTTTAAAGCTCACACTGCTGTCCTCAAAGTACTTGTAGCTGACTCTGGCGTTGTGCACACAGTCATAATATACATATACATTACACTGCTGTCACTTAATTTGAATCATTAATGTCACAATAAACAAAACAGTCTTACTTCCTACGTAATTACTGTATACCTATTAAAATGAATTGTCTCTATTGACAATGCTTGTTTGTTCCATATGCATCCTGTTAGTGTGTATCTTTCCCTTCATTATATTTGGTAAAATGTCAAGCCCACTATGTTGGGGAAATCAATAATTAAATAGCTTTACAGTAATTACTCCAATAACACACATTCTTGCCACTTATTGCCACAACACAAATTAAATCTGCTAAATTAAACTTTACACTAACAGACCAAGATGGGCATGTCAAGCACTAACCCTCAAACAGCAGCTATATTGGTCAGAAAGTCATTACATTGAAAGAGAAGTCTACTGCAAAACATTTCACGCAGGATTTTATTTGCTCATTTGTCTTTATCATCAGTGTTTCAAGGGACAGGAGACAAGTCAGTATCAAAGCATGGCCAGCAGCAGCTATAAGGAAAAAAACAAGCCCTGCTCACAGAGTGCAAGTGAATGGAAATCATTTGCAAATAACGTCAGCTGACCTCCACCTACCCAACCCATCACTCTCTGCTTATGCTTACATGAAGACATATGTAATATGAAAGCAATTTAAAAACACATCCATATATAAAAAATATTTTCTTATATTTGCTTATATGTATACATGCATGGCTTTGCATTAATGAACCAGTTATAATCAGATGCATGAAATATGAGGCATTTTTTTTGCACCTCAGTAGCCCTTCTTAACAAACTGTATGCTACTTATTTCAGTATTTTTCTGATGCTATTTCATTGTTTTCCAGCTACAGAAAACCAACGTGTGGAGAAAGGTGTAGCCGTGAATATGGAGGCAGGCACATTCACCAGGGACTAAGCTAAACAATGTCAATCTGCAACAGTCCAGGTTGCCAAGGTTAATCCCGCTCTACAGGGAAGATCAACATCAAATTTTTAGCCCTAGACTTTCATGGACACAAACCATAATAAAGCTGCACATCTAAAATAAGCCAACTTGCCCTCTTGCTTCCACCCCCGACTGCTTGCTTGCTCTGGTGTCACTAGCAAAACACCAATTGGCAGCCCCAAAGCTGGGTGTATCATGAGTCTTGCTGAAGGACCTGCTCTAGACACTTCTTTTCCTTTAGGCCAAACTGTCTATCCAAGCTTAATGGCTTAGTCATACGCGCTGAAAGAGCACCAAGATTTCAACCCTGCCTACTGCAGAGAAAATTTGCCTTTTTTTCTTTCTACAGGGGACAAAACTGAACATTTCAAAAAACAACTGAAGTCATGGCACCATCAAGAATTCTGGATTTATTTTAAAACAAAATTTGGCATCAACATATCACATCCAAACACCTTCCTGCTTCTCTGAAGACCGCAGTAGGTACCTGCGCCTCCACACATGGGGTTAACTAGCAAAACCTCATTTCCCAGTGGAACAGTACTAGGTATTAATATTATCATGATTTCTACATTATCCTATATAGGGAATAATTTCATTTCTTAAGCATCATTACCCTGTGTGCTGAGCATAGACGGACACAGGGGCAACCTGGAGCTCACCACTGGGAGCTCCTCTTTGGGCATGAAGGCTCGGGATCCACACAGTTATCCAGGCATTTCTCTCATTTCTGTAACACAGCTATCACACAGCACACTACTCATCACTCGTTTAGAACATAACCTTTTTTGTTTTTTCTTTCTTCACTCCAATTTGGATTTAACAAGCCACTTTCATTCGCCCTCTGCGCACCCAAATAACAAAAATAAAAACTCATAAAGGCAACCCCACTAAGACCCAAATAAGCTAACATTCATACGTGTTTGATGGTAGGGTAAAGAGATCAACCAGATCAGGGTCTCTTGACCTATATGGGAAGCACTGCTATTATGTGGAGGTAAAAAAAAAAAAAAGATAGAAAATGCTCTCCTTCGAAATAGCTACAAAATAATGCAGACTTTGCTGCATGCTAAATGTACAACTACTGCTGTTCTGGTAAATCAAAAGCATCAAAAAGCATCAAAAGTTCCACAGGAACTTAAGGAAAAAATTCTTTACAGTGAGGGTGACAGAGCACTGGAACAGGCTGCCCAGAGAGGTTGTGGAGTCTCCTTCTCTGGAGATCTTCAAAACCTGCTTGGACGCAGTCCTGTGCCACGTGCTCTAGGTGACCCTGCGTGTGCAGGGGGGTTGGACTAGGTGACCTCTAGAGGTCCCTTCCAACCTTAAGCATTCTATGGTTCTGTGATTCTAAAAGCTGTGGGTCTTTTTCCGCATTTTGCTTCATGATAAAATTTTTAAAAATCCAGTAAAACACTTGAAATGAAGCTGAAGTTGAATTATTTCTGCCTTTTGGGTTTTGTGATGGCTGCTCGACATCTCCCTTAACTACACCTGTGTTCATCTAATCCACTACTCTCACCCAGATTTTAAACCATACATTAATTAAGAGGATATGGCAGCAGCTTCTGAACTGCTGCCCTGACTGCATTACGAGGAGATAGGATTGACTCAGTCCTGCTATCAGAAAATATAAATAGCACACGAGATTTATAGGCTATGAATTATCCATGGCTCCTAAATGAACAACAGATAACTAAAATGTATGCTTTCCATCATATTCATCCAGAATGGAACAAAGAGTGCCAAGCTGCCAGCAGCGGTATGGTTTTGAAAATAAAAACACTTGTTCCTCATATCCAATATCTGCATCCCATGCTGCTTATAAGCTCTTTGTCTTCCCAGTCCAAGGCCTCCCCTCTGCTCTCTCTGCACACAAGCACCCTGTCTAGGGAGATGACCATAATAACCAAAGCAATGGCCAACGTCTACAGCAGAGCACAGAGGGGACAAGGACAACAAGTGCTTCTTCACTGCTGGCTAATGCAGAGCTGGGAGACATCACAGGTGATGGCACCTCCAAGGAGAAGTGCGAACCCGTTGCCCCGTTTCCCAGCTTTGGGGATTTTGGCTTTGTCCTAAGCCCGTTATCATCAAGCCAAGCGCAGCTCCTCTCTGCAACTGAGCAAGAGATTCCTGGCTCTTTGGGCGTTTTTTCTTGAAATGCTCTGAAGTTACAACAAAACTGAATACTCTTGGAAGGATGGACCATATTATACAATGTTAAACTTTTTACTGAAGAAAAGGAAAAATTAGTATTTCCAGATTTTCACTTATCCCATTCTAGAATTAAAATTGGTTGTGATACTCATTTGCCAAGTATCATGACAAATATTAAATATAAATCATAATTAAGCCTGATGCTCACACCTGCAAGATGGTGCTGGAACCTAATAAACATCTAATAGGGCATGCTGTCGGTTTTTATAAAAACTGACATTCATTTTTAATTATGACATGCCATCTATTTCAAATATAAAAGAAGAGAGTAAGGTTTGCTCAGAGAAGCATCCAAAAATTGACATATTTTCAGCCTCTGAGTCGATGATTATGGCAGGTTCTCAATAAAGGCAATTTCTGTGGTGATAGTCTATCTGCTGAGTAGAACTGCAAAGACCAATGAAGATACTCTTTGTTCGAGCCACTCCTGAAAAATAATGATTACAGAAGATGCAGTCTCACTTATTATGTCATGAAATGGCCCCTTCAAGCTGGGGGAAGGAGCTATATTTTTTTCTAATTAAAATATCATTATTACTCTATGTATACTGTTTAAAGGAACTTGAAAATTCAAGGTTTTGATTTGCTTACTGATTGCAGAATACCCTTATGCTGTATATCATCAGAGAACATCAAGGATTCATTCAGTTTGTAACAGCAGGCTTATACTGACTGTCCAATTTTTATAGTTAGATGAATATTTGGGTAATAGAGTTTGTCTGAAGCCAAATTAAAAATCAAATAATTGATAATATTACACACAATCATTTCCTGTGACTGATAGTTTAGTAATAAGAACCACTTTCTGTGCTATGCCAACTTCATAATTCTAAAATTGAACACACTGCATGTGTTCATGGGAATGCAGACCTCTTCTATTATACTTATTAGCAGCTTGCTAATATTGTTCATCTGATGCAATATTTTCCCCAAATCCTCTGCTTGGAATAGGGCAACTATTCTCTTATGACTGAAAAATCAGGAAAAATAAAAGGAACAGTGGTTAACCTCAGCAATCACAGACAATATACAACTTACGTGCATAAAGCAGTCCTTTTTTTTTTTTTTTCTGATTTGATTTATGCTTTCTCAATTTTTCCCCTTTACTGCAACCCACGTTTGGACACACCAAGATGCTGCCAATTAACCTAGGGCACAGAGCAGAACCATCACTTAGTTCACAGCAAACTAACCACACTGGAGATTACATTCCCACTTGTATTTACTCCTCAGCTTTTTTGGACATAGCCAATAGGCCCACTGGCAGCATTAGTGGCTCTGATGTTTACAGAAGCAGATCAAACTGCACAAACTGCAGTGGGAATACACCGAGCCGTCAAAACACACTGGTTTAAGGGGTCAACCTGAAGAGCCTGTGCTCACTGCCACTGTTCCTCCTGCATGGTACCTGGAGGAGCAACCACCACCACAACTTGCCATTGCTCCTCCACCAGCCAAGGTCCCTGAGGCCTCCTGTGTCACCCCTTCCCAACAAGTCACACCAAGGTGGCCTGCTTCCACCAACACCAGCCCTCTCAGCTAAGGAGCCAGGGCCCTGATCAAGAAGAAAAGGCATCCAACTGATGTCCCATCACTGGATTGCTTTTATTTATAACACCCACTTCTTCTAGAATCTAGGCAATTGCATTTGAACACCTATATGAAAGAACACCAGGAAGGTTGTCATCCCTAGAAAGTTAGGGAACACAGGAAATAAACCGCCTACACACTGCCTCCCTTCAGCTCTCTTCTCCGCGGGAATACACAATGGCGATCCAGAGCACACAGCAAAACACGTGGCCAGATACACACTGCACAAAATGCTCCTAACATTTGCATTTCTTAATTCCTAGCTGCTTTGCACCGCCAATAAACCTTTTTGTTTAAAACATTATTGAGAGCCATTTTTTGTCTTCTTTTAGTAGGGGGCTTCCCAATGGTGCAACTGCGGGGTGGCTCGTGCCGCATCATGTTCATTGCACCTGCTCTGTGCTGCTTAGTACTGAACCCAAAGCCCCTAGAGACCTTCAGCCTTTTTGTTCAGTGGATGTAATCTTTTTCTAATATGAACTTGTATGTAGGGTTTGTAGCATAAAATTCCCCCAGGCACATACTAATGCTTTTTCCTCCTGGACTAAATTGTTGGAATGAACTGCTTTGAAAGCTGTCACAATAACATAAAACACTTAGTGTATCTGCCTCCGCCTTTGCCGCCAGTGGGCAATATCATTACATAAACAGTCTACTTCCCAGCTGATATTGCCCACAGTAAAAACGAGCCACAAAGCCAAAAAGGCAGCCTTTTCAACAAACATGTTTTACACATCCCATAAGGTCTAACCACATGTACAGCATCACATAAAAATAAATGGGAATATTTTTACACTGCAAACTAAGTAGACGGTGTAAGCAGGGGAGAAACAGTGGCAGCGCCGTTACGGCATCTCGTGAGACATTCAGAGATATTGGTCATGGGATTTTTTGCCAGGAGTCTGAATCAGGAGCAGCAACCAATACGCAGCCCGTGTAGGCTGTGGGGACAAGCCACACAAGCCACATTGCTCTTCCTTTCCCATGGCAGGGAAGGCATTTCCTTCTCATCGCAATGCAACCAGGGAATATTTACATTTCACCCTGGACAGAACCTCAGATATAGAAACGAATCTACTGGTTAGTCAGTACTCTTCTGAAGTAACTATTTGGTAGATATGGCCCATGTTTTTTTGTGAAATAGACTCTTCTGACAAGGAGAAGCATCCACTCCAGACAGCCATACATACGTCTGTTACTCCAGTGTCTTTGAGGAGGAACTGCTCATTAGTCTCCTTCTCTCATTCATTGTGTTACGGTGTTCAAGCCAAACTGCAGCAGCCCTGCTATTTTACAATATCCCTTTTCCTCTAGCACACCATTAGAATCATGAGGGCATGGTATAAGGAAGCACGCAAAGCAACTAGCTATGAGGACCTTCACTGACAGCTTTTTTTCCTAATATGTTGCACTTTTCCAAGAAAAATAGAAAGCAAAAACCAAACACAAACAAAAATAATATTTTTTCAGTAACTCCTGCAGATGGATCTTTAACCAGCTCACCTGAGTCAGAAATTACAACTGAATTTTGAAAACATTTTGCCTCTACTGTGATATACCCATCTTCACTTTCTTGTTCATGAATGGAGTATCTACATGGATGCAACTGCAAACAGTTTAAAAAGCCACTAATATCTTCATCCTGCTTTACTCAAATCACTACTGCAATCTAAGAGAAAAACTGGTAAATGAAAAACTATTTTCACTAATGCAATAACGATAATTCTATAAACATATTAACAATTTCCTGCCTCACCCTTAATTTTATTTTCTCTCTCTTATATTCATTTGGAAGGATAATGTTGTCATTTGTTATTCTGCCTAATCTTTGCTGAACATACAGCACAGGAGAGAGACAAATGAGATGGTTGGCGTTTAGACAAAAAGACAGATACTATAGGACATAGTTTGGATATAACAAATTATTAGGCAGGTACATACCTGTAATTGGAACTTAGTTATGTGAGGTTATTGCAAATGTGGTTCCAGCTGTAGCAGAGCCACCATGTGCCTGCAGCTGCTCCTTGAGTGAGTAAATCTTGCTCAGGCTCAGAACTGACAGCAAAAATGCAAGATTAAGACTTGCAAAAGTTGGTGCTGTATGAGTTGGGGCTGATCAATATGCTCAGCGTTGTCATGTATGCTGTGCAAATGCATCCACCAGTTTTGGACATGCAATTGGATGGCTAATTATTATTAAAAAAAAAAAAAGGAGGAGGGGGAGGGAAAACAGCTGCAGATTATAATACCTGCTGTCAGGTCCTGTGCTCACAAAATATGATAATAGCTTTAAGTGGCTTGGGAAGAAGCCTTTGATGTTTTTCATGGGAGAGAAATGATGGATGGAGTCACTGAGGGAATCGATAAGAGCCTGTCATGGTGGGAGGCAGCAAAGTGTCATCTTTCACCTTCGTGTAGCTCCGCTAACACTTTACAGGCCCTGGTCCTGGTCTCACAGCTGTCCCAGAGCTGTGCAGGGTTTGGGGCAGGCACTGAGTTCACCCAGGAGCATTTCCAAGTCATGCACTTCTCCTGGGCATGGCCTCATGCACCCAGGCCAGAGTTTGAACAGTGGGCAAGTTAGAGAAATGGGCAGGAAGAGAATTTGCCAGTTCCATGATGTCAGTAGATCATTCAGGACATTTTAAAGAGGAGTTCCACTGAAATTAATGCATTTTCTACAATTCTGCTCATCTACAAAAAACAATCCTTGTTTCAGGTATATGGTCTGATCCATTACCTCAACTCCAACATCCAACCTGCTGTGACTAAAGCTGGAATCACATGCAGCAAAGTTGACAGAAAGAGAACCTGAAGTTCTCCAGAGCAAATTTCCATTCTTGTGCTGCTAAAAATATACAGCTGACACAAAGGTAATAAGGAGGAATCCTTCCCTACATGGGCCACAAAGCAGCAGAATATGATTAGAGTGAGATCACGATAAAAACAGTTTTGCCTCAAAAGATCTGCAGAAGCAATAACTTGCTAGCGATACACCTCACAAGCTGCTCACTTGCTGAAGTAACAGATCTTAATCCTCCTAGAAAAATTCACTAGAGATGAAAAGCTGTGTTTATTTTAAAAGTTATTTTAAACATTTTCCTGATGATAAATTCTCTGCATTTTTGCAGATGCTTTTGAAACTTTATATATCATGGATCTGATAGCAATTAAGAAAATGTTAGACTAATCCATCTGACATAAGCTATATTTTTTTTTGTGCCAGGATTTTGCTAGGTAACATTTCTAATTACATTTTTTTGAAATGTTATTACCACTCCTTACAGAAAGTTAAAGCGAATCCGTCACTTACCTTTTTCCACTGTACCAAACACTCCAAAGTATAAAAACGCTAAAAGCAATTTAAGCATTCTCAATTTGTTTTGCCTACAAGAAGCTGCATCTGCCTACTAATCAAATGTCAGTATAAAATGCTTCAGCCATTCCTTCCCTATCAGACCCCTCAGCTGCATTTTGGAGCCTCTGGCACCAGCAGGAGGTTGATTCAACTGATGGATCCGGCTCATTCCTGGAGTCAACTGTTAGCGATGGCAACAACAACAAAAAACACAACAAGGACAGAGGTGGGAGAAGACCAGGGCATGAAGATGAGTTTTCCTATGAGTCAGCTCAGCAATCTCAGCAGTGACGACCGTGGCAAGATGAGATGCGGGAGGAACCTCTACATGGCATCCGTGAGCAGTGCAAGCACATTCAGGAAAAGGAAACCTCAATGTTACCTCAATACTTATAACCATCCTTCTGCTCTTTATTTTTTTTTTTGAGGCATTTCATTGCCCCTTGTGACTCCCTTTCCATTTATAAGGAAGGACTTTGGAAGCTGCTGCTCAAAATTAATAATAACTCTCTAATCTGTGAGTAGACCCATTCCAAGCAAGCAGACCATACAGGAAGACAAGTATTCCCACAGTGTCATTAAAGGATCTTGTGTGATTAAAGAATATTTTTAAAAGCATTTCTTCCCTAGCTGGCAATGCAGAGTCCCCTTCTTTCCAGGCACACAGTCGGGCTGTTTTTCCTCCCACAAGTTCCTTTCCCGATGATCTTCCTTTGTCCTCATTCACACATTTTCATAGTATTTCTGTTCACACAAAGCTCAAAACTCAGCTATTAGACAAACTGCTCTTCCTATTCCTATTTTAGTGTTGTATGGTCTTGTTTCTCAAGGTAGGAATGAACTGGAGTCATACCCGTTCCACCCATCGCAGCAGAGGCAAATGCATCAGGAGCCACTGGGGAAGGAGCAAGGTGCTCAAGACGCTCTGCAGACAGGATGCATGCACTGCGTCCCGTCTCTGCTCCGATCTTGGATTGCTTAGGCAGCAGGCTATGCCAAAATCCATTTCAATAACACTTTAACCAGCTCAGCAGCATCTCATTTAGTAGATTCAATCATTTCTTGCTGATGGAAGGCAGAAATCACAGCTAAAAGATGCCACTTACAGTACTTCTCTCCCACAACTATGTTTTATCGCTTACAATCTTTTGGACAAGATTTCATATCTACCCGAATGTGTCATGAAAAAGGGAAAACAAACATGAGGTGGCAGCAGAAGCAGTTTTGTCACATCTTTACTAAATTCATTAATCAATATTTATGCCATTAGTGATCCAACAGCAACGCACGGCAGCAGAGGCCCAGAAAGCTTCCTGCAGCTCTGGATTCCTTCTGCCAATGTAAATAATTTGCCTTCACTTCATACTGCCAGAAGACATATCTACTATTCAATTATTCAGCAGACTTGAGCACAATTAATATTTCATGAGCCCAGTGTAAAACCAAGTTAATTAGTTTGTGTCAGATTATCAGTCTAATCCAGGAACCTCAAGCAGATGGGTCAGATTAACAGTACTTCATGTCGTTCGCAGAAAAATGCAATGCATTTAAAGGTCTTCAGCCTATACGGTGAAAAGTATGGGAATATTGTCACTAAATTGTATGAGAATGGTTTCAAAGAATAAAACCAATCCAAACTTTGTTGTGGTAGGAAAGAAGTCTATCTAATGAAAAATAATTTTAAATTTTTCATGTGTTCTTTTTCTTAAAAAAATAAATAAATAAGTGGAAAACGTAATTTATAACAGAAAACATTAATTTTTAGAGTACTCTGGGGCTATATATATTTCTGGGTGGATAGAGAGATTACTGGAACTAATTTTATTTCCCTGCACATTCTGTAACCGGCGGGTTTTTGCAGCAAGAAGTATTCATTCAAGGAACGCCCTTTGCTGCATTTATGGCAACATCAGCTAATGACTATTCATTACGTTAAGTGAACATCTTTACAGCCAGCTCCCCAGGTGTGCTGAAAGGAGCAACAATGAAGTCATTAAGAAGGGTCTGGAAATCGGGCAATATACCCCTTCATTTACCCTTTCCAAAGGCTCCTTTCTCCAGGGAAGGGCACTGATTGCCAGAGGTTCTGGTCATCTACAATCCGGTTAATGACATCTCTGCTGTAAGCACAAGACTGAGAATAGATTTTGGCAAAACTAATAGAAAGAGACATAGTCCCCTTTCAAAGATTGTTCTACTTGTTACCATGTTTTATCTACAATTTGCATGAACATAAATCCATACAAGAGAAAAAGGAGGATTTATTCAGGCCACATCTGCTGTAAACACTGCTTTACAGTGTTCACACACGGAAGCAGGTGATGGCTCATCCCCATGGTTTGAGCCACTTGTCTTCCACCCTCCTTTGCAGCTGCACCTCAGATCTGCTTTGCCCCTTAGCCTGGTGGTTTCTCTTACAGACTGCCGTATTGGAGATGGAAATTTCTATGATCTGTAGACTCAGAAAAATCTTCTGTGAGAAGCAGAGGCCAGACTTTGAGAAAGAAGATGTTTGCCTGCCTGGGCTAAGCGATAAGGAGCATGGATGCAACTGCTCAGCCCGGTTCACAGGCAGCCCCCTCCAAAAATCCGTTGAAAAGGCAGAGTTTGTCCACCCCCCTGGCCTGCCTCCTGGGTCATACTGACCCTACGTGCCAGGATGCACCAGGCATAAAGAGGACAGCGCAGAGAGAGCGGTGTGGGGAGAAACTCCTAGCTCTGAGACCTACGCTGTCTCTGCAGGAGCCGGTCAGCAACTCTCTCTCTCTGATCTGCCAGCTCGAGAGGATGAGTCCAGTACCCCTCTGGCAGGTATCACCTCGTGAGTAGTTATCCACACTTTGCTTCTTTTATGTGCTTTCACCTGAATAAATGCTTGATGTAGTCACCTCGTTCTGTGTGATTATTGCCGAATCCTGAGTTCATCCAGAACAACTGCTCGAGTCACTAGGCTATCAAACCCTAAGTAGAGGTGTTTTAAAGGACCTCCTATCCATTTTCTATTGCAAGAAATCTCCAAAACCCCCTCTTTACCACACGTAAAGACTGCAGACCACTTTCTCTACGAGGAGAGACATTGTGAACCTTCCAGAAACTACCAGATTCCCATTACTGCCTGAAATGTTTCTCATGCTCAGGTCTGGATAAGCAATTAAACTATTGAATAGAAATTATGGTCGTGGATTTTTCTGCTAGCACCTAGAGCAAAAGCAATTGGATCACAGATGAGCCTCAGTATTTCCAGCTCTCAACCTGATGCTTTTGACGACTAGTTCTACTTATTGGAAGTCTCTGGGGATACTATTTACTCCTGTTTCATTAATTGCCCTTGCATTCCTTTCGTCCTCGTAGTTTATTAAATCAAACAACAAGTGACCAAAACTCAAAGGCTGATGGTCACAAAAGAGCAGCCATTTCTGAATAGTACATTTAAGCAGCATTTACATCGTTAATCGACAAAAATGAAAATGAGACCGAATGCCTGAGAAACAGCCACATCTTTCAGAAAGGGAACAAAGCGAGGACCTTCCCACCTTTACCTCTGGGTGATACCACATGAAATGGGACATACACCTGATGGCAGCCAACTGCACCCTCCACTTTCTGCAAGTGCATAATTGAGCTGCCGATGCGAAATATTGAAATCAATGAGGGCACCTGCAGGGATTCTATAATTTGCTCACTGCAAGACAGGAATAGAGGGCAACGGGGTAACCATTGAGGGTGTCATTACCCAGCACAAAAAGGAATTTAATGACCTTGCAGAGCCTGCTCTTTGATAGCCACATGCTCGGCGTGGTCAAAACTATGAGGCTGCATACCGCAGTATACAGTTAATAAGCATTTTTTTTCTAGGAAATGCCTTTCTGAACACCAAGACACTATAGATTTCCACAAATGCAGTTGACCTTTACATGACACTTAATTCCCAGGTAGTATCCAAAAATGACAGACCCATCTGTAAAATCCTTCTGTCATCAAATCAATTGTTTGACAGCACCCAGCAGATTTAGCTTTCAAGTACACAGAGATAAAACAACTTTCCTTGTTTTCAACAGTATGAATTTGAAGGTGAATACACTGATTAACTCTCTCTTTTCTTAAACCATTGCCATTCTTAAGACAGAGCATCAGCTATTTAGTCTGGAATATGCCTATAAAGTAAGGATTTAAAAAAACAGAATTGAATAGATGCTGTATTTGAGATTGAAAGATAGGCAGGTGTCAAAATTCATCTTTCATAAACTACCATCCATAAGCTTTGAGTCTCTTTTGAAAGTTTACATATTTTCTTCCAATGCCACAGTAACGATGTTTTGCACAATACATCCTGCTACAGTTTATATTCTCCTGTAAAAATGATCTTCATTCTTGTATCTAAATTGGTATCCAAGCTTAATTTAAGCTTCATATTTTTAATAAAGTAAATGATATGAAAAGTATACAACTGGCAAAACCATACACATTCATATTTTAAACTCCTCATTGATTACTAGTAAAGGCAACCCAAACCCGATTAAGAAGTGCTCTGCTTTTGTGTAGAGACTTTAAACTTAATGGGTTGTTCTCTCAGAATAAAATTACCTCATTACCATAGTGGAATGAGCCTGGGCAAATTACTGCCACCTATTTTGTCAGGAAAGCTGCAGTACTATTACAGGCCACTTCTCTAGGAAGAGTTGAGTAAGATTTAAACCAATTCACAACACATCCTCTATGATATAAAAAGGAGGAAGGAAACTGGTATATCTGGTGTGAGCTGGCCTTCCTTTTGGGACACTAACCCATTGATCACATTCTCTCCCAGCATCTGTTGGCTGTCACAGTAAATACACGCAAATATTTGGTAAACTGTACTTCTCATTTGTCATGTTTTCTTGCAGGCAGGAATTACCTTTCCAAATTCCAATATTTATCCTTTATAGTATCTCTGCAAATTGTCCAGGAACAACGGCTGGACTTCAGCAATCATGAGGAAAGTTCACCTCACATTCCTTGCTCAACTCAGACCTCTGATGTTTCTCTAAGGAAGAGATGACAGTCTTCTCTCTTCTTCATCACCTGATTTCTTTACCATCCACTGGGCCTTGATCTGTTCAACACTCAAATTAAACCATTTATCATGTATACACCTAACAACAAGATAATTTAATAAACTAAATATTGTCATACAGAGAAAGAGTTGTTATAAACATGATAGGTAAATACCTGTATACACTTCAGATAATGTCTTCCTGTATTTTCAGAATAAACTTAGCATCACAGATCCAGAGGCTCTTTAAAGTAAATGTGGTTTAACTAACCAGTTCAACAAGCTGCATTTTCCTCATGCAAAACATCATCATTTTCAGCATTTACTATTTCCACCAATCAGCCAGCCCTGAAAAGACTGAATATCCACACTGTTCTCTTCCCTGGGATTGTGCGGGATGCTGCTTTCTTTTGTCACAATTTCTGAGAGGCCCTGGGGGAAAATTGTGAAGCTACTCATGTAATCGTGGCAAATTACGTCAATAGGAGGAAGCTTTACCAGCATCAGAGTTTGGTCAGCATTTCTGAAAGAGCTGTTAGCTAGTCTAAAGAGACAGAGCTGAGAAAAGTCAGACCACTTGTTTCCAAATTAAAATAATAATATTAATATTAATAATAATAATGTAATCACAAAAGTATTTTGTTTATGTGAAATACACTTCCATAAGAGTTTTAATGAAAACTTACAAACCTGCAATTACCTTCATATGTGAGCTGCTGAAGATACGTAACTAAAGCCCTCCAAGCAACTGTTCCAGCAAGACTTCAACCTTGAAAACTTCACAAAACTTGCAGAAGGTCAATTATTTGGTGCCCCCATGCTCCAGAAACATCACGAGCTGAAAAGCAGACTCCACATGGCTAAAGCCACCAGCCCATGTGTGACATTTCAGCAGGGCCCGGCTTTGTGTTTCTCTAAGCCAAGCAACAAATGAGGGAAGGACTCGCTCAACAGGAGACCCAGGCCCTCTTCCAAATTACACTGGTCTGCCCTAGGGGACTTCTGCCTAACACTCCATAACCTTCTCTTAAAAATAGCTGTTATTCAACAGCTTTGTTCCCTTCCAAGATGAACTTTCTGAGAGGTTTACCTATGGAGAAAATCTGAAGGTTGAGAACAGCAGGACTTGAAGGTATAAATTCTAGTTTCCAAACATGCTAAGATGTCCCTTTCATATTTTAATAGGGCCTTAAATCTCAAATTAGTTTCTGAATGACTGCTTGGGAAGAAAGGTAGCACTTAGTAGGAATAAGTAACCTGACATTGAGTGATCCGTAAGTCGAAAATTGTCAAACTTTGCAGAAGATTTTTACCGAATATTCAGCCTAAGTTACTTCATTACTTCACTTTACTAGAGACATTATTTATAGCTTTAGAGCCCTAGATCAAAGTTCATTTTGTACTACTGTCTGTACAGTCTGATTAAAAGCTTTTCTGTGGCTCTCGTTTTTCCACAGTTCTCAGACGCTTGGAGCATTATGAGACCCTGACCACCATTCCTCCTTCTATCCCTGCAAAGAGCTGAAGGCTTTTACGCTTCTTTTGAAGGACAACAGAAGCAGAATTCATCATTTGACAAAATGTCTCCATTGCCCTAAGGAGGGCTTGCCCGGCTTCCCCTTCTCCTTTCAGGAGCAAAGACAGACCCTGCAGAAGAGGGACGTAAAACTCTCACCAGAAAGGGGTTGAACGCACATAATTTTGGCCCATAGCCAGCTGTTTTTCAGTACAATGCAGCGACTGTAAGTTTCCTACACGTGGCATAACTGATTTTCTTGTATTTTATATAAAGGGGCCCCTTCTTTCCCTTCTGCTCTTGCAGGGAAAAGGGTTGAGCGCTTGGCACTTTTGGAGCACACAGCAAAATGCCTCCTGGATACTCACAGTTTTTGAGGTCTGATTTGAACATGGCAAAGCAGTAGCCCCTGACCCAGAAAAGCACTTAAACGTGGCCTTTGCTTTGCTGCAGTGATCCTATTAGTTGAGTTTGAGAGAGTTTATTATTTTTTGAGATTACAATAAATTGGGGTGGGAGGGGAGCGCACCCTGTGTGCCTTGCGGAGGTTTGGGGAGTTATGCCCTTTTTCTGATTTTACAGGTCAGAAGAAGCAGCAGAGAAACAACATTGCTTCATGACTGAAATAAAAAGAGGACAGTCAGCTTTGCCAGCAGAACTTAAAATGTTCTCTTTCTTAAAAGCAGTTTTAAAAGGAAGCCGAAAGCCTGGAAAAAAAAAAAAAGCCTTTCTATAAAACATTAAGGCTTTATTCTCAATCGCCAACTCGCGTTTTTGACAAGAGAGGATGAAACAGCAGCCCCACAGCTATCTCGTGATAAACAAGTGGGAACCTCCTCAGGACAGCAGACTCTCTGCTAAGTGGAAACACAGGCTCGCCTGTAAACTCCGGGGACCCGAATCAAAGCGTCTCACCCGCTTTGGCCAAACCGAACATCTGATCCCCATTTGGCATCGGCAATGGATGGGCCAATGGGCCAGCCACAAGTCTGACATAATAAAGGCAAAAAGCTTTCAGTCTATAATAAACTCACCTCGAGGTTACAGGAATACCTCCTCTGAACGCCATCAGGCATTACTTTGTCTGTCTCACCCAATTAATACCAACGCACTACTCACCTCATACAAGGACTTCAAGGATTTGTTACCCATCATCATGATGGCAATGAAGCATATGGCACAAGGTAAGAGTGAGAAGGCTGTTTTTTTTATTTTTATTATCTTCAGTAAAGTCAAATTCTAATATTATGCTCCAATGCACTTTTATAACCTGGAAAGTTCATAATTTCTTCTCGGGCATCCTGTGGCAAAAAGCTGCTTAAAACTACCATTTAAAAATGTATAAATTCAGCTGTCCTTCACTTGCAATGTCTTTTTGTCTTTAGGAAATCAGCTTTTATGTATGCGCATATCTATGTTTATGTAGGTTCAAAATCATGGTTTAGAAACCATGATATTTCTATCTATCTGCACTATCACAAATGAACCATTTGAGGCAGTTTCATTCTTGAAAGAAAGAAATCAATTTCTGCTGTACAACAGAATGGGAAATTTCCAAAATCCTTCCAGAAATGTGTATGAGCTGGCAGTCCTTGCTAGAGCAGCGTGAAGGTTCATTTACCTTGATGAAAGCCAGGGCTCAGGAATCTGGGCAGAGCCTCCGCACACTCCCAGGGCTAAATAGCTCCTCTAAGGCTTTTATCTATGGTAAACTCCCCCCAGGAGTGTCGACATACCTTGATCTCTTTGTACTCTATTCCCCATCTATAAAATGGGGATATAAGTCAATGCCGAATAAGAGCTCTGTAATGTATTAGAGACTGTCAGGTTCTTTAGTCACGTGAACCACATAAATTCCTAAGTAGCATTGCAAAATAGAGCTAACTTTGATCCAAATATGAAAAGTTTTTGGCTTTAATTCAGCATTATATTTTAATATCTCTTTTTAAAATTGAAAAAAAAATCTCTCTTTTCCAGAATCTGAACAAAAATAATCTCCTGAGAGGGCTGCAATCACAGCCTAATTATTGCTTCTTTTAATGTGCTGTTTTTAAAAGGTGCACTTACAGAGAGAGAAACTACGTGATCCCTTGCGTTCGGCAATACCATGAACTAAAAAATAACAATATTAAGTCCAAGAATGCATTTTATGGGCAGACAGCAACATCTTCCATAAAATCAGCCTTGTTATTTTGCATATCTCCAGACATTGGAGCTCTCTGTCACAAATGTTCTTACAACCAGTTAACCTTGGGTTTCAACAGACAGCCCATGCCTGACATTTAATTAGTGACCCAATTAAATCTTTTTCTGTTCTCAGTGTATTTTGTCATTTAGGAGCAAAGGAAAGAAAAAAAAAAAAAGAAAAAAAAAACAGCAAAGGAAATTATAATTGCCATCATTGGCTCCTGGAATAGTCACTCTGCCAGTATAATGAAACAAGTACTTTTATCATTTCGCTAAAATTGGGATGTCTGTCTCAGACCCATTTTTGGAGGTTCTTTCTGTTGTTTTCTGGGAACGAGGCATTTGTAAAGAAGGCACTGCGTACTGGCCATAGTGACATTAGCAGCACTAATACTTGGATTGCCCACCATGTGTGTATAAAGAGATGTCCATAGGAGTGCTAAGCTGTTATGGACAGACAATGAGGACCTAAATCTGGACTCAGATTCCTCTTTTGTAGCTTACTGACCCTACAAAGATTTTAGTGGTATCTACATGTGTATCTCAAAACTTTCATGGCATCTACTCAGGGTGCTTCCCTGTGCTTGTATGGCCCCAAAATGATAACCGTTCCCTCGTCCTCCTTGCATCCCATGTCCTTTCATGGGATTTCATAAAATGTAGAGCACATGTGGAAAAAACCCACAGATTTTGTTCCTCTTTGCTGGGCTAGTAGCTGTAGTCCATTGCTATTTCTTAAAAAAAAAAAAAAAAGATACATCAATATTTACATCACTCTTGCTGGCTGCCCAGAAGTTAACAAACATCTAGAATGGCCCTTGTAAAGATGATGAACATGTTCAAACCACTTATCTTGGAAGTGATTCAGTCTGTCTGCTCTACTGTGGTATGAAAGTAAAGGAGCTGTCACATACACTAACTGAATGATTTGAAGGGGAAAATATTTCCAACTGTAACATACAACAGCTTCCAGGCAATTCAGAATACATTTAGTAAATGATGTTTTGCATGAGAAAGGGGCTAAGCTGCATCATAGAACTAAAAGATCACCAAGGGGTATATATTAAAGCTAGAATTCTAAATTTATTCCTGGTTATTTGACCAGTGAAATGCACATCAGCAGGGCTGTGGAGTGGATTTCCCAGGAGTGGAAATCCTAGGGCCTTCTTGCTATGTAGACAGATGGGTGACAGGCCAGCCCAGTACCAGATCACTGCATCTTCGGTTCAGTTAATTGGGGCTTGTGGCAATCTGCAATTTGCTAAGGATTCCTCCCTTTTTTTTTTTTTTCTTTGCATTTATTTTCATTCTACTGAACTTGTTTCCCAATTTCTTTGTTTTGCACTTTAGGATTTAAGAGCCAATGCACGGCCATGAACTGGAACTGTACATAAATTGATGTATGGTTTCTAGCTGAATGCCCAGATAAGACTTACATGGCAAGTAGAGTGGGGTCTGCTTTGCTTTCTTAACATTGAAGAATACAATTTCTGCGACAAAGCACGCTAGCTTCATTGTTAGCTGAGAACAGAGATCTGAAACCAACGTGTTATGTCCTCCTGGGTTACAATATGCACATGTTTCGCCTCAAATATTTTGGATTTACTTACCGTAGACTTATATGGCACTATGAGGTTAGGCAGCCTCCTTCCACATAGCTCTCAAGATATGAAGGGGAGATTCTCAGGAAGAGTTTCATCACCCTGACCCAATATTGCCTATCATCAGATGCTTTTGAGCTTCTCCTCAAAGGATAAAGACCATTAATTTGTAGAGTTTCCAAGAAGAAAATAATAATAAGAAGAATTGGCCAAGCCATGAGGTTCCAGGGTATGGGAGACTGGCTCTGCTTTGCAGAGTGCTGGTCCCTGCTCCCACTGGTACCCAACGCTTCCAAGAGCAGTAAATCTGCCTACGCAGTCCAGAGACTCCTGCATAGACTCCTGCATGTTTTAATTTCAAATAAGAGCTTGAAATGGTCGACGCTTTTTCTCTTGTTCCAAAAGACTTCTAAAGAAGAATGAAAATTATCTTTATAAGGTGATTTGTTTCCCATTTCATAATAATGAGAAGTAATTTTAATCTGTGCATGAAATTAAGTTTCCCTGACAGAGCAATGAAAAAGAAATAGTTAATCTTCTTTAAAAATGTTCCCAGTTCCGCCTGGTCTGATTTCTAAATGCAACTTGTAGCAGAAAAAAACCCACATGACTTACTAAAGCATAATTGCATACCTGAGTATTTCACATGCAAAAACATGTCAATAATAATCTGGAGGCTTTATAAAGCATCCAAAATCCTATCACCATGATCTCTTTGTGCTCTTTTGATTAGTGGGGTCCCAGTCACCTGTGTTTTCACATTCGCTGTCCTGTCTGGGCACAGAGAGCAGTGGTTCTTGCCCCAGGGCCCCCCTGGCTCACAGGGACCATAGTATGGAACCATGAAACCCTGTTTTACAGCTTTGTAAAACATTTCTCTTCCCCGTTCCCTCCTTATTATCCCAAAACTCAGCAGCAAACCTAGGCCTTTTGTGCTAAAGATCTATTGCTACTCGATAGTCTTCCTCCTCCTAAGGTCATAATCTGCTAAAGTCCTCATGTGGTGGGGAAACAATTACACTGCCACAAATGGACCTTTTTGATTATTTCATATTAGGAATAATTTACAGGCACTGTGGAACTTCAAATTAAATGCAGACAGTCTAAAAGAAGGATAGAAATGAAATAAAAAAATACCCACCAGAAAGAACACAAAAATGTATCCAGCCCATAGCTACACTGCAGTCATTTAGGTTAACTGTGCACCTATGTACCATCCACAACTCATACAGAAAACCAGCCAGCATAACAATGGGGAAAATTACCTGCATTTTTTAAAATCAGCAATTTCCAGGCATATGCTTGTAAACATCCATCAGAAAAAAAATATACCACTTTAAGGCAGACAATGTCAAAAGACATTGAATATTAGTCCCTTTTGGGAAATAACTTGATATATAACTTGTCAGATGTCACAATCAATGAGACATCTTTTATTTTAACATGGTACACTACATGGTACACTAGTGTTTATAAATGTAATCTTTTGCTGTCTTTGGAAAAAGATGCAGAAAAGATAGCATTACCCAGTAAGAGCACAGAAACCAGCAGAAAACAGGGTTTCTGGTCCAGCTGAAACAACAAACATTGGCAAAATCGTCCCTCGAAAGAAAAACAACTGCAATGTGCAAGTCCACTCATAAAACAAACACTGTAATGTCTTGTCTTTGAAAAGAATCAAAAGTCGCTGTCTAGGTAGCTAATCAAAGGATGGCTCAGCAGTCAAAGCACTGTTAAAAACCTTGATAAAACACGCAGATCCTCATTAAATGTCGCAAGTAGCTCACAGGTAAACGGGCATAACTTTCTCCTGCGGGAATATGCAGCAGCTGATCCAAGACAAGCAGGGAGGACTAAAACTGGTTAATATGACAGTTGAGGCTGGAAGGATTTGCTGGGATAAGAAATGATTCTTGGAGTTGTGGCAAGTGCAGGGTTGTCAGATGTTGGGAGCTCCCTGTTGACACTTTCACTGCCTTCTCTTTTTGTTTGGAGAATTAGCACTATAGAAGATGAAGCCTGGAGCTTTGTGGTTTTGGCTTACTAACTAATTGAAAGCACGTGGTTCTATGAGTATTTAATATTCTATTCAAATGCCTCTGCTTTTATTACATGATTATACAAGGGAAGGGCTCTGCAAAGTTGATGATGCACTGCAACTAGGAGCTAAAGGCAAAGTAAGAGAAGATAGAAAAAACAGCAATTATCAGAGCTGAGAGTGTCAAAGGTTGCTTTAATTGTGCTGGGAACAAAAGGAGTCATAAGAATTTTACTTGTTGATAAAGGAAAATAATATAGTTGCCAATACTAAAGTAAAAAAAAAATGTACAAGAGTTCAATAAATTTCTCTCTTCTGTTTCTGGAAAGTAAGCCAGAGGATGCAGTGATATTACCTTTTATTCAGAAACTAAGGATGACATGCTAAAGAGAAGCTTCTGAAGTCAGACATTTTTAAAGCAGCAGGTCTGCATAAGCCAACACTTTCAAAGAGCATTTGTCAAGGAGCAATTTTTACCATCAATGTCAATTTTGAATAACTCTTTGTATTCAATGGGAATTCAAGAGAATTGGTAGAAATTAAACATGCTAATATAGCAAAATGAGTGCTTAGTGATGTAAGCCCCTGTTACGGAGCTGCCTCCTGAAATCAATCTTGGGTGAAACTATGGAACAAGAAATATAACCTTTTTAAATAAGTAATTAAAGGAGGATCCTATCAATCAACAAATTTCATGATCTTGTCAATCTAACTCAAGCTATGTGTTGATGACATTACATATTGCAGAGCTAGTAAAGTTAAGCTGCTGAAATGATAAACTTTCCTAAGGTATGCCATTCCGTTTCATGCAATATTGTGTTTAAGGAATAAGAACACTACAAATTCAGTGTAATGTATTAAATATATGAAAGATCAGCCAACTGACAGGTTTTAAAATTGAACTGGATGTGTTCCAAGCAGAGACCAAAAAGACCAAGTCTTTACTGCTAGTGAACATCAAATCCATAAATCTGGAAATGAAGAATGAAGACCATATTTAAAGAGTAAGAACTTTATTCTAGAAAAAGGTAGGTGAAAAGGATAGGTCTGTCATGATGGTGAAAGGTGCTGGGCAGCTAGTCAATGCCACTGCAAAGTCATCCCCAGAAACTCAGGGCAATCATGTCCATCTCCAGGACGGGAGAGGAAGAGGATACTTAGTGTCACCTCAGTTCCCAGGAAGATTACGGAACAAATGCTCTGGAGCCAACCCCAAGCATAGTAAGGATGTTGCCAACCATTTCAGCAAAGCTTTCACCACACCCCCCATGACATCCTATAGAAAAATACTTAAGATATGGCTTGCAAAATGGTCTATAAGGTGGAATCTCCACCTTTGCAGATTTTCAAAACTCAACTGGACATGGCCCTGAGCAACCCAACCTTGCTTTAAGATTCTTTAATCTTGCAGATCAAGGAAAATGGACTTAAATAATGTTTAAATAAGTTTAGGCTAGAAATAATCATAGAATCAACAAATGGTTGAGGTTGAGAGGGACCTCTAGAGATCATCTAGTCGAACCCCTCTACTCCATCAGGGACACCTAGAGCAGGTGGCACAGGACTGCATCCAGGCACGTTTTGAAGATCTCCAGAGAAGGAGTCTCCACACCCTCTCTGGGCAGCCTGTTCCAATGCTCTGTCACCCTCACGGTAAAGAAGTTCTTCCTTACGTGGAGATGCAACTTCCTTGTGTTTCAACTTGTATCCAAATAAGGTGTAAATGTTAACAGCAAGACAATTTAAACTTCAGTGACATTGACTAACAATGATGGATTTTGTATCTGCTTAAAAAAAATGTAGTCTAGTTCAAAATTAAATTAAGAACTTAAAATCAGTGTATTTCTATATCTTGTCTTTTCCGGGAAGCCTGCAAGTTGCTCACAATCTTCTTCTCCAATCTATGCATCTCCAACAAGGCAACAAGACTGCTTCTTCCCTTTCTAATTCTTAGGAGCCTCATGCTCTATTATTGGAATCATAGAAGGCAGGAAGCGTAAGGAAAGGTGAAACAACTGCAGTGCAAATAAACCTAGAGTTATGTTCCAACACTGAGAAACCCAAACACTGTAAGTAGTCCCAGCAGGCCAGTCAATCACTGCTCCAGGATGCCACCAGGAGTATAAAGCTGGGTAAACTGTATGAACTCTAGAATTGCAAGTATCACTTGGGGAGAAATGCTGACAAAGAGAAGTGATAGACGCATCATGTTGTGAATATACAGTACTATTTCTTTAATGTTTATGTGCCCACAGTGTTCCGTAAACAAATGCTTTTGTGCATAAAGAGACCTAATAAAGATTCTTGCCACTTCACAAAATCTCATTTTTTTTTGTGGAAATATCTTTTGCTATAAACATTTGATGTAGACATCTGCTACAGCTAGAAAATAGTTATAAGCTTTTCGTTTTTGAAAAATGACTAGTATAAGCACCTGCAAATCACACTTAACAGTTAGGAAGCAAACTGTTAATAAACCGCCTGTTAAGTTCCTATACACCTGAAATTAAAAGATTTACAGGTTCACTTTTGTAAACCTCTCTATTAAAAAACAGTATTTTGAAAATTTTGTTTTTAATTGTGTAAAATCCCCTTTGTCTTTCAGCAACATCTGTGTTACTCTGTGCACTGAATGCTGTGGATACAACTTTCATGTAAAATTAACTGTCATCAGGTATATTCCCACAGGCAATTTGAAGATCCTAATCTAAATCTTTACAAAAGGCCTTCTTTTTCTTTTTAAATTAAAAATAGAATTTACACTGGCTACATTTTTATATCACTAGATTTATCCAGTATGTAATTTACTTCCTGTGACCAAGAAAGCCCCATCATAAGATACTGGTGACTTCCAAATAATGAAAATGAAGCTCAATAGATTTAATATAAATAGCTAAAACTCCAAGAAATTTCAGATTTTCAGAAAATATAAATCAGCAGAGTTCCACAAAAGCTGATGCAACTAGACTACCCTCTATTTGGATCTGCCCTCTTCAACTCTTAAGAAAGCATAGTTCCATTTTAAATAGAGTTAAAGACTCCACTCATTTACATTTATCTTCGATCTTTTCTGTGTTATCGGATCGTCCTTTCATCTCTGACCACCCACACAGCTTCGTGGTTTGTGTTTCTGCAGAACGGGCATCTTTAATGTCCTCTCTCTCTATATATATGTATATATAGTATTTACCATTTGCACTTCTACTATCACTTCCTCCTTAAGGATCTTTCTAATGTCACTCTTGGAGTACAGGACAAATATTTTTAACAGCATGAAGAAGACTGGGGAGGAGGAAAAAACCACTACCACAAACACTTCTCCTCCTTTTCTAACTAAAACTCTGAGATAACCCCCCAGGAACATGTGGTTGCATTGGCAAGCTGAACAGGGGGTGAACCCAAAAGGTGGTTTGGTGGCCCTGAGACAGAAACACCGAAAACGCCACAGGAAAAAAAAAAGAAGAAAAAAAATGCAATTATGCCCTGGATCCTCACAGGAGGAGTGGGTATGAGCACCAGCTGATGACCCCTCTCCAAATGGGCAGAGCTTGATCCAAGCAGAATTTTGTGCAGAAAAACCCTGCCAAAATTACAAATATAGAAACACATTTACCTCCTTTTTGCACATTTGTTTTGCATTTCATTTCTAGCAAACTTGTAGGCCAGAAAAAATATCAGGCCAAAAATATAACAAATTTTAAAGACGAGTAGAGAGCAGTTTTTTAAAGAGAAGTAGAGAGCAGTTTCTACATATCTATTTCATTTTTTTTGTGACTCTCATACGGAATAAACCTCGGTTACAGTTTGGTTACAGTTACTGAGCTAGTAGGTTATATGTCTGATTGATTTTACAACATTTTTGTACAAGGAAATAATGCAAAAGAAAAAGATGCAGTAACAAAGGATTGTAAATACATTAGCAGCAATGAAAATGAAGGAAAGGTCTTTTCCTATAAATACTAAAGTAATGGATAAATGGAGATGACATACATTCATAGGCTTTTTGCTTCACACTTCACAAAAACATTTCATTATGAACAGATCCTCAACATAATTAAATTCAACAACGAAGGAAAAGGATGAAAAAAAATGAGGAAGAATACATTTAAACATATTTAGGTAAAAGAATTATTAATTGAGCCTGATGAAATTACTGTGGAGAGTGCAGGAGAACATTGACGATTCTCCTCAAGAAGTCATGGATGATGAGAGAAATCTCAAAGGATTAGTAAGAAGCAGGGGAAGTAAGAATGGAAAGAGACTAAGGATTCAGGAAATTATAGAGCAATAAGACACACTGGAAAGGTTCTAGTCTAGACAAGCTACATAACAAACCCCATGCAAACATATGCAGGAGAACAAAGTGCCAAAAGTGGCTGGAATGGAGTCGCTAACAGGAAATGCTGCTAAACCAACCCAGTTTCCTACAGCGGATCGCACAGAAAGCGTCTGATGGGATCTGTCTTGACTTCAGTGATGCTTTGGACGTATTCCACTTGACAGCTTCCTGGCAAAGTGAAGGAATTAGGTTAATACAAATGCACAACAGAATGGGCGCAGGACTAACTGAAGGGCTGTGCTCTGGGAATGATGATCCATGATTTACGGCCAAAGGTATCTCCATGTGACACCATGTTCTGGGTTCCAACCCTTGCTCATGGATTCCATTGATGGCGGAAGGAATACACACTTCAACCTGGCTGACAAAAAAAGCTCAGCAAAAGGGAAAGGACCCCGAGAAGCATGTCTTGCTAAATGGGAGAAACAATCTGAAACCAGCAAAGCCAAGCGAGAGGTCCTTCAAGTATGGCACAGAAGTCAACGATCAGCACCAGGCCACCCAAACAGCAGCATTACAGGATAAGGAAAAATAAAGAAATAAAAATAAAAGGGAGGATGCAATGCTTGTCGCAAAGGATGCAATGAATTAACAGGAGTATTGTTTGCAAACTCCGAAGTAGTTGCTCCACTCAACACTGATGAAGTCTCAGGCAGAGTGCAAAAAAAATACAGGCAAAGCGGGCAGAATTCAGAGAAGGACACGGAGAGGAGCTTTAGAAGCAGTGCTTCTGGAAAGGCTGACACAACTGCACGCTTTCAAACGAGAAAAAGATGACTGGGAAGTCCTTCCAGCAATGTGCTCAAATGTAATGGAGTGGACAGTAATCACCTGCACCCTGCACCTGGTTAGGGGGAACGAGTTAAACCAAGGCATATCTGCAGCAGCATAGTTTTTAGTGAGGTACTGCATCAAATCTATCATAATCATTAGATCAAAAATATGTTTTATTGCATTGTGGCACGTGTGAGCCTTCGATATCCGAGGTCAGTGTTTGAACATGTCCTGATCATGTCCTCTGCCATGACCACAGAGCTTTAACAGGAGAAATAGCTCCTTCCAACTTGGAAGAACCAATCTCAAAATGCTTCTTTTTTGTGAGGGCTTCAGACTCAAGGGGAACTCAGATCTAGTCTCACACTTAAGGATCAGCTTTAGAGACCATCTAGGTAGGGCTGCACACTTGCTAACACTGAAGTTTCTGCTTGAAGCATTGTCACAAAGAGAGAGGCTGCTAAGATTGAGTTTATACCCTGTGGAAATCACTTTAGCCATAAAACCTACCTGACAATACCTAAGCATCAACAGGGCTGATAAAAGCAAAAACTGGAAAAGAAGGTGCAGGGCTGCCAATGTTAACACATGGCACCTTCTGCAGTGATTGGATGTTGAGTTTTCTCCTCTAGAATCGTACATTCAGCCAGAAAAACCTGTGCCCAAGACCCCGGTGCAGCTCCCAAGGGCGAGTGCTGCTTGCTACACCTGCCAGGGTAAAAAGAAGTCATATAAAGCAATGCTTTTTTCCGCTCCAAACTTTCTAGGCTTTGTTTTTTTTTTTTTTAAGGTTCCAGAACGAGGAAGATAAAAAGAGCACATATCTAAAGCAAGTACACAAACAGGATCTCTCCAGAAGTAATTTATAGCGTACCGATCTGCAGCAAGGCAAGTAAAACAAAATACAGAAGTGCTATTTTGGCACACAGGCAGCCTGTAGGGTTTTTTTATGAAACGCTTGGGATGAGATCTTCAATACCAGATGCGTAAACTATGCCAGAATAAAAAATGAAATGTAAACTGCGCATAGTTGTCCCTTCAAGGCACCATGGGGACTCTTTCTCCTCCATGTGACCTGTCCTCAGCCACCATCCACTTTTAACAACCAGCAGGACATCAGTCCAGAAACACACATATGTATCTGTGTCCCAGATGTATTAAAAAACAAAAAAACCCCACAAAACACTGTTTCGTCTTTCAAAATTGATAAGAATGATCAGCTCTTGCCTTGCTCCTCCTACATGAAAAACTGTCTTTAAAAGATCTTCAGCAGCAAACTATCAATCCTCACAGTAGTTGGTGAGGTGCCTAGGTATCCCATTTGTTTTTGTGGGAGCAAGTGGAGCAAGATGAAGGTCCCAGCTGGAAGGATTTGCTCCAAGGAGCAGCTGCATCATTTGGGGGCTAATTCTGTTACACCACTGCTCTAGTATGGGAGCAGAGGTTCACAGGTAGCTTTAAATGATTCTCTTAAGTTCATACCACAAATCATTATCAGAAATTCGATTTAATAGCAGGATTTCCCAGGGGTTTTTATATGTTCAGTCCATTACAGTAAGCTGCAACTAGGAACAATGATAAGGTAATAAAGTGGCTCCTGAAAATCTTATTAAATATGCTTTTTGTATTACCAATACCTGCAGAGATCACTGCATTCTTCAAAATAGTCATGCCCTTCTACAGACTGCTTTACATGGAAAAGGTCATAAGGACTTCAGCTCTTTAGTTTTCATGTCCATAAACAATTTAAAGCAAAACAACTATTTTAGGTGTTGTGGTTTATCTGGAACAGGGCTACACAGAATGAGTGTCAGGTCTGTAGAAAATTAATGGTGCGGAAAATAATGTCACGCGTGAGGGGTACAAACTGCAAATATAAGAGGGAAGGGCTGGTTCACAGAAACTGCATCCTGGCACTGCCCTAGACACCATCCCACCCACACATTAATTTCAACTGATTACACTCTGGGCTGTGTGCAAAAAACCCAGAGCTTGGGCAACCAGACAGCTCCTGGGAGCCACCTGTATTCCAGAGTGTGTGTATATGAAAAGATATCTATATATATACGTATATCTTTTCTTGCTGATAGGAAACCTGCTCACAGTTGGGAAGCAGTATTTTTCAAAGCTCTTTGTGATGATGCCACAGCTGCAAAATGGACTTTCACCAGGCTGCGTTATGTCCCACACGCCAGCAAAGCTGCCAGCAATTAACTCCATTTGCATGCCTTACAAAAACATAGTCTCAAAATCATTATCTACCAGGTTATTTTAAGAAATTATCACCACCACTCATGCACACCATTACTGAAGCAGCAAGTACAATATGTCATTGTCAGGTTTCTGGGTATTTTAAATTAGGCTCGTCTCTACAGGAAGGCTAGCTGAAAATGAGTTAGGACAGTAGTCTACAACATGCTATTTCACGCCAATCTCAGGCTGGCTATTTTCTGCCTCCATTAGAAGTATCTTGCACAGATGTAGCTTAATGTGCTTAAGAACATGCCAAGGATCGGAAAACCTGAAGCTTCACAGCTAATGGCATCGCAGAAGCTGAGTATTTGTCACGACTGCTAGGTGCCCGAAGACCCTTTTGGCAACTGATGGCAAGACGCACCAGCCCATTAGGAGACAGCAAGCATCAGATGATGGATCATCATCCCTCACTGGATCCCTGTGAGGAATCTTTCCCACGGCCGGTGTCTCTTTTATTTCGCACCATCTCGGTTGGGTGGCGTGCACCTTATCTGAAGGTACTTGTCGTGTTTAAGTCTTGTAATAAAAGCCATGAAACTGGGATTACAGACATTATTATTTTTTAAATCCTGCATTGCACATTGCCCCAAACCATTTGGGCAATCCACTCCCAGTCATGCATGAGCTAAAATGATTTAAGGCTGTTGTGAATAAATACAATGCAAAATTACTCTCCAAGAAGCTCGGTCAGTATTTTATAATAAATGCTAAAAGGAGATTAAGTATCTGTGCTGAAGTATCACTTTTGCTTGGAAAAATCATGAAGAAAACCTCATTTATTCTTAACACCCTAACAAATATTTACGCATGTTATTCACACAAATTCCATACTGGTTTCCAAGACTAGAAATACTGGTGATTTTTAAATCTTACACAAGCTAGCGATTGAAACACTTGGAATAAACTTAATTAATAACAGTTTTAAATTTTACAGTCTAAAAGAGGCCCATTATTGTCTCTGCTGGTCACTTCTGGAAGGCAATGCACACTAGGTTAGTAATAGGGCATCAGATGATGGCAAGAAAGCTCTGATTTACAATGTTAAACATGTTGGCCATGCCAGACCTTTCAAACTTCAGTTAAAGTTTAGATGTGCCTATTACAAAAAGCACAGGTCTTTTTAAAACCTACCTAGACAGGAGTAGTAGTGAGCCCTCCCTAAACCCTGCTGTAATACAGACAGAAAAGGCTATAGGAGAAGGATTTCTGACAGTAAAACATGATGAGTAAATTCCTCAGCATATCTTTTACAGTAACTTAAGCTCGTCACGGACAGCGGAGTCCCAGGAGGAATTAATGAGTCTTTGGGCAGGAGCTCTAAATGTCAGAGCGACAGATGCAGTTACCTAATGATTTGCCCCGGATGAAGGGGAGAGTGCACGGGCAAAGTGGCACGGTCCTGCTCCTGCCAACTCGTATGTCCCCAGTCTCACCCCGCATGAATAAGGGAGATTTAGTCAATAAATTTTTACGAATCCCCAGGCGTCATGTTGCACATGGCACAGCTGAAGCTTATGCTGCTCCCGCACTATATGATGCTGTAATAGCTGCTGGCAATGCAAAGCTGCTTTTTGTTAAACCCCCACAAATGAACAAGTGAAACCCCACTCTGTCATTAATGACCCAGAAGTGCATTTCCTTAATTGCCCCCATTTCCTGACTACTCCCCCACCGTCGGACAAAACTAGTGCATTTACTAGTACATTTGCCAGTTTTACTAGCCTGCAAAAAAAATCCCGTCTTCTAAAGCAACTGGAGATTTTCTGTTTTATGCTTTTCTGCATTCACCTATCTTTATTTAAGACAAAGTAAAGGGGTCATGTTCAGTCACTATATCATGGAAACTTCAGGGTTGGAAACATTATTTTGGTACAATAAATCATTGCTGACAACTATTCTCCCCCTTCTCCCAACTGAAGTTTATCCTCCACGCTGTTTCCTACCTCCATTCCCGCCCTAAGGACAAATCTTTCCATCCATCTCCAACCAACTGCCATTAAACATCTCTTGGTTGTTTTGTATCAATCTGTCCCCTACCCCAGACATTTTTCTCAAAACATTCTTTCCCAACACTCCATTGGCATGAATCTCTATTTCCCTACTTGTATCGCACAGGCCCAAGCATGCGTGACATGCGTGACACTTCCTTGTCTCTATTTAGTCTCCAAAATGCTAAGTATCTTGGAAGCAAATAAATTCACAGGTTTTGCTATTTCATCTCAAAAAGCTCTGCTGATTTCAGAAATGGTGGCAGCCACCCACATTTGAGAAAACTGGTGAAAAACCAAAATAGTGAAAATCTAGAGAGCATATTCAGTGATGAGGAACTGAGACCAAAAGGGCTTTCAATAAAGTCCTCAAATTATTCGATGGCTCCACTGATCTTTTGCCCACCAAAGTTAGCAGCCAACTGCTTAAGGTAAAGGATGGACTCTACGCCAATTTTACAAGTGTCTTCTTGTCACTGAAATGACAGCAACTCCAAAGTGGTTTCACTGCCCTCAGTCTGGGACCTCTATCAACAAGTACTGCTTTCAGGATGTGAGCCTTCAGTAAGTTCATCCCAAATAATAGTTTTTCCTCTTGCTTTTTCAGATTCTAAAAAACTATGAAGCAACTTTAAGCTGTACAGTATTTTCTATAAAATTGTATCCAAGGCTGTTTTGCAGAAATCATACAGCCCAATGAGCAAGCCATAGCACTGGATAATTTACTGAAAACAGTAGAAAGGTACACGGCCATATCACACCATTGATTTTAAAAATGAACTCCCAATTGGAGTCAATAATGAAATATGCCTAAAAATCAATGGCATGCCTGCTGTGTGGTGATTAAATCACTAAGATGAAGCGAATCCATTAAAACTTTGATACCTAGACACTCCCAAGTCAGTAAAATCTCTGTTTCTGAAATTCATCTTAACTACATGTCATGAAAATACATTTGACTCAACCTGCAGCACTGTAAATTAATATTTCAACTCTCTCTCTCAAAAAAAGAAGACTTAAGCAAATTATTCCAAAAAATTGCAGCCTTTGAAAGCAGAACAGAAGTTGCCTCAAGGTGCCTCAAGGCCACTATTTACACGTACAAACAAAACTCTTGTTGCGATACTAAAAGGCAAGGGCAGAGAATGTCTACAATGATGTCTCGGGAGGGGACTGTTGACTGAATAAAATTAGATGCAGCTCTCGCTGTCTAATCATCCAGTTTTTATTTCATCATAACAAGAATTCAAAGCGATCTTCCATTCCCCGCTAGGAGGTTGTTAGTACAAATCGCTGGCGTTACACTGAAACAACATACAGAAAAATAATCTTGTCATTCCAGCTGAGATAAAATCAGGTCCCAGAAACACAGTCTGCAGGAAAGCAGCCCTGATAGACACTGAACATTAGCCTAAATTGGGGATGAAGTGATTAGTTCTTCTAGAATGTCCCCATGCTTAAGAAGGGAAATAATCTTTGGTTTCGGGCTCTCCAGCTGCCAGGGGTGTAAGTCAGATAGGATGGACCACTGCTTTGGTCCAGATGGCCACCTCTGTGTTCCTACATTGATTTTTGGAACTTCTCTGAAAATAGTGCATTGTTTTCTCATTGGTAAAAATTTGGGTAAAAAGCACAGCCCAAGAGCATGCTACTGTATACGCATGTGCACACTAACTGATAATTGCCACTATATTTTTTTCATCCAGGTGCAGCCAGTTTCAGAAAGAGACACATTTGAGTATCTAGGTCTTTGTCCTCAAAATACAAATACCACCACCCAAGTCCTCACCCAGGAATGGCGAGAAGTCTGTAACTTCCCTTGGGTGTCCTTTACAGATAACACTCCTTTATTCAATAGCAGGGTTTTGTTATCCAGTTGCCAGGTCTAAGATCAAAGGAGCTCTGCTGGTAGGTGGGAAAGGAAGATCCCTCAGGGAAATCCCTCAGTGCTTTTAATTCCAATGCAACAGATGCAAGTTTCTCTGTAGACAACACATTCCTGATTTGGAACTAGGCCATTGAAAGTCACCACCACCACCATGGCACACGAGGCCATGTGGCTGCAACATCTTCTCCCCATGCTGCTTGAAAAGACAGTGTCTCTGTCCTGTAGCATGTCCTTATTTTAAATGACATGTTGTGCAGGGAGCTACTATTAACACAACCGTTCAGCGCTCACATCTCCTAACTTAAATTATTTGCGAGGTCTCCTGTTTTTAAAGCTGTTTTTAAAGCTAGCAGCAAAGCTGGGGACTGGCAATATTGTGCATTTTACTGCAGCTGTTCCAAAACCCTGGGACAGATTAGCAGATCAATTACACAAATGCGGAGCGGAGCTTGGTGGCTGAAGTATTTTTCCTCTGGTCTTTTAAAGGGTGGATTTATATGTGGGATGCATCAGCTGACCTAGAAACATCTACAGTTAGACAGTTTTTGTTGGCATTAACCAAAAGACTGGGTAAATTATAGAACTAATAAAATTGCCAAGATTTGTACTTTTCAAAACTAGTTGCTACATTCCTGATTTATTAGCTAGAACTTCAAAGGTTTGTCATAAAGATAAATAAAAGAGCATGGATGGGACCATAAATACCCATACTCAACAGTGCTAAAATACACTGTTTAAAGTGAACCAGGAGAGCGCATCATTTTAGGTCATATTTTATATCTAGCAGAGTGAAACATAAGAATGGATAGAAATGATAACTGCTGGAAAAAGTGAAAAACTATTTTCCCAAAGATGGAAAACCTCTAGATGTAGCTGACAGATGTCCAACCTTAAAATGTAGGAGCGGCCGATGTGTTAGGGAAGGATTTCTGAACACTGTCATCCCAGGACCCTTCTCAACACAAACTGATAGCCCAAAGGGAAAGGGAAGAAATTAAGATATATCCACCATATACAGGAAAAAGAACATAAAAATGTTAAAAAACACATATTCAATTATTATGAAAATTCATGGATCAGAAAAAAAAAGAATATATATATATACACACACATATCAAACTTCCCCTGTCCCCAGCCTTGATAAATTCACAGCAGCAAAGATCACAATCCTTTATCCTTCAAAAATCTCTGCTGGTCCATATGCTGCAATGCACAGAATCTGCATGGCTGGAGAGCAGGCAAAAGACCAAAGAGGGCTGAGAAGCAACTCAGACAATTTTACTCGGCAAAGAAAAGAAGGTCGGTGACGCCTTTGCCACCACATTTGCTGAGATGGGGCTTTCACTGCGTCCCTTCCCATTGTGTCTTTGCCACATGCACCAAACCCTTTTTCATCTTGAAGACCCAACTGCCATTTTTCACTTTGTTAACCTGCCCTTCAGCTGTCATTAAAGTCACACTGATGTATAATGCAGGAAATAGAAGGGCGCTTTTTTAAAGAAAATTATCAAGTGCAAGGAACTTGTTCCCTTTTGAATGTTACAGTTGCTGAACGGCGGTTGTCTTGCGCCTTACTAAAACCAACATTTACAATGTTGGATTGTGCACAGCACAATTGTTAACTGATTTTGCAGTTACCAAACCTGAATTTATTGTTTATTTACCTGGGAACACTGATTTTTGAGCTCTTCCCTATTCATACTACTCCTCTAAAAATGACTATGCTCTCTTATTCATATCCAGCTTTGCAAAGATCGTGTTTTTTTAACAGCTATAAGCAAACAGCCAGGATAAACGAACACTGAAATTTCAAGCCATTGATTAAAAGTGAAACTTTCCTGATAACTAGAAATAATAATAAAAATGGGGAAATACATATATTGTTTAACAGAGAGGGCTTGCCACTGCTGCGGGAGTCAGTAGCCCCCATGCTGCAGGCATCGCTGTAGAGTGGAGCAGATGCCTCCTTGGGTCTTCAGAGAGGGAAATTGCCGTCCTGGCTCCAGTGACCGTTCTAGCAGTTCATGGCAACAACAGTTCTGATGATTCACATGGAGAACTTGGATCCACTTCTGTGCACTTACTACATGCGCTGCATTTTAGTTTGGCAGGGACTTCTTTCTCCAAGATCTTTCAATGGTGCCATTATTTGATCAACGATGGAAACAGACATGTGCTTCCACTGAGCCTTTCGAACAAACAATGGTGCCTTTAGTCAGTCAGAAGCTTTCTGTGACCCAGCGAGCTGGTGTTTTCAAATTTCAAAGTCCCCAAATATGTGTGAACTTTCTCAAAAACTGCTGCTGTGGACAGCCTGGATCCACGATGCTCATGGAAGGCACAACAACGCTCTGAAAGAAGCTTTTTGCAACTGTGCTGATACTAAGAACTATGATAAAATAATACCAGATTCCTTCTAGTTATCTCTGACTTGCCTTTCTTCCCCTCCCTTTCTTAAATATTTTTACAATTGTGTCACTAAAAAATGAGCAATTTAGTGGCTGCAAATCCTGAAATTCTTTGTCCAAACTTCCTAACAATGCCACTGCATTTCAGAGAAAAGAGACTTATTCAGATTCTGTGCCCATTTCAACATTGACCTCTGGCAAATCTGAGCAGAAAACAAAACAAAACAAAAAACACAAAGCAGATGAGCAGAAAAAAAGCAGGTTCCCCTGATCCAGCAGGCTGGTGGATCACCTTCAAATTCACTTCAAAAAGATGAGCACTCAGCAATATCACAATTTTCTATCACAATTTTCTACGATTACCTAAACACACTCTAGCTAAAGTGGTGGAGTATTGAAGCATTTGCATGCTAAAACTAAATCTATCATTTAAAAAGAATTCAGTTTTCATAACTGAAGTTAATCCCTGGCTATAATTAATCAGCCTGAAAATATTTTCTCAATGACCTTATATACTAACCGTAATATTCTCAATCAAATTTTGAATTAAACAATCTGAAATGTCCCTTTGTAAGACTTTTCTTATGGAAGTGCAAACTTCAATGACCAGGTCTTTCCTGCTACAAAATTAATGTTCTCCAGAAACAGAACAATAATTTCACTTATGATACCAATATAACTGTGACGCAAAAGAAGTGCATTACTTCCAGCTTGACAGTTTACTGAGCATTGCTGGTATTTTAGAAAAAGCAGAAAAGAGACAGAACTAAACAACTAGATATATTCTGCTTTGAAAGCTTGTAATTTCATGTTCAATTAAACTAAAGAATGGTAAATTTAAGAGTTTTTTTCTTTTTTTTTCCTTGTTTTTGAGAAATAACCTTTCAGTTATGGCGCTTTGGAAAACTTCACTGTAAAAAAGAAATTTGTTAAGCATGTGGAAAAAGAATGGAGAAAGACAGTCAGTGACAATCCAGTGTAGGAAACCAGAACAAACCATACTCAATTTGCAATCCCCACCCAAACAATGCCTATAAACTTCTATTCCTTCATTTCTTGACATATTCTGCTATCTTCTGTCACTTAAAATTGATATGATTCCCCTCGAAAAGCCAGAAAGAGAAGAAACAACAGAAAAAAACTGACAAATGCAGAGAAGGTCCATATAGCTCTTTCTCCTGTAGCTTTCTACTCCAGTAATGAATTGGGATGGCACCACAGTGATCTCCACCTGTCAACACTGCTGAGCAATGCATTATCTTTTAATGGCTAAGTGTCTCTGTCCTTAGAGAAAGGAATATTCTGATACACATTTCAGATTTTTTTTTGAAACTGAGCCATTTTGCTGCCTATGAACCTTACAAACTGTATCATTAGTTATTTTTATAGCCACAGGATTTAGGCAATTTAGGAATCAGAACTCTAGATGTATTTCTGGGGAATTGCGTGCGGTGCTATTCTCTTGTCAGTAAGCAATACCCATAAAAGCTCTATTTCATGACATCTCAAAAACATTCCTTGCAGTAGGTTGGAAGATTGAAGTCTTCCTAAACATCTGACTGTCCGCAAAAAGTGATTTTATGCCTCTAAGTTAAATGCAGCGAAAATATGATCCAAAGAAGTTATCAGCACCTCTGAACATACTTTGTGTTGTGTTTGCCAAAGATGCTTGACTTCAGATCAGCTAAATCTGTAGTACGATTCAGGCAAGTTTTTTTTTTTTTTTTTTTTTGTTACTTCCTCAGGTGACAACCCTAGTGCTGTCTCTAACAATACCAAGCGTTCAAGTTGTCTATGCAAATTAGTACCTTCTAATTGGCAGCAGCTGAGCTTAACTTCTAATGAGCCAATCAAATTGTCTATGTAAATGTCTTTGAGGATTGATTATTGGAGCTGAACAATAGTTTGAGGCTGGGGGGGTTTGTTCATCTTCCCCCATGAGCTTTAGGACACACTCCAAGTAAGCAATGAAGTCTCCATTTGGCTACAAACTCTCTGGTCGTCAACCTCATGAATTTTACAAATATTTTATTTAAACAGTTTTGAGTTCTGACTTCACTACCTATGAGAGAGGGCAGCGAAACGATAACACTTGTGGAAGTCTGTCTCTACAACGTACTAATACACCTTCTAGAGAAACACCCATTTTACAAACACCTTGACTATGTGTCCATGTACACGAGGTATCTCTTTTTTTTTTTTTTTCTGAAAGCACTGAAAGAGAACAGACTGTCCTATGTTTACATAGCCCACAGGCTGGCCCAGCTTGAGCACCCCCTGCACGCAGGTCTTGAATCTTTCATTGCAGCTGGTGATGCATCGGTTAGAGCAACGTCGACTCAATGGCATGAATCACAAACTCACTCTGGAAAGAACTGTCGAGTCTGTAAATAAACAGCTCAGTTTGCTATGATCATTTGCTCTCTGACGTTAAAAACCTGGAATCATGGAAAATTCATATCAGCTGTTTGGTCCCTGGAAGAGAAAAATGTATTATGTAACACTGGCAAATGGGCCGTGGGTATGGGTAGAAACATCTGTTCCTTGAGCTACTTGGGGTTTGTTTTTCTTTCAACATGGTAGTGTGAAGCATGAAAAAGAGAAAGGACATCTGGCACAGAGTACTTCATTGTGTTCACTAGAATTTTCCTAACTTGTCAATGAATTTATACTGTGGATAGAGAAAAAAGAATAAATAAGTATATTCTGGAATAAAGATACTGTGTAGAAAATAAAATTTAAAAAATCCATTGAGAATAAATAATATCCTTCTCCTTTCTAAAAATAAAAAAAAATAGAGATCAAAATATTCCTAATTAATTTATATAACCAGAGTAAGCAAATGTCAAGTGACAGCTGGCACCTGAAATTTGTAGAAAATGCCACTACTATCACTCTTCAGTATTGTTACTGACCAGATGGTTATTTATGGGCCTTTTGACCTCAACTTCTTTAAAACCAGGAGTAGTGGAGTTGAAATGCGTATAAGATAAGAATAATTATTTTTAAAGAATAGCAATATAAATCCAAAACATTATTTTTTTTTCCAGACTGGCATTAACTTCAATGCAAACCAAAAACAAATTGTCTGGCAGGAAATGAGACCATTTCAGCTGATGATTCCTAGTTTTACTTCACATTTTTTATTTCCCTAGGTGGAATACATCAGCTACAGAAATCATCACCAAATTTTGTTGGAAATTGCCCCAGAGAATACTCAATCTATACAGAGAAGTAAAAGATTTATCTCAGCATCACTTTGAAGCTATATGGAAGTGCTATGATTTCCATGAGACCTCTGTTAAAGATATTACCTCCATGCGTTAGATATTCATATGATTACAAGGTGTAAATAATTATGTTTTCCCATTTAAATAGAGGCAGCACAGAGCACTAAAGCTTTCTAAACCCACTTTTTTTTTAAGACTAGCTCAAAACCTCATGTTTTTCTTAAAAAATTAGTAAAAAAAATGATCACATCAGAACTTGAAAATAACTGTGCATGGATTCAGATACCTTGTTTTCTAAGGGAGAAAAAAAAAAAGTGGTGTAATTACCAGCACACATATCCTAACCACAGTTACAAATACCTATGCAGCTGCAGTGCCACTGAAACGACACAGGTTTTTAGTAGAAGTAATGTTAGGACATTTCAGCCTTTCTTTTGGAGAATTTCAGGCCTTGCCCAGTCTCCTACACCCTATCCCGCAGCCTTTCCCATTCCAGCTGCAGCTCTGTTTCCTTACTCCGCAAATCTGGCACAGATTCTGGTTCACTTCCAGCTACCTGCAGGCACTGCTTCAGCTGATCATGTTCTGAGAAAGCTGATACTCATTTATCCTGGGACAAGCATCTTTTAAAGGAGGCCTCAAGATCCTTTTCTGGTGCAGCTGGCAAGAGCTGGCCTGCTGTAGCCAGACCCATGCAATGAATGTCCACCCCCTACAAGAGCGTTTCACTCCACTTTATAGTTGCCCTGTTCCCTGTGTTGTTAGTGACAGAAAACACTCCATCTGACAAGCTGTAAAGAGGACGGAAATGTGAGGAAAATAACACACTGGGTACTTCATAAATAGGTGTCCCTCAAGATTTTGTCAGGACAGAAAAACCCTACTGAAAGCCAACATCAAATAAAATAAGTGGAGGACATGGAGTTGCAGAGAGGCATGGAGAAAACAGGGGGAACTTGATGGTGTGACTAACAATGAAACCAACCTCCAGAGCCAGGGTGGATGGCTGTGAAAGAAGCACAGCAATAAAAAAACGCACAGTGCAAGACCACAAATTCTTGCTCCGCTATAAAACTGCCATAGCTAACTTTATCATGTTTACATGGGATGTTGGCTCGAGTTTAAAGGAAACGCTTACTATACTATATATAGTTGGCAAGAAAAGACGGGTTTTCTCCAAAGCTTCTGGGAGCATATGTTTTTCTGAAGACATGGAATAAAAGTACTGATTTGTGCCATTAGAATATATATTACTCTGCAGTGTGCCTATATGGCTCAATCAGATTTCTTCATTTAAAAATATAATGCAATGTAATTTTACTCAACTTTTTAGAAGTGAAATACAACCCATGAATAACCTCTTTCAAATCTCTGCCATGAGAGCAAGTTCTCTAAATGTTATTCTGAAGCACCAGATAATGACTCCCAGCATCCAAACCCCAAACCACTTGTGAAAACTCAGCCTTTCAAAGTGCTCTAACTCTATTACTTCCAGCTGCTTGCATCTGCCCAAAAATACTGAACCTCACACACAAAGCCGGTAAATCAAAAGGGGAAAGTGGAGGCAAACGAGAGCAGCAGAACTCTGAAAAACACACACTGAAAAATAATTTGATGCTATTAGAATCTACTGATTTCTGCATATTTTCAAAAAAAGACAAGCACTGCAGTTCCTAGACAGTTCTTTCCAAAGAAGAAAAGAAGTCATTTTAGTCTTAAATGCCCCTTGTATTTCAAAGTGGCTTTTCCTCTAAAACCTGCATATTACCACAGCCAAGCATGACTCTGAGAGAAATCTCACAGTAAAATCTATCCTGGTGCATGACTTTTAAATATTTGCGTATGTACAGCAAGTAGCATCAGACAGCTGAAATTGTGTTAGAAGGTAACACGCTTTAAAAAGGAAGCTTAAATACATATAGAGGCAATTCAAGTAATTGGTACCTTCCTGATCAGACAAAAAGGTGTAATTAAAAATTAGTTTGTCAGCCTTCGCTAACTATGAAGAAACAAAGCTTAACAAATGGGTATCCATTTAAGATGCTTTTTGTGTTGAAGCATCAGAGAACACACTTGCAACTGCTTATGATTCTACTAAGAAACTTAACAAAAGTTTCTTGAAATGCTTGGGTATTTCTGATTTTTATTTTATTTTCTAACCATCTGGGTTATCTGGAAAAGCAGCACATTGTGTTTCCAGTTTTCCTCCTATTCATTGGCAAGGTTTATTTTCAAGCAGTATACAACTGTGAGTTGAATGTAAAATAAATCTTGTAGGTAAATGCATACTTAAATGATTTCATTAGACCAGGGCTCTTTACACTTATCTCTAAAAGACTTGCTCTTCCTCACCTGAGCTGAAGGACACTTGTTCTGGTCAGCAGCGACAGTGATGCTCATGCTTCCTTTTGGCCTGACCGCTAGGGAACCATCACACTCACACAGCTGTAAAATGGGGGCATTTGTTCTGCCCTTCTGTCCGTAAAACGGTACTGCCCTCTCTGCACTCCTCCTGAAATGTTCAGTGCACAGGGGAAATGCAAGGTGGGAAGTACCAGAGCATCTGCATAGGTCTCTTTTCAAAAATTTTAACTGTACCCTTTAACAGCCCAAAAGGATTAGACATTTTGACCTTACAGATCAGCTTCAAGTGGGAAGCACTATCTAGATTAATCTTGTAGATGGCTTAATTATGTATCAGCAGATCTGGCAAAATATTTTGTAGCACAGCTAAGCATAGGGAATAAAACCCCAGTTTCATTGAAAGCAAAGAGTTTATTATAAAATTCAATGGGAGTAAAATTTCTGTTCAAGAATAGAAAAGTGATATGAACTTGAACCTTGAACCGAAACAAATTAAAACTGAAAGGAAATATACTATCAGATTTCAGATTAAAACCATTTAAGAGTAAAACTGAATGAAGATCCTTAAGAAAGATCCTGCTTGAAAATACACTCAAAAACTATGCAAGACCTTTTTTCTAGCTCCTTTGCCTTGCATACTATGTGCATATGTGAACGACCATTCACTCATGCACATGTTCAGCTCACTTAGAATTAGGACCATTTCGCAAGGAAGGTGGTGGTGATGAGCTGAGACCTGACAGATACCCAGCCTTGCTCTTAACTCCTCCAGAACTTCCTGCTACTAATTTGCCTGGGTAAAGATGCTCTATATTATACAGTATCTTGGCATCTAAATAGTAGATAATGAAAAAAAAAAGACACAAAAGGATGAAATCGTATTTATGCTGATTCTTTTCTGGTTAAAATTTAAAACATCAATGGAAATGTGGTTACATCTTCACCTTACAGTGAAGTGAGATATCGTTCATGTAGAATCAACTCATGAAATGATTGACCTTTGTGAATCAGCTGTCGGAAGCATGGATTCCCCTCCATGGTTGCAGGGGATGCTTACGCATCATGGGTGCAGGTCCTAAAGCAACCAATCCTTCCTTCTCTTTGCTTCTCAATGGTGTGTCTTTCCACAAGACAATGGGACTATTTTAAGAACTTGAACAAAACAGAGTGTCAAAGAATGTTTTATACCATGCTCATAATAGTTCTGTGGTTAAACAAAAACAAACAAATCTATTCCAAGGATTTTACATCTTATTTTACTGCTTTGAATAGTGGCAGAAAATTTGATTTAGTCATTATTTTGCACTAGTGCTGTTAGTAAGGGTTAGTGGTTGCAATAATTTGGAGACTAAATCTCCAAGTAGAGAAGAAACAATCAATCAACTTCATTCTAAAGTTCAATTACAGTCAAAACATCAGTGACTCACATGGACGGAACTGGAAAAAAAGGCAAATTCTCAGCAAATCTGGGCTGTGGAGTGCAGAGGTGTGACAAATTTCTCTGTCAGTTTGACCCTAATGTGAGGTGGCCTGACTGCTCCAACCTACTTCCTACAGCAGCATAATGAAGAGCAGACATGACAGCTATGCTCAGCGCATGTGTTGGATGACCATTTCTGGCCACTAAGTATTCAAGTGGTATAAAGCAAGTATTTACAGATGTGAAGAACAGCACCTTTAACAGTTAGCCCCAATTGTATACATTATGAATTGTTCAACTTTGAGTAAGACACACTACCTTAACAGTAACATATCTTAGAAACCCTCGGAGTAAGAGGTTCAATTTGAAGTTTTATGGCAAGATTTGTAATAGAAATATAACTAGCCTTCTAGGCTACGCAAACAAGAAAGTGAGAGGAATGGTTCCAAAGACATAGCGTAACTTAATCTTCCCAACTAATAATCTAGTTAATAAAGGGATTAACTAGAAACTCTGAGAAAGAATAATGCTGATGCAAAATTAACAATGAGTCATTCCACAGTATTCAATACTATACTAAAGAGGGGAAGGATAAATATTTGCAGAAACCACTGACGGACAAGAATTGGAGAAATCATTTTTCATGCTGTTGGAAGTATGTAGAGGAGTGGTATCTGGAAGAATGAAACAGATGAGAGGTATAGTGTTTGCTAAAACGGTTAAAAAAAGTGAGGCTTTTGGTATTTCACTAAGAAAGCATGCACTATGACAAGATTTCTTGGGACTGTGAGCATCAAAAAGGGATTTTTCAGAGATACAATTCCAAACAGTTCAGCTAATATCAAACTCAAATCATCATATTACTTGAAACAACTGTCAATTCGAAACAATTATATCAGCACTCAAACAATTTTACAAAACAATCAGCTTAAGCTTAAATTCCTTGATTCCTTTTCTCTCCTTTCTCTTGCTTTCCAAGGACTATAAAGAAATCCTTTATTGTCCAAAGTACTTATAGCCTTGGTTATTTAGTGGACTGATCATACTGCCCTACCCTCCCTCCGTTTTCATTTTTCCCCAAATACGGCACTTATTATGCCAAGTGAGATGCACAAAAGACGCACATCATCTCATTAAGTACTGTATTAGTCTTGTTTATATTCAAAAAAATATGGAAGTCCCATCTAAAAGACTAAGCAAATGAGTAAGGCCTGACATGTCAACAGGCAACATCACAGCAACTTCTTTTTCACACAGCTTTGACTATAAGACTTCAATATTTCAAAAAGCTTGTGATTTCAAATAGAAATCAGACTCACAAAATATCAACATACTTAATTCTCTGCTTCCATGACCAGGATCTCTAACGTTAAGACCCGCTGTGGGCAATGTAAGCAATATTTTACAGGGCAGAGCATGGTAAGAAAATGTTCTTCCTCTACTTTCAAACGTAAAGCAGATAGATGTTTACCAGACCAACTCAGCACAGTTAATAGAACTCTTTTTTTTTTTTTTTTCAAATTCAAAGTTGTCACTTTTGACAAACTGTTTCTCAAGGGGATGCAAACCAAGTCTCATCATTCCCTATTAGCAGGTTTCCTGGAGAGCTCATGGCACTTCTGCTTGACGGTTCAGACACTTGCCTTTAAGAGTTAAAATGCTGCTCTACTCGGACTTATGGCCTCTTCCAAAATACTAAATACTTTTCAACCATATACATATGCAGACAAACACCTAATTATATTTTGTCACACAAAGTAGTAAGAAATAAACATTCACTTTAAATATCATTATCTTAATTACGATAATGGCTTCAGGAGAAACCCACAGAATTATGGCTGATGATATTAGTCTGCTCAGTCTTAGAAAATAATACACACCCAACAGCAACAGAGATCTAATAATGAGATACAGCAGAACAGAAAGGAAACCATGTCAGCTGGAGCCGACAATTTAGTGAATGCTGCAAAAATCAATGCAGCCCTGGAAAAGATGCCATGTTTTAGAAGGAATCAGAGTTTAGCCAATCCTTTTAGGCTTAGCCAAGGGAACAAAAGTTCTTATTTTTATCCTGATAAGATGCATGTTGGCCTCCTGGTTAGTAATACACTGATTTCCTGATCTGAGGAGCCAATTGCTTCATGAAATTAATCACCGTGGTAAAATTCAGAAATACTTTGAAAGGGTTTCCCAGCCTCTACACATTAAGCTACACTCTATCATGAGAACAAGGGAGGACACAAAAACAGGAGAGAGAGGAGACAGAAAATTTTGAAATATGGATAAACATCTATGATCTATGATCTATGATTAAAGTAGAGGAATGAAAGGGCAAAATGAGATTAGGTTCTCCTGCTCAGTAAGCAAAGGTGATGCTCTCAGGCTGCAGCAGCTGAGCTGTCCTGCCCAGATCGCGTGTGGTTACAGGAATTAATGGAAAGATGCCAAGCAAATTCCTGCTAATAAAAGGAAAACTAGAAACAAGATTATCACACTGCACAAAGGGATGGCCCTGTTGTCACTCATTGTTCAGAGTAAGACATGAGTGTTTTTCTGAACCACCATATGGTTTTCTGAACCAGAGAGCATCACCACAGCACCATAAATACCTTGATTTTAGAGTCCTGCATCAGACAAATGCCTGCTTATTGCAAAAACTAGCAAACAATAAAAAAGTTAGATTTTATTTTTTCAATTCACTGAAGTAGCCACCAAGAACACATTTCTTCCTTTTATTTCTTCCAAGGGTTTCCATCGAATTACAGAAAGGAGATGAGATCTATCTGGAGAATGATGAGATATTGTACTTTCAGCAGCAAATCTCAGCCTGTTATTCTTAGAATGAAGAACAGCTGGTTATCCCCAAGGTGCATTTTCCAGACTGCCAAGGGTGCCAGGTACAGCACGTTTGAGCAAAGTGTGAGCACATACACGTTCATCAGGCTTCTCACCATCTAGGAACATCCCACAACTTGTGATGCTGACCAGAAACACGGTAGCCCACAGGGATGGCAATGGCAAAGAGCGTGACCATAGCATGCACCGGCCCACACTGGGCATGAGCCGCTTCTGCTCTCACCAGCTCGGTGCAGCCCGACGGAGGTCATGGCCATGGGCTAGACTCACAGAGGAGGTATTGTGTGAATGGGGGAAAAAAACAGCTCTGGATTTTAGTCCTCGCTATAAGAGACAAGAGATGGAGACAGAGAGATGTCAACCATTTCTCAGATATTATGCCAAAAGATATTTTGAGTGAGGACTGAAAGTATTTGGTGGATTTTAATGGACGTTCTCAGGGAGAACAAAGGGAATCCTTTGCCCGAAGCATGAAAGGCCTCATCTGGGGATATGGGAGTAGGAGAGAGATCAGCCAAGGAGCTGACATGTTAGTTTGGAATGAGGCACATAGGAGAAAGAGGCCACCAAACTAGAAACCTGCAGCTGTGATACAAAGAGAAGAGAGAGATGGCCATGGGCTAAGCAAATGTCCTTCGCAGCAGCATCCCAAATGGGTAAGAGGAGGTCGGGGCTGAATGTGAAAGGCCCAGAGAAGATTACAGGCTGCAGTTAAAAAAAAAAAAAATCCTTAAAATCTTCTAGTCTTAGGTGCAGCATGTGGCATCCATTGCTAGAGAGAAGTAGCAATAGCCCGGGCTAGAGGATGAGCAACAGCAGTTTAGGTTGCTTGGACCAGTGGAGGAGATGGGAAGAACTGTTTCAGGAATTGTCTTTTTGCCTGTTAGCAGGGCAGCAAGAACCTGAGCACAGTTAGGCTTGCGCTTTGGTAAGAGAGAGTTCATCCTCTGTTAAACATCTGTGTTAATCAGGTTTCTGAAAAACGCACACACACAAAAAAAGAAGAAAGAAAAAAGAAAAAAAAAAGACCAGTTTAAAACTTCTGTACTTTCTGCCTCAAAAAGTAATTGAGGTGACAGTACTAGTGCCATTTTCTAAGTACACAGAAATGAAGTACTTTATTCTTATGAGAAATGGTTTCTTAGAAGAAACTCCCTTAGTACGCCAAGCTTTGTGTGCTTCAGGCATAAGGATGCACAAAGAAAATGAGGGGAGAGCTATGTATTTCAGGCAATTAGATAGAAGATGACATAGCTGTCATTGCTCATTGACTTCCTTTGACAACATCTACTGCAAATGGCACAGATCCCTATGGAAGACTTTCAAAAGCTCGCGCTATTTAATCGGCAGGCATTTTAATTAGAAATAAAAGTGGTATTTTCTTCAAAGAGCCTGAGAACAGAGTGAACAGCAATGATTTAGACAGTCTTAAAGTGCTAGAGGATAAAGCTTTCGACAAGTGATATGCCTTCCACACACTCATAAGCCATATACTACAGCTTGGCCTAGCTGGAAATTGAATGGCCAAATCAGGAATATGTTCTCAAGGGCATGAAAAATGGGTGTTTTGGAGGTTGTTCTCCAAAGAATTGCAATGCCTGGTTTAGCCCACGGGCAAAAACTAGAGGCAGAAGGTGGGGGAGGGATCCAGGACGTGGCTAGAACATGAAGTCCTGCCTGGCATGTGTTAACAGCAGGTTATTGAACAGAAAATGTATACAAAAGGAGACCATAACAAACCGTGTTCCATGGCCTAATATATAAATATATATATTATTCAGGTGTGCTATATCAAAGGGCAGCATCAAATAACAGCTGGCAAAGTCCAGTCCGAGTAGCATGCAAAGCAAGTACTGCTCTGCCAAACTGAGGAGTTACCCCTTGTTATTTGTTGCCACTTTTCTCATATTTTAGAGCCAATTCCAGACAATCAAAACCACTTCAAGCAGCAATTTGCCAAAAAGTCTCTGTGTTCATCTCGGTCATGCACCTCTTCTAGGAGGAGAAAGGCCTCCCTGTTGAGCAAGGCATCAATCTAACGCACATAGGACAGGGCTGCAGAAGGAAGAAAATGATGCAGGAAAACCCTGGGGGTAGAAGCATAGCACTGATTTGGCATTGAATTTGCATCCTGAAACAACTATGCAGTGGAAGATGAGGATAAAGGCAACCAAGTATGGTAAATGGTAATTTATGATTATTTAACAATTTTTACGTATATCACACAAAGGTGTGATAACACCGCAAGGCTGCTCCTTCTCCTGTTTGGGACTCCAAATATATCGTCTCACAGAGGCTCTTAGCAGCTAAGGAATTATTTTGTTACTTATATATTGAAAAAGGGGACACATGAATAAGCCTCAACCCATATAGCAGATGAGAAGTTCTTCAGCATGCCAAAAGCAGAAGCAAAAAATGACCAGATTGTGCCAGTAACAGAACCATCAATGAAAGCTTTACAGCCTCCACGTCTAGCCTGGCAGCAGATTCACATATAGCAGAGAAACTACGGAGAGAAGGATGCAAGGAGAACAGCAGAAGAGTGGGCACAGCACAATTTACTGGGATTTTTTAATTTATTTTTAAGCACAATACGGCTTCTGCTCCTTTAACCATTTTCCACGTTCCTTAACAGCACAGGTCCTCTGTCTCAAGATTTTTCTTCTAGAGAAATCTTGCACAGATTGCTTGTACCAGCCCAGACACAGGCTGAGCAATCTGTTCTGGGGTTTTTGCCGGTTTTCGGCTTTTTTTATTTTTTATTTTTTAATTTTGAGCTCTTTAAAGGTACTGCAAGCTGTTTCCTCCTATACCAGAAGACAAAATATTGTCCTGAAATTGTAAGTTCACCTTTTGAATTCTTACACTTCCTACCAACAAATACATGCTCGAAGGGGATGCTTAGCAGTGTAGGAATACAAGAACAAAGATTGCTATCAGCAATTTGAATGTTTATCATTTTTGACATAAGACCTCATGTCATTATAGGACTGTAATTTTGCTAATCAACAGACAGGTAAATTGCTAAAAGCCTCTTTTCTTCTGTTAATGATCCCCTTTTTTTTTTTTTTTGGAAAGGTAAGTACCTATAACAAGGTCTTCAAACAACCCAATAGCAAGTACGTTTAGCTCATATGCTTTCTTAGATATACTAACAGTATAGTAGCTTCTTGTTACCATCAGACTAAAGGAATCTACAGAAAAGTATGAGTCATCCAAACCATCAGTACATATGATACAGAAAACTTCTTCCTGTTCCTTCCTGTAAAGGCAAAAAAAAGGCTGTCAAAAATTGTCTCATAGACTTCTAAAAAAAGAATGATATTGATGCATTACTCTTTTCTAATGTCAATCAATGTTGTTGAGAGACAATGTTGATTAAACCAATGTTGTTGGTTTATTTAAGCCTATATTATTCCCCCATTTTATGGGCAATAAAGGCAGCAGTGATTAACTGATTTGGAAACATCCATGATCACAGGGTAGGGCCAGAAAGGAGCTTACATTGTACCCCTTGGCCTGAATGAGGGACCTCTGCGGTCTCGCAGGACTGAGCTCTTAAAATACGGTCACAAAATCTCACCTCATGCCCAATAAAAAGGGCATTGTTGTTGTCAGGGATTAACTGCCCGTGGAAAAAATAGAAGAGTGAAAAACTGGGTAGAAGAGCAAACATTTCTAAGTATTTACAGCTTGTTCCAAATCCCATGTTCCTTAGGTCATCTAACTGTCTTTACTGATCTGCGTCTAACTAGGGAGGAATTTGTTCAAATACTGCTGAAAATAAGTAGGGTGCCTTTTTTTTTTCTTTTTTTTTTTTCAAATGGAGAGCCGTAGAAAAACAGTTGCTTGACTAAAATCATTAACTTCAGGTAACATCATGTTATCTGGCAGACCTCAAAGGCAAAAATACTCTTCTTTAACTCTCTATATGCTCACTGATATATCTCAGAGAACTGAGTTGTGCTGCTTATGCTGAATACTGTGAGTGTCCGATTATTTCACAAGATAAAAGTTATTTCTTTCTCTCCTGCAAGCAGAAAGGACCAGGAATGAAGCCAAGTTCTTTTTTTTTTTTTTTTTCCCCGCTTCTTAAGTTTTCCTGTTGGGCAGAAAAATATGTGCTTTTAATGGAAATGAAATAGAACATGGACTTAATAATGAGAAAGAGCAAGAGAAGGAATTCACATAATTCAAAACCCCTTTTGTGTTACCCAAAATGTTTGGAAAATATTTTATCTGCATTACAGCACTCCAGGCTGCACTAAGTTACCCCCATCCCTAACCTCAATAGTTAGCTCACTAAGTATGTTCCCAGAAGGAATATGAATTAAACATGAAAGGAAAAAAAACCCACTAAATACAGCCTAGAGAAAGCAGGTGCAGCTCTTAAGAGAAGTGCCTGGCCCAAAATCAATTAGATGGTGTAAATTACAGCTACAATGTCCACGCCACTGGCATTTGATTAAATTAGGAGCGTATCCTCTGAAATCAAAAAAGTTGTGCTAATGTAAAAATGTGATATGTGATGGGAGACCTAAGAGTGGGTAAAGAGTGATGAGAAAAGGAGGAGTTGAAGGTGGCAAAGCAGAGTATGTGGGCAAGCGGGACCAGGACATGCTACGTCTCCACTGAGGCCTTTGCTTCCTATACTTACTCTGCTGCCGCGAGGCAACGTAAGAGCAAATCCTTGCTTTACGTTATGTCTCTACTACCCCCAAAAACTTCCAGAACTGACTGACTTTGGTAACTATACCCAAACCCAGAGTAAGACTGGCTAGACACAACAGACCCGATATTGAGTAATTGTTCTGTCTCTACTGAGGATAGACAGAAACAATGCTTAAATCTGAAAAAATCAGAGCAATTTTTGCCCATCGCCGTTTTGGCGGTACACAGCACATTTCCAAGCGGCTGCTGAAAAGCACAAAATAAAGGCAGTAGCAGTCAGACTTGCTAAAAGAAACGGAACTTTAAAAAACAGGAGACACAATAACTTCTACGGGAGAAAAAAAAAGACAGGGAGGAAGAAGAAGGAAGAGAAAGGAAAGGGGGAAAAAAATTGAATCACCTCTCCAATCTGACAGCATCTCCTTTCTATAAAGTTAGAGCTAAGCTAAATTTAAGACTGTATGATTTCAGCATTCAAAATGCCTGACAAAGAGATGAGACATTGAAAACACTCCTTTTTAAAGCCTGTGGCTCTAATTAATTGATTTCCATTTAGTGCTTGCCAATATAAAACTTCTTTATACCTTTTCCCCTTTCAAACATCTGTTGAGATGACAAAAACTGCTCCTGTGCTTGTGTTTCTCTTTAGAACATCTCCAGCTTCGAGTAGTAAATGCGAATTAGCAAGACAAGTGCAAAAATTACTGGGGCCTTCCTCATTTTGGCTCGTGTGAGCACCTCAAGCCCCAGCCCAGCCATTAATATTGCATTTCAAAGGCTGAAATACGGTTGATAAACCCAAAAGGTTTATATGGCTCTTTCCATTTGAAAGAATAGCAGTGGTGGCACTTGTCCTCAAGGAAAACCCTGGTCCAGGGATGTAATTCAGGTGTCCTAATGGATTTGCATGACCACAACCTATGTCAGGAGGTTCAAACCAGTTCACCAGTTCAAGCAGCCTGGGGGTAACAACCCAAAGCACAGCACCCCAATAGTCTATCAAATGCACCGGATGTTTTTAGAAAACTCCAGCTCTGAGGAGAATCAGGGAATGGATCAAAGTCACAACCTGGTATCTGCTTCCTGGAGCAGGCAGTAAGGACCGTGCGGATGGAGCACCAGGAGCTCGCCATGCCTACGCTGCTCCCCAGCTCGTGGCCAGGAGAGGACCGCACTAAGGAGATGACTTGTACTGAGCTTGTGTTCTGCAGCCAGATCACGATGATGTGGCTGGAGAATGAGGGACGAGGAAAATGGGCCGCAACCCAGTAGGTTGACTACCTCTGTGACCCTGAAGTAGGGTGTGGAGAGTTCAGAGAAATAAAATAAAGATGGGAGAGAAATAAGCTAGCTATTTCCATTTAAAGATTGCATTTTATGGAGAGTTTGAACTGCATTGCTTGGCACTGGCCTTGAGCTTTTGGAGCTGAAGGAAAGGAAGGACTTGCAGGAGTGGATATGTTGCAGTGTTGTGAAAGAGGAGGAGGTCTTCTGCCCAGCTGACGACGTTAGCTAAGGCTTGCAGGAAACCTGCTAAGCACCTGCCTAAACAGACAGCATCCATGGGCTCACAGCCCAGCGTAGCCCCAACAAGAACCTCCCCCTCTCTGGTCCCACAGATGAACCAGGACAAGTAAAAGCACAAGCATCATTTTCTCCTTTGTATTTTCATGTAATTATTGTCAGGGCAAGCTATCTCCGAACACGCAGAAATAAAATCCAGATACAAGACACAGGATATTCAGGATGAACGTCAGGAAACTGCAACAGGTCTTTTTATGGTAAGTAGAATAAGAATTACTGCCAAATGGGAATAACCAAGGCAACTGGGTACTCCATCTACTGCAGGGTAGATGTACTCATGTCGACATGGCAGATATCAACTATGACTGCACACAAATATCAAAAGTTTATACATTGCTACAAATTGACATATTGCTATCTGGATTACAGTGGTGGTCAGAAAGCTACTTGCCAAGAAAACACACAAAGCAAAAGTAGTAAAAGGCTACGAAAGAAATCATGGCCTACAAAAGCCACTGACTCACTCTTTTCAATGGAGATGGAGTGAACCTATGCTCCCCACTGCCAAAATTTTCAGATTTAGAGCAATAAAAGATATACAGCAACATAGATGAAGAGGCATAAAAATGGTTGGACAATAGAATGAGTGAAATGTAAAATTAATATTTCTAGATAATAACTGGACATCTAAATTGACTATTTGGACTAGCAATACTCACCAGTAGTACATACACTTCCTTCAGGATGACAGGTAATTAGTGGACAATGAAGAGAAGAGATTTGCAGTTTATCTAAGATTTTTATGTGATAATGTTAGAGGAAGAGTTCCATTATAGTGCAATATTCAGATTAAAATAGAGGCAACGATGGGCAGGGCCTTATTAGCTGATGATGTGGGAAAAAAAAAGGAAGAAAAATGAATCATTTTCAAGAAAATAAAAATTGATCCTGACCTAGCTACACAAGTGTAGGTGACAGTTGACAAGCTCTCTCATTAGAAATACAAACACATTCTTTTCTAAACCATGGGTATCAACTTCATACCATTTCTACAGTCATGTGCTTCTCATTCTCTCTTTTCCTTAAAGAAATGTGAGCTTCTTCATACACTGCTGTAACAAGAATCTGCTCAATAAGAGCAGCTGTATTCAGCATTATTTGTTGCTTGGTATCTTTCTAATAAAACAAAGCATAACACTGAATCTCCTCTAGAGAACGACAGATAAATTCCTTTGCACATTACCTGCCAGTCTGTATTTTTGCTTTGATTGGTAAAAAGAAAAAAAAAATGTAAATGATTCTGTAGATACAATCTACAGCTACATAGATTAAATGACGTGTCGTTGAGATCAATTAAAGAGAAAATTCATGTGATGCTCATATATCTCTATTAGTAGAAAAAGGGAAAATTCTTCTCAGAATGGCTATGGAGCTGTGAAACAGAGTAATCACAAAAACTAGGAATACATTGTACCCATAATTTCATTGTGCCTAATGAACAGTTGTTTCATTTCTGGAGTGAGTGCAAGAGTACAGCAATGGCTCTTCTAAATGCTGAAACGTATAACATGTAAAAACAAAAATATCATTGCTAAATATGCTTCTTTAGGAAAGGATACCTCCAGGAAAATCTTTTCAATCGAGAAATTGGCCCTGCCACTGTAAACCTAAATGGGAGGTGATGATGCAACATGAGCGAAGTTTTTTTTCTAGCCAAGATGATGCACAAAGACCTACTATCTCCCAGTGAATCCCATAAAACAGGACTGTTGAGCTAGTACTTGATTTCTTTAAAAGTTACATGTATTTCATGTCAGAATTTGCTGGATTCTTAAAATCATGTTAAGTGACTTAATGGTATCCAGTGGAGTTAAAGAGTGGGAAACTATACAGACTGTTGAGTTATCATTTAGGGAGAAAGTTTTGTGCATTCTGGTTGGAGTGAAACAATGCTTGTTTTTCTGGGTTTGGGCTTCTGCTTCATGCTTTAAAAGCAAAACATCAAATTCTAACATCAAATTTCTAACATAAGATTCATCACGCAAAACGTTTCTTACAGTGACAACTCCTGGAGCCCCCTTCCTGGGATCCTTTCCAAGGGCGCCACTGCCTGAAATTTTTCAGTTGTTTCCCTCCTCCAGGAATCAATGCTACAGTGTCTCACTTTGAAAGCTCAGCAGCTTGGGAGTCTACAAGCACTTATCAGTTACTAAAACCTACACTTGTCACTTATTAAAACCTTAAAATCTATGACTGTCAACCTTATTTGGTAAGTTTTGGGGTAGACCAGCAAGGTGAGAACATCAGTTACATTTAGCATTGCTTCTCCTCATTAGTAACGGAAAAGAAGCTCATTTCTAATAGCTAACAGGGAGAGATTTCCTTAAGGCCTATGATCTGATACTGGTGCAAAAGATCGTATGCATCAAAGGTTATTCCTGAATAAGATTTGGAAAACCATTCCATCTTAGGCATCTGATGATCAGCCAGAAAATATTTGACATTAGTATCTCACATTTTGTTCCGCTCCTGTGCCCACAACAGGAACTTTTGAGCTAACTCAGCATACAAATGGAGCTGATAATTCTAGACAATTCTAGGATATAGTAACTGGAAAGGCACCTAGCTTTAAATAATTCCCTTCTGTCTTCAAAAGCCCAGTATCAATCACATAAATTGCTGTATTCCTCCTCCTTTTCTGGCACTCTCAAAAGAGGAAATGGTGAAAGTGCAGAACATATAAATCATTTTGATATAAAAAGGAAGTGCTTAGACACTGTCATGCAGGTTAAAGGCCATAAAAAGTTTTGCAAGGCCCTGAGTCTAAACAGCATAAATGGAAATGTCTAAACAACATAATAAAAACCTGGTCTGCAGCCTCACACAGCAATAGGCAATTCTATCTTAAACAAACACACAAGCTAAATTCTAAATGATTCCCTAAGCCAATAACCACAGTGAGATAAGGCCTCATCTGTGCCTCTTGCTCTGAATCGTACTTTGGTTTTTGCATTTTAGCAGCAAATATTGGATTGCAAATTGGATTAGCCACTCAAAATTGCTTCCACATTGTGAAAAACACCTGGGTTGTTTTCAAGCAGTCTTTCTTTCTTACTTAGAATTAGCCAGAATTCAAGAATTCAGTGGAACTCAAGATCCAAAGGTGATGTTATCTCATAAATGTACTGGAAGCCTACAGTTGTCATTAGTCATGGAATCTGTTACAAAAAGTTATCAGATAGAGAATTAAATGGAGTGTGCCTTGTTCAGGACAGAACCATGCTGCTATCTGATACAAAAATAGAAAAGAAAACAGGTAGTTCTGATTTTAGAATAGAACAGGTTTTCTCCTTCCTACTCAACACATGCCATACTGGGCAACTAAGACATGTCCACATACGTGGACTTTGCAACATACTGCCTGTAACTGCAATTGCATTCTGATTATTTTTATATTTGTGTTTGTTTAGAACTGGCACCTCTTAATGAATCCAGAACTGAAAGATACATTAAGATAACATGCGTTCTTGAGGAAAAAAGCTTGGGGCTGAAGCAGCAGAGGAACAGCCCTGGCTGTAGACCCCTGTATGCACCAAACTGAATATAATGACATATAATGTCCTTTGTACAGTGCTTTGAGATTTGCTAATGAAAAATCAAAACATCAAGTTGGTATATATTAATAATATACAGCAGTGTGAAAGAGTAATTGGATCCCTGGCAGACTCCTTAGCCAAAGTAGGATGCAGAATAAAGTAGACAGTTTCAGTCACCATGAATATATAAGGAACATTTTAAAATATTCTTTATAACATCTTAAAATGTTCTTTTAAATGTTCTTTATAAAAGATACAAGAATTTTACTTTACATAAAATTACCATTGCGCTCTTTAGGTATTGATTAACTTTTGGGAAAAGTTTATTAAGAAAACGGTGTTGATTTCTAACATACCTTTTACCAAGTTGTTCAATATTCATGCTACTTTACCACTGCTGTGCAGATACAAATGAACATGATATACTGCTCCCCAACAAGCAAAACCTGAGAGTTAAATACATGCACTACAGGAAAGATATTCAGCTATGATTGTAACTAACTCTACACTCCATTTAGCCTGCTTTAAGAAAAGCTAGGTAAAATGCCAAAGATATTTTAATAACAACATTAACATGGGCAACATATTTTATTTCTTCTTTTTGCAAACCAGTAGCCAATCCCATATTTCAGAAATTATAGAGATTCCTCTGTCTATTCTACAAATACCAACATAGTCCCCATAAATTGGCAAATTACTCACATTAGCTTGTAAAATCTGTCTTAAACTTCTATCAGGCACCTTTAGTCTTTCTGATGCTTTAGATATTTTTATGCACCTAGACTTCTCTCCTTATTAGTCCCTGTAGGATTTCAGTCACTTGCTTTTACAATATTCACTTGCATCTTTTACAATATTCACTTGCATAGTATACTGAGTAGATTTCCTCATCTTTTCAGGATTTTCCTCATCTTTTCTTCTTTGTCATGAAAGTGAAGAGACTGAAAGCACTTCTGCTGCTGAAGGAAATGCAGACATTCAAATGGGACAATCTGATTTAGATCTTAGGAAACAAATCAAAATACTGCCAATAATGAGCGATCCCTAAATAAGCTTTTACTACTTTTCAAAGTAATTTTGCAACTAAAAATTATTACAGTCTATAAGAATAACTGACTAGAAAAGTCAATGCAGAGAACAGCAATTTTTGTTAAAGCAAAAGAATCTCAAGAGGTTTTAATTAATTTCAAAGAAAAAAAAAAGAGTCCTATTTATTTGACTTTGAAATTACATCAGCCTTCCCTAAAGGTGGACAGCAGAAATGGACAATTTCATCACTGTCTCACCAATGCTCTGCAAAGCAGTAATGCAGTAACCTATTCATTTGTCTAAGCTTTATCACACTGGCATTGAACCTAGAAATCTCACCTCCCTTTGTACAGCACTAGCAGCTCACTGCCTGTATCCCCATCTTCAATGGGTTTCAATCATATCAAGCAGTTCTACAAAATGTAGGGGGTCACCTTGGCCTATAAACATGATGTATAGACCTTTTCCCAAGATATATAACCTTGCAACAGAGCCAGTCTGAGACACAGTTTGGATAGACAGATCCATGATGGCTATGGGATAAATAATATAGCAAGCCCAACTCTTAAACATTGATTCTTAAATCAAGAGTGTCTCTAACCCCATCAGGCAAAGATATACTAGTACAAATTTACTCCTCAAGACGACACCAGTCAAAAATTGTTTAACTGGAGTAAGAGAGTTCCCCCTTAATTAATCCATATCAGGAGCTTGCTCTGTCTCCACCCCTTTCCTCATTCCTAATAGCCCATTAAAGCTCTCATAAGATCTTTATCTCTTGCTTCCTGTAATGTGATCTTATGTCCACATCAGATAATAATCTGTACTTCTGTGTGATTAAGTTATGCACAGATATAATATTTACAGTCATAAAACTGTGGTCTAATTTTCTGGTTCCAACTATTATTTACTTGGCTACCAATTCTGTCTCTTCTGTTTATTTTTCTGGAAATTGATGTAAAATTTCCATCCCTAACACTCCATCAGATACACATTTAATACAAGTGTCCATATAGTCTCAGAAAGGCTCAGTGTCAAGTCATCTTTTGACCTCAAAAGGCAGTTTCAGATAGAATTCCTACTCCAAACTCTTTATATTAAGGGACACTGAACTAAATGTCCGTAAGAACATGGAAATGAACATTTCTGATCATGTTTAGTCAGGTGGTTTTAAAACTGTTGCCTCTGAAAGCCATAGGCTAAAAACCCTGTATCTCACTGAAGGGGGCTTTCTAAAGAATAAGCAGTAAGTTTTACTCTACAGTAAACACCTACTATACAATAAACATACTACACAATAAACATCTATATAGCTTTGCTAGACCTCTCAAGCTGTAATTACTGCATATGTATACTGCACCAGTTGTTACCCCTTGTGTGGTTTCTTTCATTTAGCTCAAAGTGGCATGGGACTTCTCTGCAGTATCAAAAGCCACACAGTAATCGCACAAAATTGCCATGCAGTAACCTATGACAAACGTGAAAACTGAGGACAATTTTCATAGCTTCTTACTTGTATTCTCTTTCAAATTTCAATCAGAACATTGCTAACTATGCTTATCATTTTTCCTCTAATCATTTAAAATAGTTAGACTGGCATCTATTTCCACTCTAATTTTCATGATGAATTAATATTTTGTGGTTGATGAGACTTAACAAGAAGCAGTCCTGCTTCTGGAGTCCCCACACGATAGGCTCAACTTGACATCAGCAGAACCACCTGAGCAATCAACTGCCTTTCATGTATTCTTGACAAGGCTGAGTGGAGAAATTGCACTTGGTTGCCTATCCTACAGGGCCAGGAAGAACTTTCCAGAAGATGGACAGACCAAGCCAAGGCCAGAGACTGGCCTGCAACAGTGGCTGATGGGCTCTTGCTCCAAGGAAGCTAAACAAGACCCTCAGATCAACTGGATGAATCATCTAACTCAAGACTTCTAAAAGGACCAAAGGATCTGGTTTCTCTCAGCCATGGGGTATATACCAAGCCCTCCCAAACGTGCAGTGGACAAAGCTTATGCCAAGTTATATACAAGCAATACACAGTCTATCCTGATATCTAATCCCATATGAAATGCTCACATGGTCACTTATCAAGCATCCAAGCCAAAGGTCTCGTGACATCTCACTGCGGCCTGGCTTACGCTATCACAATCCATACCAACGAAGAGCCAAACTTATCTCATTTAGGTGATGGGGTCATACTAGACTAAGTGTTATTGATTATACACAAGGCAAGTCGTATGGAACTCCTTTAATCAGCGGCATATGTCTCAAAATTTTTGGCAACATTATGAGCACACTGACTTTTTTTTTCCAGCTGCATTCCTTGGTGACATCTACACACATCGATGCCTAGTGATATGGATTATGGAAGGGTGTGCCAATGTAAACAATCCTACATAAAGGAGGCCAATAACCTCATAAAGAATATCGTAAGCACAATTATTTTGTCTGACCTTTCATTCCTCCATAATCATATAAAACATATGAATTAACCCTAAAACTATACTGAATATATAAAACAATCTGCTCCACAAATTCCTGTTCCATAGTTCTCAGCCTTTCACACCTCACATCACTATCTCTTTATCTATTAGTTCCCCTTATTTATAATCCCTGTTTATAACTTTCTGAAACAAGGGAGTAGCGCTATGCTGAATGCATTTGCCTCCTGCTTATCTTATTTTTGTACAAGCTGTGAGAAACAACCAATCCTAGGCAATTTATTATAAAATGTAGATGTTTGCATGATGTTGCATTTAAAAAGTGAAGAGGTTAATGAAGAAGTTTGTAAAAATGTATTAGCAATTATTAGGCAAACAATTGCAGTTTACTATACTATATCTGGTAACAATCAGGAATGAGGCAAACCTCTGAATCCATAAAAAGTTATTACAGTGTCATCTTGCTAAAAAAAACCATTTTCAAGCATGGTTTTCAATTGCCAGCTTTGGCAAATGGAAAATGTAATATTTGTCCTCACAGCGGGACTAGAGAACTGCATAAAACACATATTTTCTTATCCACATTCTTTTAATGTACCTCAAAACATTAGCTTATACTGAGCAGTTGCTGCTTAAATCGAAAGTTAATGCTTGTTATGGCAATTTCAGTTTTCTTATTGCTAATAGGAAATTCAGATCCTGTAAGCATATTTGCAAACTAAAGAAATCACCTAGATGAATCTGAATCATTAAAATAACCCCGGAAATAATGAGGGACGTTCACAATTTGGTTTCTAATGTCTAAAAGGGCACTGCTACCTCAGTTGTTTGCTGTGTGTGCTGCTGAGAGCTCTCATGGGATTTATAAAGGTCTGAGGGCTGCACATGTCCTTAGTGCTGCTAGATCCCTACAGAGTCCCCAGCCAGAGAAATGTGAGTCCTGCCACTTGCCCTATACACCAAGCCCCTCATAATACAACCACTACACTGCCACTTTACTATTTTTATCAAACAAGGTTCAGTAAGAGTTTCTTAAAATTTAGCTTAATGCTCCTCACTAGTTCTATCACATTCAGTGGTACTCAGCCCCTCTGAAAACTAGGCAGTTACTATAGGTACTTTGGGCAGCCACATCCAAAAGGCACATACTGCCTCCCAGATGACAAGTGAAAGGCATATTGTTTCTCATAAATCTGCTGTTAATACTTTCTACATTCTCTTGAAGTTTGAACTATCTTAAATTTGCCCAAATGCTTGCACAAATTTTTAAAATCTGCCAGTGATCTCGATTTAATGTAACCAATTCACGGAATCATTTACGTCAGAAAACACAGCTACTCAAACATTTCAGGACAAAATTTTAGGATTGTGCCTCAGTTTCGCAGCTCGAGCCCTGAGCTTCTGAAGAAACATGCTCATTTCCACTGCAGGGCACCAGAGTTTCTGGAAAGGAAACTTGGGCTGTTACCCCTTCTTTGCCCACTGCCCGTGGATTGCTTTGGGTCCCTACTTCTGTCACCCAAGGAAAGGGGAACCTTCTTTCTCCAGCCACAAAGATGTCTGGGGTGCACGTCGATAGGTGCAATGAGGCTTCAGGACTTTGTGGTCAACCTGCCACACCACTCTCCACAGTGCTCCATCAAATGGCTTGGCCAGACCATGAATGTAATCTTCCTCTGTCTCCTTGGAGACATGCAAGAGAAGGTAACATGACAGTATCAGAAGGTGAGAAACACAGGAGAAACAACAGAACCTCTCTGCAGGGGAGCATAGCTTTTTCTCTCTGTAATGAAGAGGATAATGTGACCAGCGCAGCTCAGCTTGGCAGCTTCCCCAGCCACAGCAATTCCACCAGGAGCCTGGCTGCTGGGGAAACTCCAGGCACTCATCCATCCTGGGAACGGCAGGACAAAATGTGATGAGGACACTGATTGAATAACGGCTGTAAATCCCGAAGATCCTCCTTCTAATAGAGTGAAGAGGAAAACGAGCCCACATCACCCATCTGCCGGGAGAGAGTCAACATGGGAGAATGAAGCTGCACGAGGTGGCAGCATGAGATGATGATAACATTCAAATAGCTGAGTTGTTTATCACAAAACTTGCATTTTTTTTCTGGCCCTGCAAACACCCATTTAATATTAGCAGTCACACAATTTTTTACTGCAAAAATAGAACAGAAATATTTGTCACAGATTCAACTGAAAACGACAATTTAATATGAGCCATATATTTTCCTGATTCCCCACAACATTTTCTAGTTGTCTACACTAAATTATTCTCTGGATAACAAATCAGATATTATTTTATTAGAATAGTTCATTTCTAAGCCTTTCAACACTGAAATATTTTTTTAGCAAGAGTTGCCTCTTGCTAAAAGAGACAATGAGAAGATATTAAATTGTAAGTTTAAAATTTTACCTTTTTTCTGGAACTTCATATATTTTGAGAGGGTAACAGAACAACTGTACTACCTCTAGGTTCATTACCTGCCATCTTTGGCCATCTAGAACTAGAAGGAGAAAATCTGTTTTAATGCCATTCCATTCAGCTAATTAGAAGCAAAACTGTTTCTGAAGATAGATTAACAACAACAGCTACAACAGACCCAAGAAAATCCATCCTGTATCTTAGCAGATGCAAAACAAGTTGTCAATTGGAGGCATGGCAGCTGAGTAGGAAAAAATGTGCAGAAGTCTACATTAATCTGAGAAGATGTGGGAATGAATGCCAGTTAGAGGGTTTGGAAGCATGTACATGCCTAAACACACTGAAGTCCATAACCCCTGGACACTTTGTTCACTGAGAACGAGGAGAGCAAGGAGGAGGTGACTTTAGCATCCGGTTCCTTTCAGTTTCATTGATTTCAGTAACACTGGAGGAACAAAACTGCGAACTGTCTCTAAAACATAAGGACAAGGACAGGAACAACAGCCAAGGAAGGATTGCCAAGAAATTGATTGCCACCAGGTAAACCAGAGTATGAGAGACTAGAAGCTAGATCCTACATCCAAATATTTTCTCTCAAGAGATAAAAAATACCACAAATATATATTACAAATTCCCTTTACATTATTTTCAATATAACCCTTTTACTCCAGCTAAAAATGTGTTTATTAAAGGTTCAATGATCAAAGATAAATTACTCTTCGACTACTGGTGACAAATGATTGCTTGGGGATTCCTGCTCATCTAATAAAATGAATCTGTGCTCCCCACATATCTCCTTGCTATCACACCATAAACTATTTTTATAGCATCTTCTATGCAACGCATCACCAGGCACTTTACATTATAAGACTAATCAGCAGAAAAAACACTAGGGGAGTTTATAACATTGACATAAACTTCAACATCTAGCAACATCTAAATCAAAAACGGAAGTTCTCTACATCGATTTGCAAACTAAATGAAGCACATTCTGCACTGAAAAGTGGGAGAAAAGCATAGGGATGTGGAGCACAGCATTGCAAAGCTAGCATCCCCCAAAGTTATGTTGGCAGATCTCAAAGAATGTCTCCAAACTTACACAATGGCCAATTTGGAAAGTAATAGCAGCCGTTTCAGTCACTGCAGAAGCTGTCAAATTATTTTATTGAACTAGTAAGGAAGTGGAGAAGTAAAAACACTCCAGAAGGTCAACTAGTTGAGCTCTAATCTGATGAGAAACCAAATGATTCAATACTTGGATATTTTGCAAATCAGTCTAATCTAATACTTTATTTCAAAGATATTGGTCAAGGAACCCACCACTACCGCCCTCATTCATTTTTTTTTTTTGTTTTGACATAATCACTGTTTTATAGGTAGCAGACGGGAAAAAAAAAAGCCCAACGATTAAAAAAAAATAATCAAAACGTTACAGAGAAAAAAAAAAAAACTTTGTGAAGGAACTGGTACTTAAGCAGATTACAATATTTACAGCACTATTCCTAAAATTATCAATCATATTATACAGGCTGAATTCAAATCTCGTCCAGTTTGATCTTCAGAGCATTTCAGGCAGGAGGAAGGTTTAAGAAACTGTAAAATCAGCATTGAAGTCAGAATTCATGCAAGGCAAGAAGTTAGATACAAAACAATCAGTCGAAAAAAAGATAGGAATACAACATTTTGAAACTCACAGCAGCAAATGATGCACTTCATGATGAAAACTGTAGTTTAATGTTTCACATGAACAGGGTAGGAAATTCTCAGGTAAGAAGATGGGTATTATTACAAGCATCATTACAGAACTTTATAGAAAAAAAACATGTTGGTTATAAGCATTAACGAAACTGGACTGAAAATTTTTTGCATAAATTGTCATGTGGTAATATTTTAATGTGCAAAATCAAATTAAAAGGCTTCCCCTATAGGAACAATTTTTACAGGATTACATGGGGAGAAGGGGGTTGAGAACAATCCTATTAGTGATTCCAGAGCCTATATAACAAAACACAATCTTTTGAGATCTATGTGTAATTATACGTATTATAATTATTTTTTTTAACAGTAAACATGCTTTCAGCTATGTACTGTGAAAATGAAAAATCCCTATAATTATATTCATCTAAGTTCAAATAACATATGAACAGATACCCTACTGCATGCTGTAAGAGTTTTTTTTATTTTATTGTTGCAGTCACAGTAGTTCTTGGCTTTATTAAAAAGCTGCCTTATACATCCTGCTGCTTGCGACCCAACACAAAAAAACAAAACCAAAGTGCCTTAGCGCACCTGATAAATGTCATTTTGATTTAAAAACTAAAACAAGAAAAAAAATAAAGGTTTGGATAGGTTAAATCTGAGTTTTTGCTTGCAGACCTAGAGCTTGCCCATACCTACATGTGCATGCACACTGCCCAGATTTGTGGGCAGGTAGGCACCACTACATATGCTCCAGGCATTCCTATTGAGATGTAGCTCATAAGCCACTGGGGGAAACTCTGGCACACAAGCCTCACATGACCTGGCAGAGGGGATCTTGACATCTCCCCATGCTGTGTACCAGCCCATCATCATCCTCAGAGCCATGCACTGTGCTCAGTTACTTCCTTTTTGGCAACAGCTGGTTAAAAGACCAACCTGACTTCATGGTGCTCTGCTTTGCACTGGCACAAGGGCAGATAGAGGAACAAGGAGATTTTTTTCTTGCATGGCAGAGCAAGAAGCAAGGGACAAGTATGCCACTAGGTTAATAACTGAATGGCAGAGGTTCGGGCTCTCTATTCTGGGCTGCTGTTCCAGAAGAGAATTCAGAAATGAGAAACAAGAAAAGCATTAAAAAAAAAAGACAGTATACTTTGATAAGTGGCTTAAAATCCTTGCAAAATAATCCCCAATCATCTTACATTTCCTAGATCTAATCCACACACACACAAAAAAAAGAAGAAAATAATGAAGAGGGAGTAACCTTGGATATGGATGAATACCTTTGCAAGAAGGGGCCATGCTATTCACACCATTACCTTACAAGGTCAAAGCAAAGCGTTTCAGGTGCTCCTTCCTTTTAAATCATGCAGGCAGTGGACACAGTGACCACAGTACTGCCTGCAGCCAACACTGTGGGCAGGAGCCCTCGCCAAATCCCCTGGCACGCAGGGGAACAAGCAGCTCTGAGGGGGAACGTGGCCTGCAAGCTGCACCCTAGGAACAGAGAGGCAGATTGCGCATCTGTGAGGCAGAGTGACCGAAAACCCCTGCTCTGAGCACCGCGTTTGGAAACCATCTGCTTAAATTGGCCAAAAATTTACATGATGATCAAAAGTAGCATCAGTACCACTGGAGAACAGTAGAAATATGCTTCCATTTTCATAGGCAGAGTGGGAATGGGGTGCCACACGCAAAAAGATGAGAAGGTAGACCAAGTGTTGCAAATCAAGGTAAACAGTTTGCCATTCATTCAAAAATTCAGGTGGGTTTAATATATTTTAATAAGAAGCAGGTGTGTTTCATCCCTGGCTCAGGAGCTCAAGCAATAGACACACACAGTGGCCTGGCATGACAGGAATGACATCATCAAATTTTTTAATGTTGAATAAATGGTTTGGATTCAGTGGGGACAATGATGAGAAGTAACAGAACTGGAGGGCAGGACATCGTTGGATATTTCAGCTTCATAGATCTTTGTGACCAGTGTCAGAAAAAAACAAACAAACAAACAAAAAAAACCCACAACCTAATTCATTGAATCATTGAATGCTTAAGGTTGGAAGAGACCTTTAGAGATCATCTAGTCCAACCCCCTGCACACGCAGGGTCACCTAGAGCACGTGGCACAGGACTGCGTCCAAGCGGGTTTTGAAGATCTCCAGAGAAGGAGACTCCACAACCTCTCTGGGCAGCCTGTTCCAGTGCTCTGTCACCCTCACTGTTAAGAAATTTTTCCTTAAGTTCCTGTGGAACTTTTGGTGCTTCAGTTTCCGGCTGTTTCCTCTAGTTCTGTCCATGGCCACCAGTGAAAAGAGGCCAGCACCATCCTCCTCACTGCCTCCCTTGAGGTACTTACAGACAATGATTAGTTGAATAGTTGAAATTAGTTGATAGTTAAATTCAAGAATTCACTGCGCCTTTTACTAAACAAGAGTCAACTCTTGTTTACTAAACAAGAGTCTTAATACCTAAGGCAGAGCCACCACCCTATATACTTCTGCAACATAGTAAGAAAAAAAAGGATCTGTTGCTTTTTGCAAAAGTTGCTTTTTACATATCTCAGACTCTAAAATCTCTAATTAAGCTGTGGACCTTCATTAAGTCTAGCACTTAACTGTATTAGAAGAACCAATAAGAGATGGTGACTTAACATGCCTATGCTCAAAAAAGTGAACACCGACAAGACAGGACAGATCTAGGAAACCATATGGCAAGAATATAACAGATTTCTATACACTTAGTGTCCTTGAAGAACTTCAATTTGAAGGCCTTAGATAACTTTACAAGTGCAAATAGTAAATCACTAAAATATCCAAGCAGCGTAACTAAACACATGCTTCCTGGCTTAATTATGATCTAGTCAGAGAAGTACATTTTTATATAAGGAAAAAGTCTATAATCAGCAGGACCATTATCTGGGAGTACACAGTTAAATGGGAGATGGCAGCCAACAGCTACATAATTCACATAGCGAGCTGGGATTACTCACTGGTTCGCATCCTCCTGAGCCTGAACATTAGTTCTAATAGTCATCAAAACAGCAATGCAACAATACAAGTTGATGAACTTACAAAGGAAAATCATCTCACAACTGTGAATAGACATTTACTAATAATATAACACAAAGGAATGAAAACTCAGGACAGTATTAAGTCTAAAATTTGTAGGAAATGCAGATCTAGGAGAAGAAGCATCTCATTTCTCACAGTAAAAAAATTTCCTGACAAAGGTGACTTTCAAGTTTAGCTGCTATTTCCAAACACTTGGCAGACTCTGAGCAGAAGTTGGGGAAGATACTGAAATCCAGGCCAGCAGAGGAGAATTCAGCAGTTGCAATAAGCCATGTTATTCGTGCTTGCAGACTGCAAAATCCTTGACAGAGAAAAGAATGTCTTTCCAAAGCAGGCCCAGGAGCTCTGGTCCATGACATGGCAATCAAATATACTTTTTTTTTCTAGCCTAATGAAGATATCAGAATTGAAAACAAAAGATTAGATTCTGATTTCAGCCACAGGAGTAAAAGCAGGGAAAACTCCAGTGACTTAACTCCCATATGGAGTTAAGTATAGTCCCATATCTGGTCCTTGGAGCCTCATAATAAAAGCTGGATAGCTTTTCCTACAGAAAAGGGTAGTCTTTTCTTCTCTTTAAGCAAGCCTGTGCTGAATTCAAGCATGGGCCAAACAGGGCCACCAGTAGTTGGATAATGGCTAAATCAACTTTTTTTTGGTGTGTCTAATGTAAAGTCTTTTGTCAGCACCCAGCACTGACACAGAGAGCAACAGGTTGTGCAAGGCCTTGAGGTTCTTAAAATGACTTGGGAACAAATATTAGAAAGCTGTAAAAGAACTTGTGGGAAAACAAAAGTGTGATATTAATGAGAGAGTAGAGGCAAACTTAAAAGTAACAATCAATTGTGAGCAGTTCAAAAAAAAAAAGGCAGAATAAATAAAGACTTCAGTGCAATATGAACTGCCTTTCAGCTGCATTTGCAGACAATACAGAAGAGGAATCAATTTCTGAAGTTACTTCACTATCTTCTCACAACCAGTTTCTTCCTCTGGAAAGATAACAATCCTGGAAATAGTGAAGGGGCTGTGGTGTTTCAAGGGACATTGCATACCCCAGAATATCAACACATACTTTTATCTTCATCTGAGGTCAGAAAAATACGTACAGGTAGGGCAGAGCAAAGGAAGCATCTCATACAAGAAAATCCTGATTCAATTAACATTGCATTTTACAAGCATGGAGTTTAATTAAAATAAGTTTACATATAAAGTTAATGAAGATGGCAAGCCTGGCTGAATAAGGAAATGGAAATCTGGCTAAAAACTGTCACAAACAACTTAACTCGTATGCCTTTTAGCTACACTTGCCAGCAATAAAAATAATCTCATTCCAGATTTTAAGCATGACATCTTGAAGAGCATGGTCTGTTCTTTGCAGGAAGTTAGGTTATACTAACTACATCATATATGCAACATTAGGCAAAATGTGGAAGAGAAAAATGTGGACTTAGAGAAATTCGCAACCCTCGTTTCAGATGCTTTGGAGCAGAAACAATGGAATTTAAATGGAATAGAAATGTCTCCTATAGATATTTTACGGTCATATCTTTCATTCTGTTCATGACTTAAGAAATACATCAATAAATTCCTGTGAAAACTACTTTAAAACAAAATCCATGTTATGCACCCAAAACCTGCCAGAGGTCAGGGAAAGTAATCTTCAAAAACTATATAATGATTTCAAAAATAAGCTCCTTCTATATAGCTCTTAAAAAAAGAAAGCAGACTTAAGAATGAATTTCTGAGATTTCCTTGAAGAGCTGGAATATGAGGGCCTTGTATTACTTCAGCCCTTGCTACTTCACAGCCATTCCACGCTATTTGTCTCAGCTGCCTTGGGGAATAGTAACCATGATTATGCAGTGCAAAAGAAAGTAGCATTAGCCCTGAGGCTGGATGAAACACCTAAAAAATTCCGAATCCTTTTCATGGTTATGAAAATGTACATTGACTTTTTTTTTTCCCTTAATAAGATGAGCAAGTTTTGCCTGAGGCCAGCAGAGTTCCAAGCAGCTTAGCTAAGGGACCTGAGCACAAGTGTGATTACCCAGTGGCTTCTCTGCATGACCTTTTCCGGCTCCTCTGTATATACAAAATATGCCTTAAAAATAAATATATAAATATGTATATAAGTATACATATACATACACACACACACACACTTTGTGAGTTTTTTTTTTTTCTTATAATAAACTATCATTTAAGGTAGTATCCCAACAGTGTACATTACAAATTTCCCAGTTCCAACTTTGGGGAAAACCTGACTTTTGGCATTTTTCCAAACTTCCCCAAAATGAGATGAGAAACAAATGGAAAGAAAAAGCTCTTCCCCTTTCCCAGCCAACAGCGTGGATCTGTGTCAAGGGAAAGCTGAGCTTTTTTCCAAAAGAAAAGGAAATATGGAGAAGGCCAAAGAGACCCACTACAGGTTGAGAAAACACTAGTATTATGAAAAAAACAATAGGATTCAATCAAAATATTACGAAATCTAAATGCCTAGGATTAACAGGTGTGTGTGCTGATTTATGTGTTTTGACAAATGTTCATACTGCTCGAACGACAAATAGCACTGTTGTCCCCTCCTGCAATGTGATGCAGTATCGCAGTGAATGGCTGCATGGTGGAAGCCCTCATTCCTATTTTACTGCCCCCAAAGGCAGTCTTAACATCATAAATACCTCCTGCCATCTCATACAACCCCGTTACAAGCATAGGGAGGCAGGAACAGTGAGGACAGTCCCACTGCACAAGTCCCACTGTGTTTACAGTGTCTGCAGGTATCTAACAGCCTTGCTCACCGTCTGCATACTGGACACTCTCACTCCTCAACAGGAGGACAGTGCACAGCTGGCGCTGCATGTGAAACCGTATTTACCATTTTAAATATCCACTATTTTACTTAAATAAGTGTGATTTCAATGACACTGCTTGCCCTAGGAAGGGAATGTGCCCCATTCTTAAGAGGTTATCAGAAAAACTAAGATACAATATTAAGGTTTGACAGGCAATTAGTGCAAGCACCTTTCCAGCAAAATTAAAAATGCCTGTTAATTAATGAAAAAAACATACTTTATTGCATGAGTTGTTATAGCTTCACAAACTAATACTAAAATCAAAGTAACACTAGCAAAAAGCCAGGCTAATAATGATAAAAACTTAGAAATGACAATTATTTTTGGCATGTCTGAGAGAGTAAGGCTCACAAACACTAAAATCTTTTAGCAAAAGGATACTGCACACATGCAAAGTGAGATTTGACAAGACAGACTAGAAAATAATCAGCAGCCTGTCTCAATCTCCCCACGCCGGGTGAATTCAGACAGAAAATAGTGTGATTGGATTCTACGCATGTACATATTTTCTCGTCGAGGTCCTGCCAAAGCCTTTCTAACAAACTGTGAATTGTAGGTTACAGCTCTCCCTGTGTAACGAGGCTCCTTGGTAAAAGCAGAGCTTGCCTTTCACTTCGCTCAATTCAAACTTCTATAATGAAACTATAATAGAACCAAGCCAGAAGATCGGCCCATTTAATCATCTTTAAGTCATACTCACTGGAACCAAATCTGGATAAATCACAAAATACCTCTGGCTCAGTGATTCAGCCATGATGTGCTCTCCAAGTACAAAAGAAAAATGAGTAAAATAATATTTAGACTAATGGTGCATGCAACATGCTCCCTGAAACCCTTGCTTTCCAGCAGACATCCCTGTATTTTACAAATACCTGCCAGGCTCCTTGCATGCTTGCAGTGCCTGGAAGACACTCCTGTCTCGCCTGTCCCTTTGGAGCCAGCTCTTCCTGTCAGATGGAGCAGGAGGCAGCTGGGAAGCCCAGATGCTCACCTCCCCTTCGAAGCCTCCTAGCTGTCCAGATATATCTGATGTTCTGTTCCAAAATGCACTCCTAGTGATTCTTGGCCAGAGAAGGGTCTTACTGTTGTTTTTAATCAAATAATCATTGATTTTCTTCCTTGAAGATGCAAATGTTTCCCTAAGACACAGTGCTAGTCTTGGTTACTGAGTGACTCCTTGCCCTGACCAAGGGAGAAAACCCTCTCCCTCCTTCGATTCCACAAGCCATTGGAGTGTGTGTCTGCATCTATATGAGATACAAACCTCCAGCAGATTGAAACACGTGGAGCTCCTGAGTGCATCCAACATGACGATAATAAACTAAGAAAATTCACAAGAAGCGCTAAATGCCCAAATCCCTGTCTTCGCAGGCAAGCACAGACATCACCACATTGTTAACAAGTCAGATTATTTAATTCTTTCTTTAATCAGCACACAACAGACACAAATATTCACAAAAGCTGTAGCTGAATATTCTGTTTCTCTAGAAAGAAGGGGAATTTAAGGGGTAAGTACTTCTTTTCGTCGTGTCACTAACTGCATGCTATCAGAAATACTTTTAAGCAATGTTAACTTTGCCTATTATTCTAGCACAGTGTTTCTCCACGCTTTACACCCATTCATAGATTTAGACCAGCAAGGCAAATGAACAACACTGTAGCACGGCTTACGAGCAGGGGAGCTGGGGACAACAAGAACAATGACATAAATAACATCCACTGTTTCCAAGCATCCTATCTGACTTGACTTTTTATCATTAATGTTAAGTCTAGCATTTTAGCTGTTCAAAGACACCAGAGCAGCTTTGCTGGGTCATGTGAAAAACTGTGTTCAAGTCAAACAGGATCCCTCATACAGAGCCCCAGCCAGACACTAGTTCTCCAGGCAGCTTTCTTGGCTTTTTTTTCCTGCCTCTGCTTTATGAGAATCCATCATTTTTTCATCTTCTCAATTCTGCTACATATGGTGTGACACAACATCCCTGTGCAGCTCCTCAAAACAACAGCATCTTTTTTTGCTACTGAGCTGTGAATTGTCCAAAGCACATGCCATCTGTGCAGGGAGGAGAAAAAAAAGATAGCAAAAGCTTGGAAAACTTTTAAGCAACTGAAAGCAGATTGGAAAACGGGAAATACTGGGCTATGTCTATCTCAATATTAGCCCTCCCTAAATAATGCGTGTCAGGATACTGGATGATCATGTTGCTGTTGCATATTGTTTTATGTAAGCATATGGACTGCATATAGATACATCTCAATATTAGCCCTCCCTAAATAATGCATGTCAGGATACTGGATGATCATGTTGCATATTGTTGTATATAAGCATATGGACTGCATATAGATACACAGATCTATAACACAGCAAGCCAGCAGCAACTCTGATATTTTTGTTCTACTGAACTGGTACGACATTAAATCCCAAGGCTTTTTTTCCACACAGCAAACACCAAAAAGGACACCCACTGATCAAGAAGATTTAGCCCTTGTTCCTCTTAGAAGGTACAGACAGCCCTGTCTGCAAAAGCACAAAAAATTCACTCAGAGTAACCAAAGAGAATCCCCTAAAACTGCAAACTAGAGACCGGCTCCTGGGGATGTGACTGCACCCAGGTTAACACTCCCTAATCCTAACTAGAGCTTTTTCTCTTCTATACATTAAAAAAGAGCTAAAAGAAGACGACAGGCCTGGAACGGAAATCCTATTCACCCATTTTCATGTCATGGAGCTTAACTCTGCCAACATGCTGCTCCTCGGGGACCTCAAGGGGTGACCATTGCCTCTTGCAAGTCCATTCAATCCTTCACTGCTCCTACGAGGCTGCCAAGAGGAGACAGAATTACTGTCACACACGACAGCACTTCCAGCATTGTGAAAGAGGCACCTGGTACCGGCCTGTGTTACTGAGCTGCTTTCACAGAGGCGAGCGGCTGTCAAATGATAATAATTCTGGACACTATGGGCAAAGCCGCTATAGGAACCTCCAGAAACTCGTCATAAAAAGTCCATCTAGGGGGAAAGAATAATAATGTAAATTGCGAGATCTTCTTTCTACAATGTGATGTCTCTTCACCATGCCGTTAACAATTCAATTTATTTGGTTCTTTCTTTAACCAGCACAAAACCATCTAACATTCACAAAAGCCTGTTTGTCATCCCGATGCTGGTCCCACCAGCAAATGGGAAGGGATGGGTGAACATAGCTCAGCAAATGAACTTTAAGACCCATGAGGATTTTAGGATTAACTATGATCCTCTCCATCTTATTTTTAAGTTTTTTTTTTGGGATGGGATGGTAACGGCCATGGCAAAAATTGGAGCACATGACTGTAAGAAAAAATGCACTGTATTTTAAGATCATGCTCTGAAGAGATTCAATGCTTTTTCCATTTTTTGACTTTTTAAAAAATGAAATAAAATACTTTAAATGCAACAACTTTTAAAAATTTTACTTTATCAAGAAACATTCCTCCTTATGAGCAAAGTTCATCCTCATTACTGTTGCTTAAGTGTACATACGTACTTGACATTTTGCCATATCTTTGCAATACCATTTAATTTTTATTAAAACCTCGGTGCCATTTTTCATGCATTTGAACCAGTTCTCTTCAGAGTCACAAGAAAACACTGCTTAGCATTATCATGCAAGATGATTCACTTAAAATCCTATGTTCTGTTAAAATTATTCAATTCTGCCAAAACAAAACAAGCAAACAAAATCCCTCTAGTATATCACCCAACCTATTTGCCCACATAATAGAAATGTTTTAATGAGATCCTCTCAATTTTTCTTCCGAAATGGTTGATTACAGAATCACACATACAGCGACTACAGCATTTAACATATTTACAAGTTGTCCTTAGAACCATCATTTATCGTTTCTGTTTTCACCTATTCCACCTCTCTTGGGAATTCCTGGGAAAGGAAATGTGCACTTGTTGAGCCTTCTGCTCCGAAACCTTTATTGAGTAGGTTAAGCTGCAGGTTAAGTGGAGCTACACACAGTTGGAAAATATTGCATCATTTATATAAAAGAATGGTAAAAATACCATCTATATATAAAGATTTTATTACATACTACAATGTGATCTACTCTCCTTTCTTATAATATGTGTGTAGCTCTACTGCTCACGGACTATGTCCCATCTACTTGCTGTCTAACAGTTGGATCAATGGGATATCCTCAGTGGGACATGATGTGCTTTAGATCTTTGTCCCATTGAATTACTCTAACATGATAACCCCAATAAAGCACAACAGAAGTTGAGGAAAGTCTAAAATACAGTTTGATATGCAGAAGGTGCAATGGGAATGCAGAGAGAAAAAGAGGCAGGCTCATTCATATTCCCCTAGAGCAGACAACGTGCCAACTTTTCATCATTTTTTAATTTTACTACATATTCTACAGCCTGTAACAAAAGATGACCCGCAGGCACTTTCTGTCAAGTGCCTGTCAAAGTTGCAATGCACATAACAACCTAGTGGGATAGCAACCAAAATGTGCTTGCAAAATTCTGAATGCTTTACTTGAAACTCTTACTGTTTTGGCGCTCTATTGTAATACACTCACTGAGCGAGTGTGGAACACGGCCGTCCAGAAATGTCTAAGTATAATTACAACAGACCCCTCCAAAAACTACAGCTCCAATTCAGATTCCTGTATAAGAGCAACACAGGGGACCTAATGTCCTCATTCTAGTAACTCTACATGGATGCTAGTGATGCACGTTTTATAAATATTAAATGAAGAAACAGCAGAGCACATAGATCATTTCAATATCTGTCATTAAAATGGTAGGTCCAGATTCTCAATACTCAGTGCCTCACATCTGGCCTCTAGGATTTATTATGTTTAAATATTTTACTACATAGCTCTCCAGCTGCAGCTGCTCTTCTTGTTTACCTGCCCAGTATATTTACATATTTAGGAGTTTATGCATAAAAAAAAAAGAACAAAAACAGGTCTTCAGAAAGCAAAGCCCCTGACTATCTTTATCCAGGCACTTAAATACAGAATTAGCACTGTATCATTAGCTGTTCTCTTTGCAAATTTAGCCTAAAAGCAATGTGGACTCTACGAGGCCACCTCTCACAGCGTGACCTCCTTTTGCCCCGGCCATGGACCCATTAAGCACTGCCTCAAAACCAGCGAAGCTGCTGGGTCCCCGCAGCACAGGGTGCTCACAATTGCTCCACTCTTGTAGCTAGACATCATCTCGGCAGCTGAAATTCATTCGTGGCCACTTGGTCTCCATTTGCTCCTGTGTCAGTACCACCCTCCACCTGCAGCAGCTGTTCTTGCTGGTTACCAGCCCCACAGAGGTGCAGAGAGCAGCAAGGTCCCCTCTCAGCTCCAGGTTCAGCTAGCTAAGTCCTTTAGCCTCTCATAAACAGAAATAAGCTGTCCATGACAGCTGCTCTTCCTACATACCTGCTCCAGTCTGTGCACATCTTTCTTAAATATGAGTGACTATAACTGAATACAGATTTCAAGGCATGTTTTTTCCTGGGGTCTTTTTCAAAATCATGATTGCTTCCCTGTTTTTATTGCAATATTTCATGTAGGACCTCCAAAACTGCACCTGCTGCAGCCATGGCTTCGACACTCCCTTCCAGTCATCCTATCATTTAGCAATCCAAAGTCTTTTTCCTTTACCATTTCTAACTGATGAATTTATGTAATGTAGAAGAAGGTTTTATTAACCATTATGTGCATTTCCACACAACTGCTCTGCAAATGTTACGATCTTCCTGCTACTCGGTCTTCAGAATTATCCCCTTCTACCTGTAAAGCATGGATGTGTTGAGAGAGCCTCCCCCAAATTCCATCAATAAATTCCATTGCTTTAACCTAATTCTCACACCAAAGCCATTAGCGTAAATAAAGAAATTGAGAACCACAGCCACAGCCTGAGAAGAGTCACTGCTCTCTAACCCATTACCCATCTACAGAGCTCTCGTCTTCACAACATTGGCCATTTCCACAGCCACCATGTGATTCTCCACAACTCTCCACCATCTCCAGCTAACTAACATTTCCTACCGGATTGTGCACCACATGTTTTATTAAGATGCAGGTAAGTTGTTAGATCTAATGCTTTCCTTTCAAGTAATAAGTCAAGTCCATCACGAAAGAAAGGCATTATGTGGCATCTGAAACCATTTACTTTGGGCAAAGTCATGGTGGCATTTTAGCACAGCTCTTCCTAACTCACAGGTTTACCTGTGCCTTTAATTATTCTTTATTACTTCTCTTGCTCTAAAAAATCCTTATCTTATTCAGAACAGACTAACACACTGGTATTTGGCCAGATGACTTGACCTCCCTCTTTTGATTGGCTGTCCCTGCTACCAGAGAAAATGTCTCATATTGTCAGGTCTTTCTGACTTCTGGAGAGGAGACTGTGGTGGCTGCCATGAGCTGACGACATTTATGGAAGGACATCGGAGTTTGGCTTCCCCCTTTTATTATGACACCATTGGCTTCCATTTACTACGTCCTGTGAGGCATCCCATCTCTGCTCTGCCTTCTCAGTCAGGAGAAAGTAAATGTCTTTATTTTGTCCACATCTGTGTTATTTTCTGTTTTTTGGAGAAACAGTCAATATTAATGAGCAAGATGATGCTATCCATGTGCACACTGGGAATACTTTACTCCGAAGTGATGTTAAAAATAAGTGGAACTTCTCACAGAGAAGAAATTTCCTGGTATTAACAGAGACAGCATAGACCTTTTAAGACATACTCTGAGCAACAGACAAACTGGAAAGCATCTGTGGGATTAATCTGGAAGGAAAAAATTTCAGTCTCTGGTAGAGAAAAAAAAAAAAAAGCAAAATGGGAAAATTGTGATTACCTCCACATTCCTGAGACAAGTGGAAACTGGAAATGGGAAGCTATCTGCCGGGTTATTTGCAGAAAAGGTCATGACACAGGAGACACTCTTAAAACTGAGTCTGCACCTCTAAGAGATAAGAAATAGTGCAATGCAGATGAGATTGATGAGATTGCCCAAGACGGAAAGTGGCATCTCCAAACCTTCCTTGCTTCGCCTTCCTGTGCCCAGCTACGTGCCTCACAGGTACAGGCAGAGTAGATCCAGTGAAGGCTTGGACAGGATCCTGCTGTGTCAGAAATATGAAATGAATCTATACTAAGCTGAGAACATGGAACTAATCTGTACCAGGCTGAAAGCTGCCAGCTTGGGCAGCTAAAATTGACAGTTAGAGATAGCTCCTGAACGTGTGAACTAAGCCGGCATGAGAAGTGCTTTATAGTGAAAGGTGCGATCAGCCATAGCTAGGAAAAAAAGGCTGAAATGAGAAACAGGAAGCACTAACCCATTATGGCAATAAAAAGATGTTCATGACGCTACTGCTATCCAAGCAGGACTGCAAATCCTGATGATAACAGCAAGGACAGAGCGAGATGACTTAGGAAAAAAGAAAAAAAAATAAGTGAGGTAACAGTGGCAGAAAATCCTGAAGTTCCTCTTACAAAAAAAAAGGCATATTGACACATTAGGCTTCATCTGACAACACAGTTGCTAATCAGGAACAGTCAAATGAAAGAAATTCTTATAAAGGCGTTTATTATACTGACCTTGATTAACCAATAAACCTTCCTAGAGACCGTTCCATAAGAAATCCAAAGTACTCTGCCTAATCTGCTATTAGTTTCACACATCAGAGACATACAAAAAGAAAACTGCATCTGTATTCCAAGCTACTAGCCCAGCATGCAGCAAATAGTGATGCCACAGACCAGCACAGACTTATTCCCAAGTGGAGCTGGCCACTTTCTTCCCAGAAGAGAAAAATGTCCCTGAACTGGATTATACCCATTATCCCTTCTCTATTCATATTCCTCCTTAACACTTACGTCTGCTTTGAAGCGTAGAAGAAAACGAGCAGCCAGTTACGGTTAAGTAGTAACTGGGAAGAGCTGATTAAAAACAAACAGAAAAACAAGCTTTTGCAAGCAATCATGTAACCAACAGCCAGTGTAACAATGTAATTTTAGTTTGTATTATCTCTATTATCCCCCTCCCTTCCTTTAATTTGTCACATTCTATTTCAAATTAGACTGTTACCTCTCTAGAGAATGGACTTCTACATATAGCACAATAGGACGATGATCTGAGTGGCAGTCACACTGAAACAACACATACCAATATGTGCTCCGGGCATTAAATAGGTTCTTGTTTAACATAAAGATGTCAAGTAGAGATGCTGCAGTATTTCTTATTACACCAGAGTTTGGCTTGTTTCTTATTTTAGTTCTTTCAACATCACCCTAGGTTCATATTGTTACAAAGGAAAAAGTAGCTCAGAGCTACTTTATGTGCCAGTTTAATGGTAACTACTGCTAAATATTTCACTATAAACAACAAAGGCTAAAAAAGTTATGCAAAAATCCAATGAGAGCCTAACTGTGCACTTTACCCATCTTAACTTCAGTGCAGAATGATTTTGTTTGATTTTTAGCCAAAGGCCAAAGGCAAAACCCTGTCACTGACAACAAGGTGCAAAAACTGCTGATTTCAGAAAACAAAGCAATCGTGGCGATGACAGCATTTAGCTTTAGTCTGCTGGTGGCAGATATGTCACTTTTTTGCAATTTCATATAGCATACAGTAATAAAAGATGATAAGTCTGTTCTACTTACAGAGCTGTGTAGCTGACAATAACCAATAGCAAAAGGTTATTTTATAAGAGTCAGCATCGTGTTTCTGCTTAGCAATTTACAATTCACTGATCAAATAACACAGATCTTTGGAAAAATCTGTTTGAGTAGTAAGAGTCTATGATTCTACTTGGTTTGGGGATAGTCTATGCTGTTACTTAGGCTCTAAGTAACCTAAGGTTACTTAGATTCTAAAAATTGGGTTCTAAAAATACTGCAATTTACAGCCAAGTAGTCCAAAATTAAAACTATCATCTCATCCAGTAGAGTAAGATTTCTTCTTAAGTTGAACTTACACCCTGGACTTACTCTTTTAGCTCCATTAAGACTCTATCTTATCCTCCAAAGTGCCCAAGATTGGCCTGACAGTCTTGCAAGAGCAGCGCTTCATGCACAGCTTGTCTCAATAGACGCAGAGAAATAAATGAGGAAATTTAAGACAGCTAAAGACAGACCTTGACTGCAAGACTGATGGCATGTTCTTCCTTTCCTGTGAGTTTCACTTTTATTGCAGGGATTAAAGACTATTCTTACTTTATGTGAATCACAAAAAGCAGTAACTTGGCCATCCAATGTGGATCACGGACCCTGCAGCTTCTATAGCAGAGCCCCTCTGCACTAACACAACAGCTATACCATATTAAGCATAGTGTTTGCTGTCTTCTTTTCCAGCAAAACAATAAGTGCAGAAGAAATATGGAGTGCTTCTACTGTTTTTTATGGAGTAAACACTTTTTTGGTCACAGCATCAGAGAAGACACTTTCTTCTAACACATCTGGACAACCGTTTTAAACAAATTAACAGCTTGTCAAAGACTTATGACCACCAAAATATCAAATTTGACCTAGAAAATAGAAATGGAGCAAACTTTCAGTTTATTAAAACTGAACAGATACTTGTGATCATTATACAATGCTTAATATTTTCCATTCACCTGCATTGTATCTTATTTCCCTAAATCTAGTGCCATTTTTCAGAACATTTTTTCTTTTCCTGCCTCTCTCATTCATGCCCACACTCTTTTGCAAATACCATGGCAGGAATAGTGCGCATGTCTAAGAAGAGCCTACAGTGAATCATTTCAGCATATTAATTTGCATTTTTACTGCTTTTAAATTTCAGTTTTATTTATTTATATTTGCCTTTACTGCATCTCAATGCACTGTTCTTTCCCTCTCCACCTGCTTGCAACTCACTGCTTGTACCTAAAGTATTCTTTCTCTGGGTTATCTCGAACTGTAAAGTAGTTTATAACGTTCTGCCTGGTGAATGACATATATAAAAATAAATTGGATGCCAAATATGTTTGGAAAGTAATAAAATATTCCCTGCTAAGCTTTTTGTCTTTTGACCAGCACAAGAAAGGGATAGCGTCTTTGATTCAATGTTGTGGTTCTCCAATAGAGTACATAACTATTATGGCATCTATACATGTAATTATATATTGCATCTATACATATTATGTTTTCTTAGTGTTTCTTGCCACTCCAGAATCCTTTCATGATTTCTGGGGCTGGCACAAGGCACCATCCTCTCACCTGACCGATCGAGGGAAAACTCTCCATCTCATACCAACAACTTCCTATGAGCAGCAAAAATCATGCCCAAAAGGTCTGGATTTGTGTCGGTCCATGTGCAATTTATCAAAAGGATGGAATTAAAAAAAAAAGGCAGCTTCAACTTCTAACCAGGTCTTCAGAAGTTAAAAACAGCTACTAGGCTGTGCTATGCACTTTATTACTTAAGATCACTGAGGGGGAAACACATAACCATAAATAACACACCACATTTAATAAGGAAACTAAAAGAAGGTTGTATATCAAAATCTGCTCTTTACTTGACACAATTCACACAGTAAGCTTATTTTTGTTGTAAGTAAATCACTTCAATATAAACAAGGACTTTGTGGGGGGCGAGTGGGGGGAAGCAAGAATTCACAGTCTGACTCGAGAAAACCATAAATCTGAATGTTCCCCTGTGAGGAAAAAATGACACAAATCCACTGCTTCTGTCAAATTTTCAGCATCCAAGAAGATTATCTTGTTAGTGTGCCTCATATAGTTGCAGCACTATTCACTGAGATGTCAAAACTTAAGACTCCGTGAACAGCCTGACCTGGACAGATGGGTAAAGCTCTGATGATGTTCCCAGAATGATTGTTTTCGGGACCTGCTTGCAAGAAAAAAAGGGTCATATGCATCTGTGTTAGTTTTCTTCCTCCAAATTAGCAGGCTTCACTGCACAAGACAGAGTCGAGCAGCAGGTCTCCAAAAGCCAAGAAAGCCAGGGCTCTGCTTACGGCTTCAGAGAAACAAAGATAAGGGCAGCACATCTCAGGTAAATTTACCTTCTAACCAGGTTGGGGAACAAATCAAAACTAAAACCACAAGGTGGTTGTTCTGTAGGTTCTGCAGAGTTGTGAATATCACACTTCTACACCCAAGTGAATTTACAAAATGGATTTGGGTGAAAAATTATGTTGAACAAGATAAGTAGAGGCCATAAATCTGCAGTATCATAATTTCTCAACAGCATATTACCTGACTTTAGATAGTCAGTGAACTTTAGCCAGCTAGGAGCACGCCTGCATACAACACCAACTTCATATCCCCACCAAGTAGCCTTGTTCACTCGAATGATTTTTAGATAAAACTCCATTGATAAAACCTGGAAGCATTAATAGACTCATATAATCAATTCATATACGGAATACCTATAACTCTGGAATCAAACAAATCTCCTAAATCCAAATTATGCAATTTTATTTATCTTTCAGCATGTGAAAATGCTACTCAGAAAGATCCAACTCAAATTCTCATGGCCAAAGCAGATAACAGGCAATAATGAAAAATATTCTCTGGAAATACTCACTCCAGAAGACATTTCTGAACATGTATTTTGTGCTTGTTCCCCACAAAGATCAAAAGCACATGACTTCTTTACCCACACGGCTACTCACCAACAGCGCATTGTAATCTTACACTGAAAAACATTCAAAAGCAAATTTTCTACAGTGTGCTCACGTGCTTACTTTCTGATTCATGCTGAGCTGGCTGCTCATTCAACCTTGCAGCATCAGCATCACCATGTGACTTCTAAATCTGATCAGTCCTCCACAAATTATGAATGGCAAATATTCCCAGTGAACTGTTCCTAAATAGTCTGAGGACTAAGAAACAGATATGGGAGAAAATTCCTAACCCTTCACATGTTTACGAAATCAGTCATTTTACTATGAGGAAAGAAATAGAATTCACTGCTATTTATTAACTGAGCAGCAGACCTGACCATGTTGATGAAAATAAAATAAGTAATAAGCAGCAAAAGATTTCTATTCCGTTTTGTAGCAGAGCTCACTTTGCCTTGACAGCTAGTGAAGAGATGATGTCCTCTCAAGGCCTTGAAGAGAAGTGTAGCAGAAAAGTAAGACTTAGAGTTAAAGGTTTTAAAGTAACCAAGAAATCAGAAAATTCCTGAAGAACATCTGCTTCCTATGCAGGACTGCACACACAACTAGCGTTCTTCAGCCTGGCTGGCCACTGGCATTAGTATTAGGTGTTTAATTAAATCATATCAGCACTTTTTCTCTCCTCTTCTTATCAGTGCTCTCTAAGCAAAACCTTAAAGAATAAAACCTAAAGGGTGAGAAATATGTGCCAGAAGACCGTTCTTCCAGTGCCAAGACAATTGGTACAGGAACTAGATGTCTGTTTCTTGGGAATGAACTGGAGCAAGGAGGCATCTGATCTGATCATTTCATAAAAACACTAAACAAACTTACCGTGTAAACTAAAACAAATTTCTGCTTACTCATGTAAGTGTAAAATCTCAGACACCATCCTGTTGAGGCTGGAGGACCATTAGCATGAGCAGCTGCTTGTGGATTTATTACAGATTGGTAATGGGATGCCTTTGCTATTGATGGAGCCACCACACAACCATTCCTATTCCTTAGGCTCAGTGAGAGCTCCCTGTGATTAGAACAAGGGACAACGTCCGATCCCAGGTTCCGCAATGCATGAAGCTTTTATTTCCTGTTCTGTATCTAAGGTGACATCTAGCTTGCTATGTCAATACGCCGTGATTGCTCTGGCACACGCACAAATAAATAATATTCTGTTTACATCAAAAAGCTTCATTAGTGGCACTGATTGACAAGAAATAAATTTCACGCTGCCAACACCATCCAAACGCATATGTGATTTCTGCAAGCAGGACTGGGCCACAGTGAGAGATTCAAGGACAATCTTAAATTTCACAAAACACAGCTAGTACTTCCTTAGAAGTCAATTACCCTGTGATACTTGTTCAACAAAAATCCATTTGCAAAAGTACCTAAAATACTGCCTGCTGGCATCTGCCAGAAGAGCAGCAACAGGGGCCAAAAATGTTATTTACTGAATTCTTTCATGCTGTTCTGAAGCATCTCGAGCTAGTCCCAGCAAGAGACAGAGCTGGGCCCACCACACATTGGTTACTAAGACCATTTCTGTGTTTCCATATTACCTTTTTACATGATTGGTTTAACAACAGAACTAAAACACATGTAGATCCTTTTATTTACCTTCTACTCTAGTGATCTTTTAAACTGGGTCTACAAGGCTTCCCCTGTAGCTACCAAAAGAAGAAAACTCCTTCCCTCTTCAGTAAAGCTAGGATTCACGTGTGAGAACACGATGGCAGCACTTCAGGCCGTAAGACAAAAAAGTCACTCAAAGCTTACAATAAAATCAGAATATTAGCAATGAGCAAAATTATCAGAAGCAAAATTTACTAAGGATTTTTCCAGAGGCATCAAGGTCTTTGGGCATCTATCTTCTCTGTGTGTATACTGGGTGAAATTCATTCCTGTGCAGAGACTTTAAATTAGGACCTAAGTGATTAGGACCTTCAGCTGGAGGCTAGTGTCGGGGTGAGTTGCGTGGGGGGTGAATTTTATCCACAATGAATACTGATCTCATCACAACCGGGGCTGCTCTTACATGAGGTGTAAATTCATGCATAATTCATTTTTGATAAACAACATGATTCTACAGCTATCAGGCATTAACTCTCTTGCTGAATAAGCCACATGAAAGTTTCATCAAAAAAAAAATGAAGGCAATTTTTAAGACCCATCCTCATAGAGAGAAAAAAAGGACTCTGTACTATATTAGTTTCATCTCGCTATTCCTTAAAAACACCTACCTACCAGCATGCGTCAAGTCAATAACCAGTTCAGCAAAATAGTAAAATATTTCCCATCGATATGGCTATAACAACTAAGCAAACATTTCAAAACAGAAAGTCTTTTCAGCCACAACTGACCATGATGTGTGTGTTACTAAGGTTAGTCAGGGATAGAAGATTAAGCAGCTCTTGAATCTTCGCACATATCATACAGCAGTAAATCACATCATTAAAATTTATTGCAGGGTGTGGGGGGAGGTAAGAACAAAAATATGTGTTGGTTTTACAAGGAAGCAATGCTAGGTTAAAAAAAAAGGCAAAATTTTGACTGCATTTACATGGTCCTCAGTAGCTCTTCTTATTTACTTTGCACGGAGAACACGCAACCTCTTTGCAATGTGCTAGATAAAAAGAGAGGATCCCCCCTGAAAGTCAGACTCTCAAAAAACTCATGCACGGAGACTACCATTTACTGAAAATTTAAAGGCTGCCTTTGGAAGCTGCCAACCAAGTGCACAGCAGTCAGCAAGGCTAATGGAAGATGGTGACACATTAGCTGTGTGATATACACAGAGGTGAGTCCAAAGCTGCAAATACAGCGCCTGAGGAGAGTGGCCAAGAGCCAGATGCTGCTCCTGGCACAACATCCAGGAGTCTCTTCCCCAGTATCTGCAAGAAGGTGGCATGTCAAGAGCTGGAGAGAGCGGGCTGCGCTTCCTCGCAGCAAGCGCCCAAACCTCCTTCGCCTTTTGGAAGCATGAAAGCTTAATGAGAGGCTAATATCTGGACCAAAGAACATTCAGGCAGAGGCAAACATGGTGTCAAACTTAAACACGAGCATGACAGGCCACAGAATAGTGCAGAGCTTGAAAGTCCACAGAGTTGCTGGGAAGGATGGTACCAGGCCTGCTCACAGCTGTGAAGCCCACACGTAGACATGGTGGTGGCCAACCCCAGCTGAGGAGCATAGGGCAGCAGGGCTAAACCCCAGCCCTGCTGATACCTGCAGAGGTCCTGAGCTCTCTCTCTCACTTATCACTGGCTGAGGCAGCACTAGCACAGGCTTGAGGGCAAGGGGCAGATCTCATTAACTGTGAGGAAGCTGCATTATCTGTTTCAGAGATGGCGCTACAGAGAGATACGCTCCAATAGGCTACTGATCAGAAACATGTGGCATTTCCACTAATGTTTCCATTTTCTTATTTGCACTAAGCGGGGATAAAAATATTGCTGCTTCCACTGCACTGGTGGGAGTGGAGTGGGCAGGAAGAGGCATCGTGGTGCAGCTTTACTACTTGGTGCTGGAGGGACCTGAGGTTTGCAGGATATTGAGACGAAAGGGGAGTGGAGTAAATTTTGCATTTTCTTGAAAAAGCATGGGGCCATTTTTAAAGTTTTTTCTGTCTCAGACTGATTATCTCAGGGTTCTTCCATCCAGGAATCTGCCTCATTCTGAAGTCTGGGGAGAGACGCAAATAGAAACATTTGCAGCTCTTCTTTCTCTGAGATGTTCTGTGCAGTTCAGTCCCTCAGTGGCAAGAAACCTTTGGCTATAAATCTGCTTTGGAAGAAGGAAGTTAATGTTATCTACTTATAGCTTTTTGTACCATATTTTAAAAGTACTGTCTAGATAGAAGAAGAAAAATATATATCCAGAGTTGGTTTAAGGCTCCAGAAGCCTTAACGCGGGGGTCTCAGAAGCCCAGACGTGGAGGTCTCGAACACCATGGGCACGACCAATGTGATCAAGCAGTGCCAGTTTATTCAGGGTTCTAAGCGCACTTATATGCAAGGCTTCCCCAAACACATGAGAGCTTCTTTACAATGATTGGCTAAGACCCCGCGTCCACGCGTCTAACTATACAGTGTGATAGGCTAACTAGCAGTGTCCACGCGCCCTTACATTTAACGATCGTCCCCCTCTAGTTGTTTGTCTCAGCTCTTTTACTCCTTATCTGACTCTTGGCCGAATTCCTTATCCCTTAGTCAGCGCTCCTTCTGCCCTTTCGCCTAGATCTGGCTTGCTCACAACATGGCCACTGGCCTTCAGAAATCCCACAGAAGCCAAGTTAGTGCATCTGTTTTTTTTTTTTAATGCCACAGATTAAATTCAGTTCAAAATCAAGAATTGCTTAAACATAAGATGTACCCTAAAAATGTCCAGATTAAAAAAAAAAAAAAACAGTATGAGGGGAAAAAAATATGGAGGAACATAGGAATGCATCTATCAATCCAATGCATATTCAGTATCAAAAAGTCATGCAAAGAATAGGACAGATCACCTTCAAAGAAAGACTACTGAGAAATGGAGAGGAGAAGAAAACATAGAGCTTAATGCAAAAATCTGCATGACCATATAACAAATAATTATAATAAAAAATCAAGGATGATTATTTATAGAATTGCTATGGACATTACTGATTATATATTCTGAGACAGAGGACATGTGAATATTAATATATACATGAGAAAGGTGAAGTCTATATTGAGTATGTAGGTTCAGTATTAACACAGAGCTTAGGCATGAACTCTCAGGAAGAAAAAGGAACAATCTGACAAATTGTTAACGACAAAACACTGGAGATGGGCATGTTTTGACATACAAACTGCTAGCACAGCTATTACGCTAACAGTGCTCTAAGAAACTCTATGGAATTTATTTGGCTCCCTAAGTAGCTTCCATAATTTCACTTCTACTGATAATGTTTAAGACAGCAGAAATTTCTTTAACAAAGTGCTTGCTGTAAATATAGTTTTGCCTTTTTCTTCCTATTTACATTCTCGAATCGGTGTTAAATGCTAGAGAATCAGTTACCTGTGACAGTGACATCACAAATCAGTCAAAAACCCTTCTATATGCCAAATTCATAGAGACTATCAGTTTGGGAGCACATGGAGACACAATAATCCAAATATTTGACAAACAGCTTTGGTACCTCCCCTCTATTTCCTACAAATCTGAGTTCCAGGTACATTTTCAAAGACTTGTAAGCCATTTTTTCACTTCAATGCAGCCAACAGGGCACATGCTGCTAAAATCTGAATTTTCATCATTTCCTCATTTGCTAACTCCCAATGGAGGTCCAGCCCACATTCATTATCAAATACAAGGAAATAATAGAAACTTTGCCAATATTTATATGTTTATGTGTATAGACGTACACTCAGCCACATACCTTTCTCTCCCCTTTGAATTGCATTTAGCAGATGGCTTCTTCTGAGCTTACAGAGCCACCACAGAGTGATAGATTTATACAGAAATTAGAGAGTTAAAGGAATGCAAAAGCCTGGCTGTTTTTGCCTGCCTACATGGCTTGATCCTGCTGTGGAAAAGTGACAAGCGCTCTGTGCATTCCCAAAGGTGGGAGATGAATTACTCCAAGGTGTTGTACATGCATGGAGCAGTCTGGAGAGGTCAATTCTCAGAGCAAGCAAACTTGGGACAAAGCACTTGGTATTTACTTTCTTCTCAAAATCCAAGGAGGAGAAGAGTTTGGATGGCAGTCTAGGAGATGTATCTGCTTACAATACTGATTTGCAGCTTTTAAAATTGTACCACTGATTTACAGACACTTAAGGATTAATTGGACTGCATATGCATACCATGGAATTCTTTCATCTTCCAATGTGCTTCTTGGACCTTTGCCAAAAGACATAATTTTGCTGCATCCTGCATAGTAGTACAGCCAAAAGATAAATGCTTTCTCAATGAAGACAACATCATTTGATTTGATCCTCCTTAAGCTCAAGCTTTCCTAATAATAAATAAATTGATTGAAATTCTATCTGCTTGGAAAGGAAGGACAAATTAAATAACCCCCTTTGAAGTTTAGAGGACCACAGATGAAGTGAAGAAAGCTGGAAGAGGCAAAATGCAACGGGAATAGAGCGCAGTTGGTAGAAAGGCATATTAGCTGTCAAATATTCTGCCCAGAATTCCCGAAGCAGTGTTGTTTCACAGTAAGAAACAGTTAGGCAGTTTTTAGATATAGTTCAGTGAACTGTCCTGTTCTGTAGATCATATAAAAGATCATATACTGCCAAGTCAAAGCTTCCTTTGCATTTCAATGTCATGCACAAAAAAGATACAATCTGCTAATTCACTGGGTGTCTACTTTTAAAAGAAAACACATCTGAATGTTTCAGTTCATATGAAAATAAATTCTTGTTCCAACACTGGAAATGGGCTGTGGGGAACCAGGAAACAGAAGGTTCACATCCTGAAGGAACCAAATCTGGTAATTAATGATTTCCACCTAAAGGGAATCATCTAAGCATTCCATATCCACTACTAGAAGGATGCTATAGAAGGTGAAATAACATCAGCTTCATCAGCTTCATGCCACCTCAAAAGACTCTCCACACCAAAGGACTTGACTGGTAGCAACTATAGACTGAAAGATCTGCAAAAGTCTGCCCTGGCTGCAACGTGAAGTAATGCGTGCCAACTTGTCTCTAGGAAAAGGCATGAATTTCTGACTCTGATGGTTGAATATCAGGTTTTAAATGTCACTGATCCCACAGAAAAGCTCTGATGTGCTTTGGCATTGGTTCAGCACCATGTGGGTATGTACCAGGCCTTGAACCAGTTTAGTTTTCATTACCTGAAATGTCATTTTGAAGGGATCCTCATTTAATATACAAACGCTAGATGCCAAAAAGATCTTCAGTGAGCTTCCAAACTAAAAGCACCATCATTTTGTTTTAAGGTACATTGGTTTTCTCTTAGACACAAAGCCCAAAGACCAGCCTACGATACAGTAGCACCATCAGATGAAGATGCTGGTGGAGGGAACCTTGGACTAGAAGGCACAGTGGACACATGGCAGTGGCTGCTCTGAGACCCCATCCTGGCAGATCAGGCACGTTCGTATTTCCATGTGAAGAAGACGAGTCCAACGACCAACATACAAGAGCCAGAAGTACTTCACTATCTAGGAGCTACTTAGTCACTCAGGACACAAAGTCTCATGGAAACCTAAGAGTTTTCACCCAAGTTAGTGCAACTTTGGCTTTTAAGTGCATGAGATATCTTTGAAATAAGACAAAGATTTGAGTAATAAAAGTATATGTAAAATATTCACCCTTGGTGAAGAACAGTCATTCACCCCGCTGCCCTGCAGTCATCCTGAACCTTAGTAGCAAATGACAAAGTTTCAAAAGCTCTGGTAACAAATCCAAATTTTTGGTTTCCTGAATCTGAGCATACCCAGGATAGCACAGACACTAGATACTACCTGAGCGCTCTCCCACGCACGTTGCAGCTCAACGCGATTCTCCCCAGCTGCCGGCAATGCTCTGAGAACCAGGTGAAAATGGAACCCTCTGCAGCAGATTATTTGAAGTGTGAACTGATATAAACTGTCACTTGGCTGCTACTTTCCTCCCAGGAACCAGCAACCACCCCATCTGCGGCTTCATCTGTGCAAACGGTGCACCAGAGAGCCAGCGGTAGCAAAAGGAGATCGATGCGAGCACTCGATGTGAGCCAACACTAACAAAGAGGCAGGCAACCATGAAAGTGTTGGATGTGAGCCAACACTAACAAAGAGGCAACCATGAAAGTGTTTGGGGAAGGTCTGGAACAAGTAGGAAAAAGAAACCCTGGAACAACCGTGGATCTCAACCAAACTACGGCTATTAACATCAGCAGATAGCTTGGGTCTCCGCCCTTACAGCGTCATGCCTATACATACATATCGTAAGAAGAATAGGCAATTTTCAAAGCTACTGAAACATATACAGTATTTTCTCAGATGTGTGGAGACTTTCGGCATGGAAAAATAAACTATTTTTAAACAAAGATCTGAAACCACAACATACTCTGCCCCTTACAATCCAGATGTAAGATTTATCTTCATTCTTCAGATAGAGCAACAAGCTGTATCTGCCTGAACTGATGGAGAAAAAAGGGACAGAATCCTCTCCCAAAACTTCAGCAATTTCCTTTAGGTCTCAAGGGAGGTTTTAATAATCCTTCAGGAAATTATAAAAATAGTGTGACATATTTTTAGACAAGAAAGAATGACTTGCTGATTACTTCACTCTATTGTTCATTCACAACCTTTTGTTACGCTGCAAGGATATAAGCACCAAGAGGAAGAAAATACTTCTTAGCCAACATCCTCCTTACCATTAGGCCAGTAGTGCTGAAGGTCTTGCCTGCCTTGCCCGGAAGCACCAAGAAACTTCCTACAACGTAGCAGGAATAGTCTTTGTACAAGCAAATCTGGCAAACTTGCCAGTGTTACATCCAGATTCAAGTGGCTTTCAAAACCATTTTCTTAAACACTATGTCCTTCCAGGGGAATTAAAAAAGCGCTAAGCTTCATAAATTAGCATTTAAAAAAATATTCAGTTGTTTAATAGCTTAATATGGAAGCTTTGCTGTCTTTTGAACTCTGACCTTTGAATAGGAAAATTCAAGGAGGACAAAAAAAAAGGACAAAAAAGGAGGACAAAAAAAATCAGATGAAATTCATAAGTCTTAGGCAAGAATGGCCCTGTATAACTAAATTGTCCCTCTTTAAAAATAAAAGATAAAATCAGGAGTGGATTTTAGAGGTTTATATGGAAAATACTTAGATTGTTCATTGAAGTTTTATACTCTGACATATAAAAATTATCTGTGCCCAATCTGTGCTAAGAAAATTGAAAATAAAAAAAAAGAAAAAAAATCCTGAAATACCTACTCATTAAGGGGATTTCATTTCCAAGAGCAACCTAAAGACAAACAAACATGATCCAGTTCTGCCACTGAATTTGGTAATTTTGGTAAAATATAGCTCTACAGTGGAAATCTACGTAGATACAACTGCATCTATTGGCTGAATATTAGATGTCACATAAAACCAGATCTTCCCATACAAACAGCTGTTCAGGTTCTTATACAGGAGCTAGGAATTGGCACTGCAATTTTAATCATACTTTAGTTGTGATAAATTTACTACATTTTTCCATGATCTCCATATACTTTTAGAGAGAGTTCTCTTTATATATGTTATTCAACAGTTAAATTTAAAATTAACATTCCGCCAGTGTTTTAAATAAACTTCCTTTTCTGAATAGAAAGGCAGAACAAGCAGCTGGGGTACATCTAGATTTGAATAGCTTCCCTGTCACTAACTCTAATGATCTTTGATGTTGCCTGGAAATATGTATCCAACATTGTGTCCTTCACTGGTCAGGTTCAGCTTCCATGCATGATTTCAAATTGGCACCTGCTAGATATATTTTCAGTGGTACTTTAAAAAGAAATAGGATGTGAATTAAATTGTAAGTCTGACTGGGCAAGTAACAGTCAGTTCTTTGTAGCATCCTTCCATAATAATGACTGTACGGAAAGTCTTTATTTAGGATCTCTTCAGAAGGGAGATTGCACTTAGCTCCTTTGCAACTAACATGTTTGCTAGAAGTTTTTATTATATTAGTGTTGCTGCTGCAAACTGTTGAAGGCATCTTACTGTCTGGTTGGCAGAGCACAGAGGGTGGTGATCAGCAGTGCAGAGTCTAGTTGGAGGCCTGTAGCTAGCTCTGTCCCCCAGGGGTCAGTCCTTGGTCCAGTCCTGTTCAATTTATTCATCAATGACCTGGATGAAGGCACAGAGTGCTCCCTCAGCAAGTTTGCTGATGATACCAAACTGGGAGGAGCAGCTGATACCCCAGAGGGCTGCGCTGCCATCCAGGGGGACCTAGATAGACTGGACAACTGGGCGGGGAAAAACCTCATGAAATTCAACAAGGCCAAGTGCAAGGTCCTGCACCTGGGGAGGAATAACCCCAGACACCAGTGCAGGCTGGGGACCGACCTTCTGGAGAGCAGCTCTGAGGAGAAAGACCTGGGTGTCATGGTGGATGATAAGTTGGCCACAAGGATGATCAGGGGCCTGGAACATCTGCCCTAGGAGGAGAGGCTGAGGGAGCTGGGCCTGTTCAGCCTGGAGAAGAGAAGGCTGAGAGGGGATCTAATCAGTGTCTATAAGTACCTCAAGGGAGGGAGTGCAGAGGGTGGTGCTGGCCTCTTTTCAGTGGTGGCCAGTGACAGAACTAGAGGAAATGGCCAGAAACTGAAGCATCAAAAGTCCCACAGGAACTTAAGGAAACATTTCTTAACAGTGAGGGTGACAGAGCACTGGAACAGGCTGCCCAGAGAGGTTGTGGAGTCTCCTTCTCTGGAGGTCTTCAAAACCCACTTGGATGCCACCCTGTGCCACATGCTCTAGGTGTCCCTGCGTGTGCAGGGGGGTTGGACTAGATGACCTCTAGAGGTCCCTTCCAACCTTAAGCATTCTATGATTCTATGATCTTGTCCTTAACATAAAAAAATAGAATTATATAGTATCAATAAGCTAACATATCCCTCTCTACTACAGAAATCAGAGTTTTGTTCCCTGAAGTAACTTTTAATTCAAGAATGAAATAATTTTGTCTGCTTAGATCAGAAAAAATAATAATTGAAGGGGGTAGAGACTTAGCCACTACACACTGCCAGATATATTTATCTCAAACCATAAGTAATTAAGAAGTCTTTTATGACATAAAATATTTACTCCTGAATCAAACAAGCTCTTTTGATATGTACTTCCCCTTACTTGGTGACCTGGTACTCCTGTTGAACCATACTTATAAAGAACAATTTTCACAAAGTCAAAATGGTTATTACATTCCTCAAAATCTCCTAGTCCTGGAAGCCAAAGATAGCAATATAATTAACGTTTGTGATGAACATCAGAAAGCTGCAACTTTGTTTCTTTCTTATTTGGGGGAAAAAGGGAGATGAGGGGGTATAGAAAAACACTGAAGAAAAAGCCATCAAGCTCTTTAACATGTCATCTCCTTCTTCTTTCTCAAGTATTCTTACTGAAGACCAGCCTCTAAAGCACTGGAAATAATTGACTCCTCTCCTTGATTACCAGAAGGAGAAAACAAGCATCCCGTCCCACAGCATTGTCATCACGTGGCGAAGATGCTCCATGTGGAGGAGGGGAGCCTCCTCATTTCCCGTTCATCTCCACGTGGATGACGAAGAAGGGCGAGATGAGGGCAAGATGAGGGCAAGACACCACCAACCTCTCACCACCGCTGCTCTGTGGCTCCATGTCTGAATTCCTTCAGCAGAGCTCACTCCTTTGGGAGGTTAGCAAGGATACGGATCCCGCAGACCTGCCTATTATGGATCCTACTGCCTGCCTATTTGCAGTAATAAACAATGTGTCGTGTCCTTCGTTGTGTCCTTCCGCTTTCACTTCCACGGAGTCACAAATGACTGTTAAAACCCTGAATTCCAGAGAATCTGGGATTTTAATGTAATTCTCTGGGGCTGCCTTCTCCTTGCATTCTCATATAGTGCTTCTCATATAGCATGCATCGCAGCAAACATAGTCTATTGCTGGTTTTATGCTACTTTTTTCAATTTGAAATGGACAAGTTGTTGGTATTTTGGCAATAATTCTACCAAAAATCTCACGTAGTAGTTTAATACAACCAAAAATTATGTATTAGTATGTGTTCATCCAATCAGCCCCAAATTGTAGGCCTTTCACTCCCTCCCTGCCTTTACTAAATGTGATTAGAAATGCTCCACTGTGAAGTGGCCTATGAGCTCCCTACTGAAACTCATATTTTCACTGAAAGCAAATGCACGCTATAGCTAACCCATATTTACCATGTTCTAAATAACAGCTGCACATCACATGCCACTGAAAAACTCTACATTGCTCCATGACTACAGCTATTCCAATAACTTGTGGTCCTGGGCTAATGATTCACAGATCTCAATATATAGAAGTACTTAAATGCTCAACGAAACACGGTGTAGGAAAGGCACACACTATTGCTGAAACAAAATCATAATTTTAGCTTAGAATTCAACATCCAGGTTTTCTATTAACCACACAAATGAGCATCGAAGTGGTTAGATGAATACAAAAGACTAATGTCAAGGACTAATTGCAGCTTGGATCTTGATATACATTTTATATATGTTACAGTGGTACCTCCTGAACTTCTGAAGGTTAAATAAAATGTCCTGAAGACATTGTTTTTAATGCAAGTTGATATGATTTGCAGCAAAATGACAAGAAATGGAACCAGCCAAGGCACCCAGTTAGACAACCAATTTTTTACATGCCACTTCCTGCATTGTTTTCAACTGAAACGTGACCTGCCAGTAAATGAACAGCCAAGTGTTTATTGCCACCAGATCTCTGAAGTGACAAGTCCTTAATAAGACTGCCTTTCACAGTAATCCTTTTTTTGTAAAAGGAGATGAAAATCGTCCCTCAAAACATATTAGTTGGATGGGATTGATTTATAAAGCAGGACAAGAGAATAGCAAGTCATGAAGGATAAAATAATTATCTTACAATGATGAACTGAAACAGTCTGTGCATTAGTAGGCTATTTATGTGCACGTTGATTGCATTGAGTTGCTCAGCCTATAGTAACCTCAGAAGTGCACTAACAGCTCCCTAATTCCCATCACTTTGTGGTTTATTTCCGAGAGTGCAGCAACTATTTCATTTTCTTTCTAATTATTAGAGCAAGAATTTCAGGCCTTTTTTTTTCGCAGTTGCTGGTAGAAGGATGATAGTAGATATAGGGAAATGTATACAAATTTTCATGTAAGTTTGATCATATTTATGACAAAAAAGAGTTGTTTTTAACCCTTCCTAGGTGCGTCGTTTCCAGACAGAAAGGGCGTTTCAGGACAACTCCATGATTCCTCCAGCCTGAGAGCAGCTGAACACAGGCAGCAGAGACGAGAGCAGCTTCCGTGCAAAACCCTGTCTCAGCAAGAGCACCAGCAGCAGAAATAATAATTTCCTCTCTTTGCCAAGCTGCAGCTTTACAAAAGCAGGAGACAAGCAGAGAAAAATTCTGCAGTCCCCAGGATGAGGGATGGGGAAGGACAGTGGCTAGAGTATTTACATGTAAAAGCAGAAGAGTGAAAGTGAAAGAGATTATACTCGCTGACAGAGAAAACATGCTGTGTTTTAAAAACTATACGCTGTTCTGCAAGACAACGCTACAAGAGAAAAGGAAATACCCACATGATACAAGAAATCCTTATAAATACAAGTGGAGTTGATGGAGTGAAGAACGAAAGTCCTTGTGTGAAAACAAAAGTCCCAGCATCATTTGGACATGGAGGAGTTGATTCTGCCATCACCTGCATCTCATGACACTAGCACAAAACCCCCAACTTTGCATGTAATGCTGTGACTTACTGACACACAATTTAGTATGCTTCATTCCCACAGTTTCGCAGCAGAACTATTCCTTCATTTAATTCTGAGCTTATTCAGTTGTGTAAATCTCATGGCATATCCAGGCACGATTAGCATGAGAAATGGAAGGTAAGAATAAAATTGCAGTTGGTGAGTTGATGTAATTCCTTTTTTGTTGGTGCTGTCATTCCCATATGAAAAATATGAATTGAGCATTTTGGCAAACAAGGATCCAGAGGTTTTTTTTTTTTTTTTTCCTATCAGTGGGGATATCAGCCATACACTGAACGGATCACAGAGAGAAATGGGCCACGTGGAGACAGAGGCAGATGCTTAATTCAGGCCCACACCACCCACCTATTTCCCTCCGCTGCACAGTTATTGCGACAGCTCACAACTTCAGAGAACGACTGACTGATGAATTTTCATGTTCTCCCTGCACCTGCACAGTCACTTGCCAAATTTTGCTAATAAACATCCCTGGAAACACTGCAGCCTGCCTGCGGACTACAGTTCATGAATACCTAAAATAACATACACTAATTTGGGAAGTGCTCATTCTTCAGTACAATAAATTCTGTTTATTCCTATAATTTCTACACAAAAGGAATGGTTGGATTCCCATAGGTTTGAGGAATTGCATATATATTTTTTAAGGAAGAGACCTGTCATCTGTAACTGCAGCGGTAGATGAGGAGAGGAAAGAGCTCTGCACACCACTACGGATAACGTACGTGGAACAGTTTGCAGAAATGGAGCTACCACAAAGGAATAATGACGTTACCTTTTATTGAAGTTGCATATATTTTCTTTGGTGGTTCAAGATTACCTGTTGTAGCTCCAGTTTTTCCAGTATATCTCCTTACGTATCTGAAATGAATTACATCTCATTACAGAATAAAAATTAACCTCAATGAGTGGGAGTCTTGTATTTTGAAAGGTGTTTAAGGTACGCTTAGTGATACGATATTTTTATATTTATCATGGTTATGGTATCTGGTATTGGCAACATAAAAAAATGAACTGACATATTTTGCTTAAATTAAACAGACATACCTTCTTTCTCATGACTTTATGATAATTTTGACCTCTGTTTTCATGTAAACGCTATTAAATGTGTTTGGTTTTAAACAGCCTTTTGAGAAATGATTAGTGAAAAATATTTAAATAACAGATCATCTATTTTGCTCACAGTGCTACATTATCCACACCTTTCCTTGCTGAATTCTGAAAGGATGGGAGCAGTGTTACACAATATTCACCACCCCCTACTCTTTTTGTTAATCAGCACTAATCAGCTGTTGCTTCACAAATCAATTTTTTAGTCCTTTTAGGCCTGCAGTGTGATGCTAATGTGTGGCAACAGACTGTTGATTATAGACCACTGGGTAGCACTAGCTGCCCCATTAACGGCATCCAGCTGTCCAGATTCATGCATGAGCAAGAAGGATTTAGTAAGTTAAGATGAAGAGCAGTGAAATGCCCGTGCTGCAAATGAGAACAAAGAAATAATTAGTGTGAAGCAAGCCATGTTTTCCAAGAAGAATTAGTTCTATGGGAAATTACCACATTCAGCAGTATGTGTATTGTAAACTTTTAAATTAAACTTCTATGGCGAAGCAGGATATTAAAGAATCCCTGTATGTGAGCACAAAAGTGAAATTAAATTAGTCAGAAAGCTGTGCAAACCACTTCCAGTGCATGAAAACAGGTTTCTCTCCGTTGCATGAGTATTCTGAGATGGTTAAAAAACATCAGCATTTAAGAACTTACAAAAGAACTGTCTCTTTCTGCCACAAGGAATGATATTTCTTCTTATCCTGAATGGAACAAAATGAAGGCAGCTATAATCTGGGAACCTGCTAGCCTCAGCATCAGACCCCACTATGGATCACTGAGAGAAGTTCCCATGCTGCCTGGAAAAGTGGGATGGTTGCGGACCCCTGAGAAAACAGCCATGCTCCTTCTCTACACAAGTATTTTCTAGGCTATGTTGACCACATAGAGTCAGCTGTCTCAACTGAGAGAATTCTGTATTTCTTCAGTGAAAGTCCCTCTGAAACAGGACAGCCATGTTTGTTTCATTTCAACCAAGCAGAACTTTTCAGTGATTTAAATATTGGTGTTTTCTACATTATTTCTTAATCCTTCAGTCAAACCTGTTTCTCATATAAGTAGAGTGCAAGGAATGAGACACTCCGAGACCTACAGTGCTAAAAATACGCCCAAAAGCCATCATGCATCATCCAAATGAACTACTACTTTAAAATCATTTAATGAATATACAATCGTGTTTTTCACACAGTGAATTGGACCCCTGTGTGTTCAGCTGTAGGAAGCATCAGGGTATAATTTGGTTCAAACTTGAATTCTTCCAGCTTGGGAAAGTTGTGGTGTTTAGGGTCGTTCTTTCAAAAACTGAATCTGGAAATTTGCAAGTGAGCAGTTTCTCCCTTTTTCAACCTAAAACACTGCTAAAAATGCAGAAAATACGAGCATTCAGAGTAATATAATTTTATCCTGGCTGTTCACTAACAATGTCTGTTACTTCATTTACTATTTTGTTCCTACGTCACTCAATGATAAAGGCTTTCCTAGAGCTTACTCTGTTTTCTTCACAGACTTTAGCTTTTCCACATCTGCATCTTTTACCTTCAGATCACAATCTATGAAAACTAGAACGCCCCCACTCCAAGCTTCTTTGCAAACTGCCAAAATGCAAGGAGGTCCCCAAAATATTATGGTGGTTCTTTACTCTTACACCCCGCTGCTGCGAGAAGTAGTCACAATGCATTCTAACAAGCTTCCAATAATAGCGCTGAAAGTTCAGATTAGCCATCATCACTTCAAAAAGCAAGCGCAGTATGATTTTTCTTGCCTTATAAATCTTGGCCTGCATTTCTTTAGGGAGCAGAGCCTGGCTGTGTGTTCTTATAGCATAATACATAGTCAAAGGCTTCATAAGAACCAGGGTTTGGTACTCAGCAGATGCAGATTGGCTTGAACAGAGCTTGGTAGATGGACACTAGCAGAGGAAACAGGTTGGTATATCCAATAATGCACAGAGGAAAAGAAACACTCAGAGCTCTAGCTCAAGCCAGCCTATTTTATGCAATTAATTGTACAATAAAATGGTCCCTGGTCCAAATTTCAGCTCCTTTAAAGCCCTTGCCTTCCATTTCCCTCCCCAAGAAGAAATTCCTTGATGTGCCCATGAATGCTTGGAGCGATCGGCACTAGAGGCTCCTGCCTGCTATTTTGTGCCTCATCCAAGTTTCTCTGGAGAGGAAAGCAAAATCTCCACCTAGGTGCTGCAGATGCAGGATGAGACTTCTTCAATGTCTTTGTGGGGGGCAAAAAGGCAGTAATGACTCAGTATGCCATGGTTACACATATGGGTGCTTTCTTAAGCTACTTGTCAATTCTTTAATTCCAATTTTTTGATAGAGCAGCCTGGATTCAATCTGCAAAGTAAATGGATTTGTGTCATTTAGTCACTCGGATTAAAGTGCTTGGAAGGCTCTGGCGTCTTGCCCTGCTCCGCAGTCGCTTACACACTATCCCTGTGGACAAAATTCATTAGGTTCCTTCTGCATTCCTCTGACCAAAATTCTCCATGTATCCTAGCAAGTTCCTCTCTTGAATCAGGACATATCAACTCAGAGAAGTATTAGGCTGAAATAACTCCGGGTTTGGGTATCTGTGTTTTATGCAGTCCCAGCAGCCCGGGCTGAGTACAATAATACATCAATTAACCAGTGCCGGCCAAATGCTCGTGCTGCATCTCCAGAACATCTTCACGACTAACAGGAAGCACGGCTTTGTGCCGCAACATGCAGGAAGACTCACGGAGAAAGAAGTGATGACCCAGTTCTCCCAATAATTATCACACGTTTCCCTATCGCGTTAATTAGCTCAGTAGCGGTTTTAAGTTCACAAATCAAACCCAACCTCTTTTAGCACTGGCCCGCAGAGGCCGTCCAGCCAGCAAAGCGCTCTGCTTGCCACATACTTGTATGCGAGGAACCTGCATAAATGTAATGCCCAAAATGGCTTGGCATTTATGTATATTTTCCTGACCCTCTGGTGGTCTCAGCAGCGGTGCCAAGGAGCAAGGGGTTTTCACACTCTCTGCTCCTCCGCTCACTGGCGTTTCTGATCACGCCGATGCCTTTGCACATCCCCCGGCCTTTCCTCCTCACACCCTACTCGACACCATTGGGACCCTGGGCAGCAAGTGCAGTTCATCTCTAAACAGCCTTAACTGGAACATATGGACTGCATTCAAAGACACACTGTAATTAAGCTAATTAAGTTCAAATCTGATTGCTTTCTAAACAAATTAAAGGTCTGAGCAGCATTGCAGGGCATGGTAAACAATAATACATCATTAAAGCAGGGTTGCCGCATTATAGTTCAGCGATAGCAAGTGGCTTGGTGGCGTATCACGTCCAATTTTGTTATAAATAACAACTGCCTGTGCTTCTCAGTGTCCCTGTGGGAAGAATCATCAAAGTTCATGGAGCAAACATGCTGCCCTCTCCTTTCCAAAAAGAATCCTCAAACCATTCAGTAAATTCAAATTCTAAAAGTAATCAGGAAAAAACACTTGGAGATAAAAAAAAAAAAAAAAAAAGCCTTGCTAATTGCATATTAGTTGTCGTAGTCAAGTGCAACTTTCTTTTGCACCGGGAAGTAACATCTTTTGGGCCATTTTAGAGATCTGGAGAAGGCTGCCAACAGCAAACATGCAGGGCAAAGAACTGATCTAACCTGTCCAACTTCACACAGGGAAACAAGGAACATCTGGATGCGAAATCCCTAACTAGAAAAAAGAGATGTGAGAGCCAGGGGAGAGCAGAGCGGAGCTGCAGCCAAAACCAGATCAAGAAACTTCTCTGGACCTCGCTCAGGGCTATGGGACAGACCCCAGCTCGCAGGACCACAGCGGGGTCTGTCTTTCCCACATATAAAACCTAGAAGGTGACCAAACATTGCCAATAAAGGCAGCTTTACCTACTGCTTACTTGGAAAACCCATCTCCCTGAGCAATCCAGCACTGCAGCAATACACATACTTGTTATTATCTGTCTATAAAGAGCTCTTTGATCTCTAATAGTCCCCCTCTCAGCTTCCACTTGTTTGGGGAATCACACAAACTAGGTTTATTTTGGTAATACCATGGCTGTAAATTGTATGTGACAGGACTGGCCCTCAATACATGTCTCAAAGGGAGCCATTCAGAATCCAAAATATCCCAACACATGCTCCAGTAAATATACAATTATTATTCCTGTAAGGGTTTGCACTGTTGTTCAATATTGCAGAAAGTAGGCTTTTCATCTGCCTCCTGTAACAAACATGGTCTAACTCTGTCATCATTAAATGAACTGTCTCCTGCCCTTCCTCATTAACAACTGTGCTGCAAAAATTCTCTCTCTGCTGAAATTCAGGAGAGCTTTGAGGACTAGCTTCAGTCTGTAGAAGCTCACCCTCTGGTTTCAGGCACAATGCTTTGAATTAAAAAGTATCTTTGACCATCTGCGGTACTGCAATTTCTTATTTCCACATTTCCATCTTGCTAATAGGGGCCTCAGTACCTTATGCATGCCAGGTGGTTTCCAAATTTCCATGAAGACACGGATCCTATCCTGAAGAAGAGCATACATGCTTAAGCAACCTGTAGTTACAATGAGATTTTATTCTGATAGGATATGCACCACAGAAATCATCCTGGAAAAAAAATGCCTAGGGTAATCCACTAATATAAGTATGCATATTAATTAGATTTTGCACTTATGCTATATAAACCTGTGTCAGTGTTCATATAATTGGACAAAAATCAAGGGCAGTTATGCCACAGCTGTCTGAAGGGAAATATATTTGCTTAGTAAATATTAATGAACTTAATATTGTGTCTATAGGGAGCAATTATAGTAGGGAATGGAGAAGAGCAGTTAGGCAAGTCACAATGAAAGTCAGTCAGACTAAAACATATAATTTCTGTTGTGCCTTCTGAAAGATTCCCCCGTCACAAGGTTATCATAATACACATCATATATTAGCATGCAGTCCCAAAGGAAGATGTTTGTTCAAATGCCCATAGGGAGGAGGTTATCATCTGATAGGTATCAAGTTATAAGATTAAATTCAGGGGATTCAAAGTGTTATGTGATAAGTTTCTTTCATCTTAGGGCAAGGTTTTTGTAAATTCACTTCAAAATAGTAAGCAGCGACCAAATTCCAAGATTTTCTCCATGTAGGAAAGAGTTATTTGACATGTACTCTTGCAAAACAAGGGGAAATTAAAAAGAATTAATGAAGTTAATCAAACATGCTGTACTTTAGGAATAAAATAGCATTTATACATTAGTAACTCAGCTAAAGGACAAGATTATTATGCAATTAGATGAAGGAGACTTTTTAACCTTTTGGCTTACAAAGCCCAAAGAGACTTTAAACAAAAGGTGGAATTTCCTGATGAAGAGGCTGGAAGGGATATATAATACCCTTCCCTCAACCTGAAAACACATAATGAGCCTGAAACTTAAATATACAGGCTCTAATAAGCATATGGAAAAGCTGAATGACAAAGGCCTGGAGGGAATGCAGAACCTGAAAAACACTTTCCCACACCTCATTAGATGGGCTCACCTTTGAAGATGGGCTCCCAAAAGATATGACTTTATTGTGAGGGGAGGGAGAAAACAGAGAAAAACACCCACCCCCTTGGATTTAGTGTCTATATTTCACCAGGGATAAACATGTAGCTGCTTAGTCCTAAGGATTTTATTTCAGGTTATGGTATTAAAGGGTATGGCAGCGCATTAGCATGTGGCATTTGAATTTAATAACCAAGACAAAACATATAAGCAGGACTTCTGGTTCAGGTAAGCATCCCATACTTGGGGGAACTGAGGAATGAGGATGAGTTCCAGTATTACTCTAATGCATTCCTGAACCAGGATGAAAAAAGAGGGAGAAGCAGAACAACACGGGCAACCCCAGCATGGCTATGCACTAGGTACAACTGCATGTCATATTTATACTCCGTCGTGGGGGTGATGTCCACTGCAAAAATTATACCACTTTTAAAATTACTTAATTCTGCCATAATCCTCAACCAATATTTGCCTTCTTAATCATTGATTATTTTGCACATCTTTTCCAGTTATTTACTAGTCTCAAAGCAGATGAGTTCCTTTTTTAATGTAGAAAAGAAAGACTTATGTAAATGAACCCAATTTAGATTTAGATGCCTGTAAACGGCCTGTGAGTGCTGCCAGGTTCTCTCGTAAAAATTCAAGTTAACTTCTGGTGTCTTGTGAGAGATTAGAGGAGGAGAAAGGTCCGAGTCTCAGAAGGGGGTTTCTGCAGCCTTTATTCCAAAACTCTTGCCAGGGAGCACAGTTTTGGAACATTGCTACTTTCTGAAATGCAGAAATTCATAGCTGATCTTAAGAGCAATTTATTTTCCATTTCGTATTACTTCCAAATAAAAGAACAAATCAAATAATTTATCCTGATGGCTTAATAAGTTGCCATTCTTTACCCGCGCTCAGTTTTGGATTTAAACAAATTGTTCCATATTAATGACCAAGGATTGTGCTATGGAAACCATTGATTCATTATCACTCATTAGCTACCTTGTATCAGTTTGGGTCCCTTACAGGGTGACCTGATGCTTGCTGTGGTAAGCAACTTGTCAATATAATACTGTATTTTCTTATTATTTTCTCCTCACATGCCACCCTGGACCTTCGCAGCCAAACTGGAAGCACATGGGCTGTTACTCTTCATTTATTTACTTATTCCTCCATACCTGCACGTTGAGGAATATGCTGGGCCCTTCTGCACTAGGCAGATTTGAGATGCAACCTGAAATTACTGGAATTCCCCACTAAAAGCAAATCACTGAAATAAAGCAGCATTCTCATAACATTTTGGACATGCAATAAAGAATGGGGGGAGGGAGAAAAGGGAAAAACCTTCTATCATTTTCTTTTCAATTTATACTTAAATGTCTTTTGGCACACATTTCTACAGAAACCAGGCCATCCAAAAACACGGAGACGAGGTGGACAAATCCCCCACGCAAAGGAAGAAGCAGGGCCAAATCTCAGTCATCTGTCCGAGACACCTTTGCTAGTTTAGCTACGCGCTTCTAGAGCCGCTCAGTGCCCTGGCATCAGAATTGCCTCCCAACTGCAAGCAAAGATCCTCCCAGTTCCTGCACTGAAAGAATTAGTGCTCGAACTTGCCTTATTAGACAGCTGACTATGATCAACATAACAGAGCTCACGCAGAGACTTGCCTTGTATCAGTGGTGCCAATTAGCCCTAATAGAGCTACCTAAGTTCATTATTTATGTAGGACACTAAGTGTACTGCTATGCACATCTTTGCAAACATGTACTGATTGTTTTTTTCCCCTGTGTTTATATGCACAGGACATGCAGATTTCCTTGATTATCAACAGAGGGGAGGGGGGAAAGGGTCATGGAAGCCGTGTCCTCTCCTGGGGTCACATGTGACAAGCGCAGAGACAAGGGGACCCGAGAGGAGCCCAGCACTGACCAGGTCTCTCCAAGGGGGACATTGTCCTGCCTTCCTCTCTTAATAGCCAGAACAAATATAACAACAATAAAAAAGGCTTTCTAAGCTTAATAAAGAGAGTGGTGCCTGCAGCGACCACTGTTCTCAGCCTTGCACCTGTGCAGCACGTGCCTGGGGGGATTGCTGCCTGGTAGCTTACTCATCCCTCCGGAAAATGGCTTGTCCGCCGGGATGAGAGCTGGGCCTGGGCACTGGGGATGGCGTCAGAGCTCTCTGCACCCAGCAAGACAGGAGCTACATGCAGCAAGTACCAGTTTAATTTTGTACGAGTTGGAAAGCAATATTTTTCCCCTCAACTTCAGCGAGATGACAGTGGCATGATGGCTGATTTTCATTTCAATCAGAGCAGCATATGATTATCCCCTAATTAGGATGTAGTAATAGAAAGGAGATCATTTTTTAACCTACCCGAGAGAACGGTGTTTTGGAGGGGATGGGGGAAGATTATGTTAATCAAATGAAAGCGGCAGACAAGATCTACCAAAATAGCTGCACACATTTTTACCGGCAGCCTCGCTGTCCTTGAAGATCTGTCAGGAGCTTCGATATAAGCCCATATTTTGAGAGTTTTATTTCTAAGTAATAAATACACTTTAAAATAAATACATGTCACCGCAGGCCCAAACTTGTCATAAAAGATCTTACCTTAGGCATAAATATATTCTTGTTCAAAATTATACATAGTTTCGTTGACAACTGTAAAACTGTAAGCATGAAAAACTAGTCGGGCAAAAACAAAAGTAAGACTATCTTAGGGGAAGTTGTTTGCATTTGCTCATTTTTTGGAAAAATATTTGCTTTCATTAATTGAATACTGTCAGCTAGCTCACTGCTCAACTCCCTTTTTGGAATAAATGTAGAGATGCAGTTGCTACGCCTGAGGGAATGTATCTGATGTTACATTAAAGAAAACTGCATCAGACAACATTTTGCAAGATTCTCTGTCTCCATCTGCATCGCTCGGTGGAGAAAAAGACAAGACCTCCTCTCAAGATGCCACTTTGTTTAACTGTCTCCGAAGACAAAGGAGCCAAAATTAGGTTGCTGCAACCACCCAAGGGAGGGGAAAGGAAAGGTATAAAAAACACAAGGATATTCCAAATGGCTAAGACCTATTTAGGTCCACTCACTACCTAAGCCATATTTTGCTCATCCTGTTCTGCTAGAAATGTGCAAGATCCCACCATCAAAAATAAGAACAGTACAGCTCTTGCTAAAACCCATGGACCTAACATCGTACCCACCTAAGGCAAAATAAGAAAAAGTATCTCTGCAGTAGCGGTTCTAATGAAAAAGAGTCAGGAATGTGTTGATTTATTTTCCATCTCTGTGCTTTTAATATGCATCAGTTGTTTCAATGGAATGTGCATTGCAATCCCCCTCTCCTGGACCTTGTTGTTCTGCTGGGGCTCATAATAAACGTTATGAGATACTGTGCAAGAGGAAGAACAGTACTTTGAGCTAAATGTGCTGTTAAATTAAACTCTTTCCTTGAGCAGTGAAAAGGCCCCGAGGTTTTTCATGTCAGCGACATAAGGCAAGTATTTTTTTATTTTTTGCCCTTTTGAGACACGTAGCGTGATCCCGAAGGAAAAGTGAATAAAAATGTTTAGCATTGCCTATGTTCAGAGATACCTGCCAAGAAAAACAGAACCAATCCCTTCTCTTCCCCCCAAAGAAGAGCCCCCAAGTTAGGAGGTTCCAGTGGCTAGAGGTGTCAGATTTCTTTTGCGATGGGATATCAAGCTGCACTACTTCTCACCTGGCCAAGTTATCCCAGAAAGAAACATTCTGAGCTGTTGAAAGAGCTTAACGTGCATTTTTAAACGATTCACAGCGTACAATTTCCTAGAGGATGGGATCCAAATCTCTTTTGTACTCTGCAGAATTCTATTAAGCCTTTCGAGCACTTTGCGAGATGTGAAGATGTAGTTTGCTAAAGAGATGGCCTAGGTGGTCTGCAGTAAATTAACCTGGTACTGCAGACTACTGCCATTCTTGGGAGCCTGCTTCAGGGGATTTCTATGGGAACAATATAACACCATTTACCAGTTTCTAAAGTAGATTTGCCCTCTGGCTGCAAGTCAGCAGACCTTGGTGTAAAACACAACCAGAAATTAGTTCGACTAAGAGCTGCATTTCAAGAGCAGCACAGTGCTGCCTGTTATATACAACCAAGTACAACCTATTACTTACCACACTGTTATTTTCCCTGGCAAACTTAGCACGCTATGATGGTTGATGCCCTGCCTGGCTGGTATTTAGCGTTCGGTAAATTACAGTAGATCTATGTGTTTCTTTGTACCAATTAACCTCTGAAAGGAGCTAACTCCATTTGCATGGTAATGAGACATTCATCTGAGAGGCTGGAAGTTGAGCTTGCTAATAAGTTTTTATGCAAACACCTAAAGGGTCAAGCACAACAATGAGCTTGGGTAAGAAAACCTTTTATTAAATGCAAATCACTTCTCTTGTAAACACTATAACAGGGAACTTCATAAGGCTCTTAACACCGTTTGCAAGAATGGGGTCATATAGGCTACATTTTCAGGCTCCCCTATTGACTAAGGAATGTAGACACTGATTTATTTATATTTTGAATTAATACCAGCTTGGATAAAATCTTCATAGCATCAAAGATAGGTGAAGGCAGAGAGGAGAAAACAATATTGCCTTATCTTTCACAGATTGGTCACAGTTTCCTGGGATGCAGGGTGAGAGATAAGACAGCGCTGCCATGGAGCGCAACAGAAGCCTTACAAAATTTGTCAGATACCTACCTTATTTATCCATCAGGCTTTGCTGAGCATATTGACATGCAGGCGCAATTCCTAGTGAGCAGCCTGGAATTTTGGCTTCCTGCGCGTACTCGGAGTTTCACAGCCTGCGCTCAGAGAGCTACAGGTTTTACTTCGGAAAACTGGCACTGGATAATGTCAAGTGAACGAACGGCTGTCAAACATCCTTGGGATCAAAGGCGCAGCATGTGGGTTCTGCAAGTATACTGGGTCTAAAAGAGGCACGATCCTGCAGTTCAAGAGCAGGCACTGGCAGTGCAGCACTTGGGCTTAGAGGTACCAGGAGTAAGACATGGGCAACCCTCCCAAAGGCTGCCCTCCTGGCACTAATGTTGCTTCAGGCTACAACATGTGGACTTAAATATCCAGTGGGTTCAGTGGGAGTTGTTCTAGCTTTCTGATGGAAATTTATAGACTATATAATGTAGTTGCCTGCAGTATGAGCTGCTATTGATACAGAATTTCCCTTTGATTTTTGTAGTAGTATGGGGAAATTTGAGGAAAGCTTTGGGTGATGTGTAGCATCACTTCTTAATACCCCAGACCAAATCCAAGACAATAAATGTAAATGGATCATTACCCCATTAAAGAACAGTATCCCAATCAGTGTATTCTTCTTGATGATCCCTTTGTTAACCTAAGTTACTGCTACCTTCAATAGCATTGATAAGTATTTTCATTTCATGTACCTGTGACAGGTAAAACACACTAGTATGCCATATTCTGAACTCATGAGAAAATTGTGAAAAAGCCTTCCAAACAGAGGCATTGTCCAAAAAGGATTCTTTTTTCTGTCTTGAACAAAATTAAGGCTGTATATAAGCTTATTTCTAGATAGTGACACCCAGTGATGCCAAAGCTATGGATAGCTTTACACTCAAAGCGTAACTTGACTGAAACCTACTGCTCCACTTTTTTTTCAAAAAGTAACCAAAGCTCTTGGGGATTATTTCTTAACTGTTATATTCACTGACTTGTAACATTTAAGCATGCATTGCATGCCTTAAAATGCATCAAACCTCAACTTAGAGAGTTTTTGACCAAGGGTGTTGGGAAACACCCATTAACAAGCCCATTTAACGAGCATTAGCAACACCAGTGCAAAAAAACACACACAAACAAAATTATGGTATAAGCTCAGTATGGCAATTTTTAACAAGTGCTTTGTAGTCACAAAGTATTTTCAGACAAAAATGTTTCACAAACATAGCCAACTATATCTACTTCCTTAAAAAGCGTTCAGATGAGATTGGAGTTTGTAGAAAGTGAGGAAGGAAGTTTGGAGCTAGGTGGCCAAGAAGGCCGAGACTTGAAAGAAAATGTTGTACAGGAAGTGGGAAAGGAGAAGCAGAGCATATTCAGCGTTAATAATTTAACCTACTCAGTGCAGAGCATAACTACAATGACATTTGGCAAACACAGATTGAAATATATTCCTGTTCTGAAGTGCTTGTAACTCAGACAAAATTAAAGAAGTTATATGATAAAGACTGAATTTAACCATTATCTGCTATGTCGTGGGAACCATTTCTCCTTTCAAGATGGATTTGAGGACTCCTGAGAACAAGAGAAGGAGTTTATCTAAGGAGGACACAAGAGAAGTGCTGAAGCAACATGCTAAGGAGGCAAGGTGACCAGCAGGGCATGGGTGAGGTCCCACACACAGTCAGACCGCAAGGAGAAAAAGGCAAGACCCAAGGTGTGTCCTGAAAGTCCTTTTATAGCTGTTGGTTGAGCAATGGTCCAACCTTAGAGCAAAACACCTTGAAGAAAATAGTCCTCATCCCAAAAACATCTGTTTTTCACACACAGTCTACCAATAAAGTCAGGTTTCTTGTAACATTATTAAGACAAAAGCAATGAAGGGGTACGTATATCCAGCTTTTGAGAATGAACAGTTTGCTTCTGGAGCCAAAAAGAGATTCTAGCTCATTTTAAAATTAGATGGTAAACACCCAACAAAGTGAAATTAGGATGTGGCAAAGCAGTGCAACTGTAGGTTCCTAGCCTTATAGCCCGGTGCAAAAATTGGATACAAACAGACTTGACTTTCAAAAATATAAACCTAAATCTAGCTTGCTAAGATCACACTTAGGCATTTAGTGTTAATGAAGACTGCCCATCTAAAACTCTTCCTTTGCTCTAATTCATGGGAAGCTATGAAGAGTTCAGTACTATGAAGATTCAGTATCCAAACTATATTTTTTGGAACTCAGGTTCAAAAATCTCAACTCACCATTCAATCTCAAAGTAGTGTTTCCTTTCAATTCAATTCAGTTTAGTTTGATTCAATTCAAAAAACAAAAACAAAAACACCAAACCATACCTATGCATATCAGATTCTGTCTGCAAAGAAAAATAAAAAAAATAAAAATAACCCCCCACCCAAAATAACACTGCAAAAAAAAAAAATACTACTAATTATGCTTCTGGATCCAGCGCTTCTCCTCTGGATGCTTTATTGAATTTTTTTCAGACAAAAATACTCAACAACTCTAGCTGTGTCTTGGCTGTCATTATAAGGAAACAGGCATATCTTCAGTTTAAGACATCATGATTATTTTATTTGCTCTGTCACTTCTTGGCTGCTTTTCCCCAAATCAACTCTATGAGCACATTCTATCAGCCTGCTAAGAACTAAAAAAAGAGGAAGACAGAAAGTGGAAACCAGGGTAAGGAGATCATCTGTTGAAAGCATTTTGTCATGTAAAAATAATCACCGTCACACTGTCACTGGAAGAAGACCCATCTTGTTAAAGATTCACAGTTACATCAGATATTTAGCAAGTGTTCCAGAGGAAAAGCACACTAAACTGTAGGCAAACCAAAAATTAATGAAGACAGAAAAAAATACTATAATCACAAAGCTCTTTACTGCAAAGTGACCTCTGGAAAGCCACTGACCTTGGCAGCTCTTTGCACTGACAACTATTATATATGTTTCCTTTCCAGGAACGACCCCATTATTACATGGAACTTCGACACGCAGAAGCAGTTTCATAAAGAGAATAGTCTTTTACTTGCCATGAAAGATTGCAGTGCACAGGAAACACATGGTATGGCTTCAAACAAAGGTATTTCCCTCTAGCTCCCATACAGCTTTTAAATATAGCAATCCCCCCTCTGCTGCATTGTCCTGACACGATTTCATCTGTCTCAGAATAAATCTGCACTTCAAGGATCAAGTCTATGTTTACTCTTTTCACGATTTTGAGCCAAAGACCATAATCTTAAACAGTTTGGGAAAAGAGAATATCTATTTTATTCCATACCTCATTATGATTCTTCCTTAGCCATTCCTTAATAGTGTTAAGGGCAATGACAGCTGCAGGCTCATTTGGAAAACCTGAAAACAGAAGAAATTGGAAAGGAGAGATAAATGTAAGGCACACATTTTATATACAGATAAGAGAACGATTCTCTCTCTTTCTAGCTCTATTTTGGGATTAGAATTGGTCATTCCTTTACTTTTCCAATTTGCATAAAGTTTTAAGTTTTTTTTTTTTTTTTTAATGGAAATTACTTTTTCAACTCTGGTTAGGAAAGGCCTACAGCCCAAGAGAAGCAGAAACAACAAATACATAGTTACACATACGTCACACCAGGCAGGCAACATTATAAGATGTGTAACACACTAACAAATACTAGGCTTACATTTCACGGCATACAAGAAAAATTCAGATGTCTCTTAGGGCATAAGACCTTTCTTTAATGCATCCATCAGCAAAACTACACAAAACTATGAACCCAGTACTGTAGGCTCATAAGGATAGAAATAATATTTCTATTTGATTTATAAATCTGCTAATTTATGACCTAAAACATAATGAAGAACTTTAGAGATTAAAGAATTTGTGAAGCAGAAGAGTACAAATTTAAGGCCTGATACCCCATGATATACTAGAGATGGTAACTCCCCCCAGTACTAAACAATATCAAAAATCTTTGCAGGGTTACAGGCTTTCTGCTTTGATCATCTCTATCTATCAAATCTAAAAATACTTTCATTACTTAGGCAGCCTTAATTTAATTTTCCTTTAAATTCCTAACTGGAGGGCAGCAAATCACTTCTGTGAGGACTTAAAAATAAAATCCCATAAGCTGTACGAATAGCCCTCAGTAGGTCAGATTAATTGAGCAGCCTTTGAAAAGATGGAGCTGCTGGCAGCATGCACAAGTGAGCGCCAGGACTCCGTCCTGCAAGCTGGTGGGCACCTGCAGACACAGCCGTTTTTATTTTACTTTTTTATGTTATTCATCACCCTCCCACCAGCAACTGAAATGCAGACCCTGCAAAAGCCTTTTCAATCATCTCGTGCGTTATCCTCCATACCTACACTCCTTGACCTTCGTCCTTTGTGCAACTTGTGCATAGCTAGAATAATGAATATATCTAAAAAACAAGTAATACCTCCCAACTCTCCTTTTTTTTTTTTGCAGGTCCAAGATGGAAAAATTAGCAAAGATTCTACAGATGTTACTGTGGATACTTCCACTGCTGCAGGAAACACGCGTGCTTATGACATTTAATAATGACGCTGATATTATACAAGCATGTGTCTTGCTCCACAAACTAATGAATGCTAACAGAACCCAAAGCCAGGCCGCCTAAAAATCTCATTTTGCTCAAATAATAAAACAAACCTCTAAGCAGACCATCTGCTCAAATTAATTACATCCTATCTAACAAACTAGGGCTTCAGAACATGGTAATTCCCCTACTCAGAGCTTGGTAGGGTTGTTTGGACGTGCAGGGAACACCATGCAGAGGGAGAAATCAGTTATTTCAGATACACGATAGACCACTCTTTATGCGCAGAACGGCTTATTAGCAGAAAACAAATTCCCCCTCCAGCAAGATTCACTTTCCAGGCTTGTTTTTCCCTCCCTGCAGCAGGGTATTTGCCCAAAGCTGTGATAAAACACAAGCAATTTTATAGAATCATAAATCTCTGAATAAATTGTACATTATTTGTAAAGCTACTGCTATATTAACCCATCTTGAAACAGCAGCTTTGCTACAAACCTGGGGCTCAGCTATGCACACTGAAAACTATGCTGCCAAAGAAATGGTTTGGCCACCAAAATTTAAAAAAAAATATTGAATTCTGCATATGATTTCAGAAAATATAATCCACAGAAGCAAAGAAATAAAAATATAAAAAAAACTAATTGCTGCTTTGCACGCACTGCTGCTAATTGCTATGGTGCAATCAGCTCGGGGTTTCTGTGTAGCAGGTGCATGGGCCAGGCCGCCAGCAGAACAAGGTGCTGTGTGACAGGGCCGGGTTCAACAATGGGAGATAGAGCGAGGCGGGATGCTTTAAAATGTGTTTTGTCACTGCTTTACCCGCATCCTCTCTGAGGAAGCAGTCACGGGGAGCACGTCGGGATCAACTGAGGGCAGTGAAATGAGATGCGGAGGCCTGCCCACCCGCTGAGGGCTGGCACGGGCAGTTCTGGAGAAAGGCTCAGATTCACCAGAGATAAAGCAGATGAGGTGACGAGAGAGACTGTCCTGCCGCAGACCCGGCTCCTCACAGGCAACCAGCCCTGCGCTAGCACCCTGAGGGCATCTCGGGCGAGTGGGCCGAGGCCAAGCTCTCCACCTGCCCACCCTCTGGCCACATGGGAAGAGGTGGTAATGCAGGTGGGTCTCTAGAAGCACTTCTTTTTCCAAAATCCTGGCAAATTTCTTTGAAACAGCTATAGAAACTCTTGTATCTTTGCCCAGGTACCTCAAAGCTGAATGCTTCTGGTGTCACCCTAGAGAGGACACTCTTTGTGTAGATCTGTAGGGAAGTGACCTAACAGGAGTTCTAGCAAGTACCAGCATCAGTGTGGCCACCGCCAAACTAAGATATTTCCTCTCCTCCTCTTCATGTATATAGTTGTTAACAAAATCACTCTTTAAGAGGAAGGACTATGTCCCCACACACCCCACTAGAAAATCCCATGCTCTAGCTATATGAGCCTTATATTGCTTTTCGTATGTCCTCATGCAGATATTATGCACTGTGACAGTCTATAAAAGTTTTAGAAAGTTTTCAAGCTTCTGTATCTGTTTCCAGGACTTTTTCCTCCTTATTCCTGGAAGTTATAACACTGACATGAGAAACAGCTTGTTAACAAGTGGAATGCTATGCAAGTTCATGCAACTGCCATCGACAAAACTTCCCGGGGAAGGGATAGAAGGATCTTGCAGAATTATCCAGAGAGGAGAACTGAAGAAGATGATAGTAACTATGGACATATACACATTTTGGAGTTCCCTTAAAATTTCCTGTTTATTCTGTCAACTTACTCTTACAACTCTGTTTGTAAGAACAAAGTACACCTGTTTCATTAGTATATCAAAAATACGTGATGAACTCCCTATTGTCAGATAAAAATTTTTAGCCATTTATGCTTTGGAGATTTAGTAGAAAAACTTTCACACTATCACGAATGATTTGTCTGTACAGTATTTAGAAAATGTATACCATAAGTTGCTCAATAAATAAAAGCATAACAAGAATTTATGAAATAAAATTAATATAAATCTATTTAAGGGACTCTCAAATGGCACAGAGATGGTGGTAGCTTTCTTTTTCTTTTATTCTGTGCAATCAATGTAGGACCTTATTAAAAAGGTCCAGTTTCTAATCTGGTAATGCCGCCTCCCCATGAAAAGGCCATTAGTAAAACACAAGTACTATATAATCAACCTCTAATACAACAGATCTGAAGATGATGGCAGCAGATTATATCTCCTCGATATAATACTAACAGGCAAATTTCAAATCCCCCAAATCAGTAGCTGCAGGGGTAAATGTTATAATTTGCCAGTTTAACTGAGATGCTTCAGGTTTTCTGTAGATCAACTCCTTCTAGTGAAAAAGATCTGCATCACTTGTTGTTAATACAACTTAAATGCTAGATGGGTTTTTTATTCATTTCAGACTATTCCTTTCTCTATAGTTTCTAAATGGCTCATCACAAATATAATATACTTATTTGGCAGTTTTGATGGCTTCATTTCAAAGCAAATCATGAAAAAATAAAAATGAAATAAAATAAAAATAAAGCAAATACACAGCTCACAAAGACTGGTTATGAGCTTCTCATACTTTCTCAGAAAATTATCTATGCTGGCATGTTTATGCATACATTAAGATGTGTGAGTTCTTCGACCGGTCCTACGCTCTCAAATCAAAACCAATTCCCCCTGTTGAACAAACATTACTGTAAAAAAGGAGTAACTCCCATTTATTGAGTTTATATATTTGTCAATGATAGTTAATAATGTATAAAGGAAGCTCCTGTAATAGTAGCTCAACTGTCATATTTTGACATCTTGTGGAAGCACAGAGAAGGCCCCTTGAAGTCCCTACGACAGGGCACTTCCACCATGCATCAAGTACTTGGTATGTGGGAATCATCATCAGCAGACGGTGTGGAAAACAGAAGACTTTTCTGTTTAAAACAAAAGGAAAAAAAACACTAAACTGAAGGTACATTTATGCTATGAAACCCAATTATTACTACTGGGATAAAGATGCTTTCTGATTTGCAACAGGCATGTGAACAACTGAGCTTCATTAGGGTCACAGGCGTAAACCCCAGCTCCTGAGGACATAGCAATTCTAGCAGTTCCTGCTGTATCACTGTGTAAAAGGCAATGAATGAGAGGCAAAGCCTAGCATGCCTGAGGTGGAGTTACTCCATGCATTCACTCGTCCCTCAGCTGTGAAACGAGCAGGAGTCTAATCTTGCAACCAATCCCATATAATCATCTTGTCAAAGACGTATTTTAGCAGTCACAATGAATTCACTGATGCTGGGTTGATTGCCATTAGCACAGTAAATCCCCCCTTTCTGGCAGCAGAGATGTTAGTATCCTACCAACAAGCCTAGGCTATGCTATTGCTGTTTTTTTTTCTTCTTTATAATGTGAAGCCTAGGCTATGCTATTGCCAATTTTTTTTTCTTCTTTATAACGCGGTGATCACATGGTGATTTGATAAACAAGCTGATGAGTTGCTAGCTTGATGATTTTTCTGGATAGTCTCAACTTGAAAAGGAGGTGCCTTCTTTTGGACTGTCTACTTTGAGGGCTAAGGAGACATGAGTCTTCTGCTACATAATCTGCTTTGCTGCATTGAACTCATTCAGCCAAAGAATACCTCATTTGTTGCCTACTTGCAAAGTAACTCACAGAAGGATAGTGAAATTAAATATTGTGAAAAGACAGTAACCTTTTTGTTACCCCAGTTACTCCAAAGAAGAAAAGCTGCATCTATTCACTGTATCCATTATAGACTGTGTTAGAGCAGTAATTAATTAGCACACACAAAAAATGCCAAAATTCTCAAAATGCATAAACAAAACATTCTTCTGAAGAATTCATTATCTCTCTCAGTTGCTCCCAAGCAGGAACTCTGCCTTTTCATTTCCTGTGAGTGAAAAAAATCAGCAGCCACAGATAAATAAATGTGACTCCTGAAGAATGATTGCCAAATGCACTCAACCACTAACACAATAAAGAGGTAGCTCATAGAAGTTAGTTAAAAAAGCCCTCCCAAACATACATCTAGAAACTAATTCACAAAACAGCACATTTCAGCACAGTGACACTAAGCCAGGAGACTAAATGATAGTTGGTCCGTCTGCATTTACAAAACCAGCAGGATGAGGTGATTTATCCACAATGCTGCTGCTTTCTTCACTGAGTGGTTTGCGAATCTGCAATCAGTTTAGGGCTTCAGTCTAAGAGAGGTCAGTCACAAGCAAATGAGCAAGTTTCGAGGAAAAGTATGTCAGCTACTCCTTCCCAGAACACAGGCTCATGCCACGCTTCTACACTGATACCCTTAGGAAAATAATTGTCATATAATCCAGGTAAAACTGCCAGCTGAATACAGGCTTATACAGGTATAATTATTTAGGTCATATGAGCCAATAAAGAGGTGGGTGCTAACAAGTCTCATGATTCTATTGAAGAAAAACTCAAATTTAAGTTCACTAAGCTGTTTGAATTTTGTTACTATTGGAAAAGAAAGTTCTTTATCGAAAAGCTGTTTAATATGTGAGCTGCTGAAGAGAAAGGCAGTGTTCCTGCAAGTCCTCAGAGAGACTTTGCAGCAGGAGACATCGCACTGGGATTCTGCAGGACAGAATGTTTTTCTACAGTAGTTAGTACATTTTTTATCAGCACTTACAGGGAGCTTGCTTGTAGGGCAAGCTCATAATGGATAGATCAGATCTCTTCCAGCCTCCTAGAAAAACATAGCAAGCAAGACTTGGAGACAGTCTGGGAAACAAACCAGAGCTGTGCTATTCCCTGCATAACATAATGGATGTTTTCTGTCTGAGTATTTTGAAATGCTCATGTGGAGCATTAAGGCTTCAAGCAAAACATAACAGGGGAACAGCAGAAAGATCTGACCAGAATACCGACAAGGAAAGACCTCCTACCCTGGCAATTAGCATTCTCATACGTCAAAAGAAAGTACATGCACTGCAAATGCAAGTGAAATCAGGTAGTTATGTAAATATAAAAGCTGCCTAGGAGAGTGTACATGCAATGTTTGGGTAACTTATGTGCTGCCATTTAGACACACACATACAGCTCTTCATGAGTTCAAGTATATCATTCTTCTCAAAACATACTCTAGACCATATCCAGAATTGCTGTTCTGGAAATGAGGGTATTACATAGAAACGTTACTTGGAAGACCTTGTAACATTTTCATGAGCTCCTCAATGCAGAATACTTCAACTGCCATTTAGCTCACCCATATATAGGAAGCAACTTAGGGTTGCAACTTGCAATATACGACAGCAGAAATAATTTGAAAACAAATTTGAAACAAAGCACTGATCAACTGTGAGATCTCCCATCCATCATATACTAGGTTGAATGGCAAGAGGATATCAGCCTGCTTGTAGTTAGAATTCAAAATTAAACCTCTATTTCTATGCCTAAGGATCCAGGGGCTGCTCTTTAGTAACAGCAGTAAAGGACTGTGTAACCCTAAAAATTGCAGCTCCCTCCACATCTGCACCTTGCAATCAGTTGCAAACGCTAACTGAAGGTTTGCATGCATCTGAGCTATTCCCCCTCCTTGGTTGAGTCCCTGATGTGTAGTAAGGTCAGCAAGAGAGATCCCCACGGCACTGTGGTGCAGCAGCTTGGGATGGAGGAAGAGGAGGAGAGAGAAGAGCTGCCGGGGAGCACTGGCTGCAGTGAGGGCTTGGTGGAGGAAGGTGGCTTGGGCAGAGATGAGACGCGCAAGGACTTGAGGACACAGATATGTATATAAGACATGAGGGAAGACGCGCTATCACCATGAAGGGAAAGGAGCTCATAGCATAAAAAGCCTGAGAAATTTCAGTGGAACAAAGCACACACAGGCGATGGACAAAAGAACAGACCAAGCGCTGCTGCTCCAGCTACGTCCCTTAAATCACTTCCACCACACTCAATCGCTCTGACGGATGCAATCCAAAAACCCAGCTGGATTATCTAAAACCAACAGAGCACTTGGTGAAGGCCATGCACACACAAGAACAAACAAAACAACGTGATGTTATTTCTACCGAAGCACAGTTCTTATCTCCTCTCTGAAGGGAATCAAAGACTTCTTAAGAGCACGTAAAGAAAATCGGCTGAAAACACATATCCTCAGTTTCTTGTGAAAAACAGGAAAATAAAGATGTTCTTTTATATGTTTTTAAAATCTTTTATCCCCTAGAGACTTATAAGGAAAAAAAGTTATAGGGCTGGTTGGTGAAAAAGAAAGATCCTGTGTGAGGCATATTTAATCTACTTAGTTTACTCTTTTTAACAAATACGTTATTGATTCTTGGCTAGCGTGTGTTATTCAGACTGTGAATTTTTCTTCCATTCTTGCCTCGAGCAGTGATAAACTGTGCTAACAGGTCACATAGACGAGCAGCTATTGTATTCAGGAGATCTACAACAACTGGAAAACTGAAATATTTTCAGAGAATCGGGAGTTCAAAAATGCCACTACACATCAGAGGCAAAGAAAGCTGGGTTCATTTTCGATTTGATACATAATGACTATTATTTTTTATCATACATTAGAATACTCCAGTCCTCACAGTGTGAATGCTGCTAAAGCAAGTGCTCGTGCAGGTTGCCTGATTTGACACATCCCTGCACTATCTCAACATTTGCTACATTAAATTTTTAGGAGGAAGAATTTTTAAATCCATACTGAGATGCTGCAGCATTTCTGTAGAAATCATTTGCTTAGCAAGCGAAGAGTTCCACCTGAAAATACATAGCCTCCTTTTAGTCCAGCAGGGTTTACAAGCACCTTATTTGCTTTTATGCTACTGTATATTTATCAGACGATGTATTCTGGGTATTTTGTATTTTACTTAATTCCAGGCTGTACTGCAGCAACTCTGTGAAGTGCAAAAAAAAGTACACAGAAACTGCGGGCTTTTTTTTTTTTTTTTTTTGCTTTCTCTGATCCCTTAGATGACAACATTATGCACAAAAAGAGAAATGCGATTAGAAAGAGTTTTAGGGATTAGATTAACTGATTTGAAGCACAGATAAGGATAACTTGTGATATAAAACTTTGATCCAACAACCAAGTGTGTGAACACCTGTGTATCTTGTATTTCTTGAGCTCTTAACCTCACAACCAGTAAAGAATTAGAGCATCTATGAATAACAATCAAAATACCAAACTTATCTTTTGGAAAATCTTGATTGATTCTTGTTTCTGTTTTTAAGGTCGCTTTCTCCCACAGACTAATTTAGATTAAATATCTCTTTTTTAACACCTCCCTACTGAAACACTTCTCTCGACTGAGAAATTAAGCCCTAGCATCAGCTGACTTTTAAACCAAGTGACAGTACGTGATCAATAAAATATGCTAGATTTCATCAGGATCTTCCTCTTTTTGAAAGATCACAGCATTAGTTCTCAACAAGTATTTTTTAAATATGATTTCTGCTAATACCCCTAATTTGCATTTCACTCACAATTAGGCATTTTCTGAATCTTGCATACTTCAATCAAAAAGGAAATTAAATAACTAGTTAATAGTACTTTCAATCCCACAGATTCAAATCCAATTTAGTCTTGATATGAACTTTAGTTCTTATTAACATTTGTCTTAAATAGCATTTTCATCATGTACTCTGAAGCGTTGTCAAGTGTGATTTTTTTTTTGATCATTATGCAAGCAAATGTGTTTTGATTTAGCAGATACTGGAAATTTCTAATATTTAGAAATGTTTAACAAACATCAAAATTTCTGGTTAGCCCCATGTTGGCATAACTGGCTTTTAAACAAAATGTTTCACTCTGTAAGAGATCACATTCAGAAAATAGGACTGGGTCTCTATGCTGTTTTGAACAATATTCAAACCAGTATAGGAGAAGGATAAATACCAACACAAACCACAGTGAGTTTAGTCAGGAAGGATGCTCACAGCTGAAATGAAGGAACCTAAGCTATGGCTGGTTTGATCATGCTATGAAGAATATGGACGACTAAGAAATGTCTTTTTTTTCCAACAACTCAGCACAAATAAGCAGCTTATCTGGACAGTGGAAATGTAAATCTTTTACCACCTGTCAAACAAGTGGGCTTAGAAGATCTGTACTTAAAAAACAGGCACTTCCAAGCGGAGTCTTTAAGTGAAAATTGACCTCCAACCTCAATTTCCTTGTTATGCGGCCATGTGGTTGTGAAAAAAATGGTAGTTTATTCCCAGACTTTATTAAATCTGTCTCGTGTGTATGCTCAGCATGAGCTGACTCTCAGTAGGCCTCAGGAAAGCTCTTGTTTCCAGTCAGATATCCACATTTTGCACCACAGTCGTATACACCTAATCCTCTCAGAAATACCAAATCCCAGGTGGATTACTGAGAGGCATATGGAAAAGCATTTAAACTTACTGGATGGCAGAAGACCATTGATTATTGAGCAATGAAACAAAATAAGGGGAAAAAAGAGAGAGAGAGAGTTATCTTTAAGCAGGCAAACCATAAAACAAAGGTGGGTCAGTTCAAAAGAGGTTTTTACATAACCAAGACAGAAGGCAAGCCTTAGAACCAAACTTACAGATTGGCTTTAAATAATATAACTTCTATTAGTTTCATCAGGTCAAAGGGTCCTCTCCTTGCATGCAATTACATCCAAGGTAGCTTGCCTTAACGTAACACTTGCACATCTCCAGGGTGTGAAGAATACCATAGTAATGTTGAGTTGGGCCTAAATTATTTCATTCCAGATCAGAACCAGTCGGAGAGATTTTGACTTGATGAAACTCCGGATAAAAATGAAAAATACCAGGCAAATTACCAGGACTATATGTTATGGTATCTAGAGAGGTCAAGGGGATTCCGGCAGATAATAAGATAATAAAGAAAAACCAAAGAAGCAGAGCTTTTACACTACTCCATGCAGGAGTTAGTTAATCTTGGAGGTAGAAAAGAGCTAGTAGCAGCTCTACATCTTAAAATTAAAGAACTGAAAGGAAGAAAGTGGAACCTACACATTTCGCAAACCCTCCTGACTACAGTGATAATAAGACAGCAAAAAAGTATCTGAATGAAAATAAAATTTCATAATATTTCATGGTCTCTGTTTAAGGTTTTGCTCTCTACTATAGATTTCTCTGCCAAAAAATATTCTCGGTATTATATTTTTCTCCTACAAGAATATATAATTTCAAATATTGCAAAATGAAGTCATAATAAAATGCATGCGGAAATTGTAAGAAAGGCAGAGAATGGAAAATGAAGGCATGAAGGTTCAAATAATCAAAACCAGGATAAGAATTTGTTCAAAAATAGACAAGAAAAAGTACATTGCGGGAAAACAAATCAGGTTAGATTTACTAATAAAAAGTCATTCCACAAGAAACAATGTTGATTTTTATAGATCAATTACTAAACAGAGGACCTCCACAAGGCAGAAAACTTACAGTACTAATAAGTCAAAACCAACGAGATCGCAGAATCATAGAATGGTTAAGGGTGGAAGGGACCTCCAGAGATCATCTAGTCCAACTCCCCTGCACAAGCAGGGACACCTAGAGCAGGTGGCACAGGGTGGCATCCAGGCGAGTTTTGAAGATCTCCAGAGAAGGAGACTCCACAACCTTTCTGGGCAGCCTGTTTCAGGGCTCTGTCACCCTCAGCATTCTGAGACCCTCAGTCTTCACTTCTCTACACTAAACAGGCCCAGCTCAGTCAGTCTTTCCTCATATGATAGATGCTCCAGTCCCTTCATCATCTTGGTGGCTCTATGCTGGACCCTCCCTAGAAGCTTCATGTCCCTCTTGTCCTGGGGAGTCCAGACCTGCATGCAATACTCCAGGAGAGGCCTCACTAGGGCTGAGTAGAGGGAGAAGATCCCCTCCCTCAACCTGCTGGCAACACTCCCCCTGATGTAGGCCAGGACCCCATTGGCCTTCTTGGCCACGAGGGCACATTGCTGACTCATGGTTAACTTGCTGTTAACCAGGACTCCCAAATCCTTCTCTGCGGAGCTGCTTTCTGGCAGGTTAGCCCCTAGTCTGTACTGGTGTCAGGGGTTATTCCTCCCCAGGTATTCCTCCCTCGTCCTTCCGAACCTCATGAGGTTCCTCTCTGCCCAACTCTCCATCCTGTCCAGGTCTCTCAATATGTGTATACATTTTCATATATAAACTTGCAACTTGACGCACATGCAAGTTAAAGCTAGTGTGCTTACAGTGATTACGTGGAGACAAGAAAAGAATAAGTTTGATTCAGGCAACTGACACTCTGAACATGCTAACAAACATACAGTCTCTATCTAAAGTGCTTAAGCTTAAATCAAGAGAAGATATACCAATACTCGGATAGAGCCATGCAACACCATATCCAACTTTCTGCATTAAAAGTATTCTAGGTATAGAGTAAAAAAGTGATGGACATCTGAATAAAAGAAGGATCTGCAGAAGTCAGAAGGGTCAAAGAAGCCCGATTTTTAAAACAGGACATTACAACTGGGCCTGACTAAAACACAAAAGACTTGGAGTGAACAGAAAGAATAATTGCTACAAGTTAATCTGAGTTCATGGAAACACCAAAAGAAGAAAACATGAAGTTAAACTAAGAAAGATCGCCAACTATAGGAATTTGGAGGAATTTACTGAAAGAGCAGGAAGGAAAAAAAAAAGTAAGAGAGCAATCCTACCAGCTTACGTAAACTGTTTCAACATTGGTTAGAAAACCATTTCAAGAAAGAGTAACTATGAAATAATAGTCTTAACCCAAAGGTGGAAATGATGCATGTGTGAATTTCTGGGGCGTTTCTTGTGCTGAAATGCTAATATCACTCTTGCTTCCTATCAGTTCCCATGAGACTCCACATATGCCTTTTTTTGTGTGTGTTCTGGTTATTTAAGTATGGGTGAAAGCTTCCTGGAACACACCAGAAATAATCAATGGTTCCAAACAATAGAGGGGCTTTTGAAATATCAGTGAGCCCATGAAAAAAATACTCTAATTTTAACAAAGCAAGCTTGAAGAGAGGAAGAAAGACATCTTCTAAATCCAGTTGTAACACAGGAAGATGTTACTGCCTCAAACAGCGCATCTCTATCTCTGAGGCGTTCCTCCTCACTCAGATCTGCTGGCTGAGATGCCTCTATGAACATCCCTTGCTTCAATCTTGTTTATTTATTTATTTATTTATTTATGTGTTTGTTTTTCCATCCATACTCCTTGGGATTGAACTGGATTAGTGAGTGTTGCTATCACATGTGGAGCACATGGACTACCAGACCTAGGGATGCTGTCATTCCTGACAGGGGCCTGGAAGCAGCAGGAAGGTTCCGGAAGCTGGCGGAGTTACGGCATGGACAGGAATGTCTGGGGTGCAATTACAGACAGATAATTCAGGATTACATTAAGTAAGTACACGATTACTTCCAAGTGTTTAGTAAACTGATATTTAGATTTATTGTGAAGGAGCAGGAAGAGAGTGTCATCAGCAGTTTTGGCATTTTGGGAGAAGGGCATTATAATTTAGAGATTCACGGACATTAATGCATTTAGTAGGCCATGCCAAAAACAAGCGATAAATACTGAGGAGTAATCTAAAAAGCAGGGATCATACATTAAAAGTTTCAAAATTAAGACTGCACATGAAATTCAGACAGACCTGTTTTGCTTAATAGGTAGAAACCAATGAAATATGTTGACAGTAAGTCATAAAAACAAATGAAAAAAAAAAAGTAGATGAGGAAAAAGAAGTGTAGAAGCAAGAGAAAATTTTAGACATCAAGAATGACAAAATGTTGAGTCAAGGCTGAATTATATTCCAAGTGTAAATGTCAAGGTGACTTCTTCCTAATCAGAAGCCTTAGGTAGCATGGTATTTTAATAATTGGTGAAAATTAGTCTATTGAACAAATATATAATTTCATTATACAGAATAACTGTGTTTTTTTAGTTAGATAATTTCTGGAAATCATAAGTAATTTATATTATATCTGTGCATGTATAAACATATACAGACTTCTACACTACACATCTATGTTTTTATTGACATAACTGCTGATAAAGAAGCATTTCTATCTATTCCTTTTCAGAAAGTGGTTAGCTGGGTTAAGGTCAGCATAAATGTCATGTAATCAACATGGGAAACTTACTGGGAGGTCAACCACCAGCAGGAGAAACATCAAAAGACAAGAGATAAGCTAAGAAAGGCTTCTTTACCCTCAAATGCTTGAAATTCCCAAACTAAAACATCACTATCCTTAATGAGACACTTTGAACAGTCCGTGATTATTTTAGAAATTCATCAATAGAGTAGTTGCATGATGTCCCATCACTTGTGTGCTGCTTTGGAAAATGTTAATTGAAAACATACATTACAAGTTTATAAAATCTAATGTACTTACAAATTAAAATATATAATGTATAAAATGAACAGCCAGAGATTCCATTTCTTGGTTGCTGAGGATGATAAATTCAATTGCTACGTCTGATTACCTATACTCAGTAAAATAGTGACAACCCATTAATCGGGCCATGCAAGAGCTAGATGGGTAAGAGATTCCACCACCTGCAGCCTCATTAGGAGTGACACAGAGGCATCACCAAAATGTGCTCTCATACCCTGCACCCTGGCAGACAGCTGGGATTTAGAAGACAGCTCTGAACCTAACATCTTCCTCTACATTGAGATTACCAGACATCAGTAAAATATTGCAGCTGTAGAAACTAAAACATTATAACATATGAAGTCCACAACAAAATAAAACAGAAGTTACCTAGAGCACTGGCCAGCTATTAGTAAACATCTAAGCAGCACTTTTTTTACTCGCATTGTATTCAGTGCTGCAGAAGATGCAGCAACCTTTTTCTTGCTTACTTTGGCAATTATACTGTATTTTTATAGAACAGACAAAAACCACCTTTTAATTGGGCAATGGCTGTTCAGGAGTTGAATTCTTCTTTTTGCTCCTTCCTACAGGCAAAAAAAATAACAGAAGACTATAATCAACGAGCAAATATAGCTCAAAATGTTGTTGGCCTTACAGCAGTAACGTTGTTAATGGTGCTCAGTTAAAGAGCATTCTGGACTTGTAATGATCTCCTATATTATGTTTACTAGCTGCGACAAAAAAAAACCTATCAGTGGCATAATGATAACACCTATTATGGACACTAGCGTAACTACCTTACAGTAATCTACCTTACTACCTTACATCAAACTACCTTACAGTGAGATCTCGAAGGGAAGGGCTCTGGAGCGGACGCTCGTCCCGGAGCTCCTTGTCTAGAGGCGAACAACAGAGCGAGAGGCAGCCCCAGCGCCGACCCCCGTGCGGGCAGTGCTGAGCTCCGGCCAGAGGCGGCTCTGACTCAGCGCGGGCGGAGCCGGCAGGGCAGGCGGGAATTTAAAAGCTGCCCCCCAGGGAGCGCGAGCGACCAGGAGTGCGTGGTGCGGCAGTTTGTGCAGGCAGGGGTCAGGGAGTCTCCCCTCAGGTGTGGAAAAGAATCTTTTCCCCGGACTCTTCCAGCAGCGGGAGATCAGGTGGAAGCCATGGTCTCCACTCGGCAGAGAGCTGCCACCAGGAAGATTGTGGCGACCCAGACTGAACCGCCACAGAAACATGCAGCGGTCCAGGTTTCTAGCTGTGGGGGATGCCTGAGCCTCTCCACGTTACCAGGGAGTGGCAAAAACACAGCCTGCCTTAGGTGTGAGCAGGTGGATGACCCGCTCAGCCTGGTGGCGGAGCTAAAGGAGGAGG
>NW_010580539.1:117372-127428 GCF_000705375.1 Tinamus guttatus | reverse complement strand
GCCACTGATAGGACTAGAGGTAATGGCCACAAACTGAAGCACCAAAAGTTCCACAGGAACTTAAGGAAAAAATTTCTTAACAGTGAGGGTGACAGAGCACTGGAACAGGCTGCCCAGAGAGGTTGTGGAGTCTCCTTCTCTGGACATCTTCAAAACCCGCTTGGACACAGTCCTGTGCCACGTGCTTTAGGTGACCCTGCGTGTGCAGGGGGGTTGGACTAGATGACCTCTAGAGGTCCCTTCCAACCCTAAGCATTCTATGATTCTATGATTCTAATTAAAGGCATAAGAAAATGATTAATGTTCTAAAGCCATAAAACTGCATCAGTTGAAAAGCCATTATGTCTGCACTGTCTACAGCTCAGAGCCTACATGGGGCAATTTGCACAGCTATGCATCCTGCATTAAACTGATGCTTGTTTCTTCCAACTCCGGGTAATGAACTGGTACATAAAGCTTCAGCTACACACTAGACACTGGTCAATCCTGAAACAGTTGATTAATTTTCATCCTAAAAATCAGACTGCCTTCTTTTAGATTAGGTTCTAGATGTTCCCAAATGCCCAACTGTTTATGCTGTCATCTTCTTCATTTTAGAAATATTCTTTTGATCACAAAAATAGAGAAATGGAAAAATGGATATAGGAAACAGGCTACCAGCTGTCAGCTGGAGCAACATGCTAACATTTATACTGGTCCATATTCAGCTCAGGGATCACTGCACCAGGTCCTTTCACACAAGACCACGTAATGTTACTCACACTGTACAGGACCTTTCTCAGCTGAGACCAGCAAGTGCTACTGAGTTTGACAAAGCAAACCCGCATTTTGCGTTTAACAGAAGAGCAGCCATGACCTGTGATGAGAGATATTATTTTCCATCTGGGATATTTCCAGCTCTTTGAAAAATGAAGCTTTAATGTTCTTATTGCAGAGAAGAATGAAAACAGAAGGGGACAGAAAGTCTACCAGTGCCACATCAACATACAGTAAATTATTACCCTATAAATAGTGTTATACATTACTTCTGTTAGAGGGCTCTTTCAAACATCAGGGAGCAGGAGAAAGAAAGAAAAAAAAAAGTGATTTCTGCATTGCCCAAAACTAAATTGGAAAATGGTGTCGTAATATACATGACTGCAAGGACTCCAGTCTTGCTCTTTCAAGAACAAGACATACAAGTCCTCTGTGCCAAAATCAAGCCTTGTACGAAAGGTACAGTAGAGCAGGCCAAATTTTTTGCCAGTGGCATCTCTGCTGGAGCCAATGGAGCTACAGTCAATGTGAACAGGGTCATTTCACATAAGTTACATCTATTTCTCTAAATGTGGTGGCATTTTTCGCAGCTAGTGTGAATCAGCTACCACGGCGCATCCTGACACACTCCATGGCGAATTTAGACCCACTTCCACCCGCTATCCATGGTGATGATAAGCTGAAAATGCTCCCAGGCAACTGATTCTAGGCACTGACACAATTTCAACAAATTACTCCAGTTGCGTAAAGTAAAGCGTTTATACAAGTCTCACTTTCTACTATCTCAGAAAATCAGTTAAAATATTGCTAATGCAATTTATGTCTCAAGGATGCCTCCAAGTATATCCAGAATACAGTGCTTAGATGTTATCCCTTTAATTTCTTCTTGTATTATGATCAAATAATTTTGTCTGTTGTTACTTTAGAAGTTCTAGGTAGGTCACCTAGGAAATACTCCTCATCACCTTTATTTTATAAAGTCTGAGCTAAAAAGGTCAATGCTTTTAATCATATGCCATAAAATACATGAATATTCTACAATTCTGTAGTGTATCTATCTAAACCACATCAGGCATTAGGAAAACTAATACATAGGAGAGTAGCAGGAATAAAAAAGGAATTAAACTTCTAAATTACCCTGGATTTGATAATTCTATTCAATGACTTAGGCTGATGTATTCTGTTCTTTGCATTTCAAAGAATAATTTAAAATGCAGCAGAATTGGTTTTCTATATCCTCTCCTCTTTCTCTTACAAAAATTCAGCCCAGCACCATAATAGATCTTGGTTCCATTGTTGTAATTCACTGTATTTTACACTATCATCTTAGGAATCTCATCTTCAGGCAGAAGAAAGGTGAATGAGTTTCCAGCAGTTAACAGCACACAATGGATTTAAACAAGTTCTCAGAACAAAAAGTTCTCCTCCAGGTGTAAGGCAGCCTTTCATTAACACCACCATCAAAAAGCTGCAGGTTGCAGAATTACTGAACCCTTATAAACTCAACCTTCTGCCTAGAAAGAGGATTAGTCATTCACTGCACTCAATTGCCTGACTTTTCTATTCTTCTCTGCTTCGGCTGCAGCTGCCCTTTCCAATGATATATGGCAGTGCTCCGATCTGGCACAGAGGCAGCAGAAGGACAATACAGGGAATGACTCTTGGAGACAGAGACACTTTGGAATTGACTTCTGGGTACTTTAATGAAACACAGAATAGGAAGTCTGCTTTGCAGATGGTTTGTTTTAGGGAATGAGAAGTTATTTCCCATAACAGCAATGCATTTGATCTTCTACAAGCCACCTAAAAGTCCCAATATTCTCACAGATACATAGAAGCCACCTTCAGGTATTAACCGTATAAACATATGAATGATGGATGACCATGGTAACTTACAGTAAATTCATACATACATACATAATTCATACATGACTTTCTGTATTTGTACTAGAGTATTTTTAGGGTCTCCAACTCAGACTGGGCTTTATTATGATGGGTATTGCAGAAATAGAGAGTTGTAAGAGACCAACCCTGGCATAAAGAGGGTAAAGTAGGGCAAAAAAGGGGCAACTCCTCAATAAGCTATGGACCAAAGTATCCCTGCATACCAGAAATTCAAGGAATACAAAAGCATAGTCACAGAAGTTCAAAAGGATATAGTTAATATCTTGGAGGTAAAGCTACGGACTAGTATGACTATACTATTCTCACAGAAGCTTTAAGGCATGAGTGGAATTCAGTGCCAACTGAATATGCCCAACAGTTTGTCATTGCAAACATGAGATAAAACAATTATTCCATATTAAAATGACTGTGGGTAAGGATCCAGGACTAGAAAATTTAGCCCTCGGCACTGTTTAAGTCTTGTGGCTATTGAGGAATACGGAACTTATGATATATAACTAAGATTGCAAGACCAGTTATGCCACAACAGCATGGATATATGAATTCACTACTAGGGTAGACATCAGCTCTGATGCAAGCTTTCCAGCCAAGTTGTGTTCTTCTGAATGCTGACTTCTCAAGATGGAAAGCTAATGCAGATGTTGTCATGAATAGCAATAGAGACACTTAACCAGTTGACTTAATTATCTGAATAGCAATCCAAATGAAAGCCTCAGACCTGTTCCAGTCAATAATTTCCACGTTATGCTAAACCAGTTTTTATAACCTTTATATCCTTTTTTAGTTTTTATATCCTTTTATAAACGTAAAGGCAAATAAAGTGGAGCAACATAATTTTGAGCAGGGGTATCCTTCCACAGCACCTGGCTACCTCCATGATGCCACAGCATGCTCCCCCAGCTCACTAAAATCAATGCAGATCGTGGGATTTAGTAACAGACTGGGCCCAAATTTCAGTTTTAGAGACATGTTCATTTTAAGTTGGGGAGCTGGGAGCAAGATGACATCAGGGAAAGCTCTTTTGTAAAGATAACCTGCCCTTTTACCAGAAAGTATTCTATACTGCATGTGTCATTTTAATTTAAGGTCTTGATGACAAGGTCCATGGATCTTGATTTTCTCACTTAAAATAAGTTTTTAACAAATCAGATTCAGTCCTGATTGTAAAGCTGTAGGACAAACATATAGGGCATCAGCAAGGAAAGTTTAAAAGAGGTAAGCGATATAACTGACATACACAGTTAACTTTCGTCCTAGGAACAGAGGCTGTAGGCCACTCTTGAATGTGAAAGTTAAAAATACCAAAGGAAACATTATGTTTCCAGAATACTAGATCTTTTCTAGTTATATTTCGAAGAATAGTTTGCCTGAAAAAAAAGTGAATGTAAAAAAAAGAATACTACCCAAAGAGTAATATGTTTTCCTTTAAAGATGTTACTGGCCTTCCAGGCTTTACAAAACCTTAGTCAACTTGAGCTTCTACTGTTTATAGAGGAAAGAAGCAACTAGGTAGGCCCTCTCTCTATTGCTCTTCTCAAAGAGAAAGGGGAAGAGCAAAAGTGAGACCAGGAGGGAGGTAAGGAGAGAGTATTCAATGTTTACAAAGCTAAGATTTAAAAGGATTATTTTAAAGACTGTCACTAAATGCTCTCATAACCAAGGTGCGGATTGCTCGTTTAATAGTCAGCAGAAATGATGTAGGTTGGATAGTCAACAAAAAAATCAGAAGACATAAATTTCAACATAATCTGTGATATCCATAAAATGCCAATTTTCGTTGAAAAATAGAACCTTTCTTCTGAAATCAAGCATGAGCCTCTTGCTAAATATGTCACATGAATGTTAATTTTAGACTGCTAAGAGCTCATCGATTTACACTTTCCAGTAATAACTTTTTAGCTATTTTTTAAAATATGGGGAAAGACAAATTAGTATCACGGATACTACACTATCTGGAATAAGAACACTGTTAAATAATGCATGCAACAAATTTTTATACAAGTTGTAATTAGATTTCTAAGATTACTTGATTATAGCCATTTCATAGCCGCTACTATTTTTAATTTTAATAATAATCTCAGTTAACTGGTGATCACTACCAGAGAAGCAACAAAAATGAGCTACAGTAAATCTTCATTCTTGCTAAAATATTACGTTTCCCAAATGATGGAGTAGATGACAAAATACAATTAACTTCCCAATGAGCTACAAAAAAAAGTCTGTTAAATCTATACTGTAATCCCAAAAATGTTGATGCAGTTGGGTTTGACGGATGAGAAGTTTTTGATCAAAATGAAAAATGAGCTTGGCAATATCACAGTCTCCCTAAGAAAAAGTTTCTTTTGTATTTGCTATCAGATTTTTCTTCCAAACCTGCTCATGGAGATCTTGTATGATAACATTTGGGTCCCTTCCAGCTTTGTTTTTATACACTCTGTGGAAGTCTTAGGTCACCATTATTGATGCCACAACACTTGATGGTGATAATGACCTGTCACGTAGGTATTTGCCATGGTTGCAGAGGTTCAGTGAGATGAAGGCAACACTGCTTTGTGATACTCCAGGGCCTGGCAGATGTCCAGGAGCTTTTGCACCTCCTTGGCAGCCCACGTGCCGGGCCATCCCATGTGATACTCGCCCAGGATCGGCTTCCTGGGAGCAGAGCCGAGGTGCTCGCTGAGGACTGAATGCAGAGCCCGCGAGCTCCCTTTTCCCTTGCTTGCTTCCTGAGGCTGCTTTTCAGACTCTTCTTTAGAAATATATAATAAATTTAACCTTGCAATGTTTTGCCCTGATCAGGCCAAAAGCTACAAGTAAGCATTAGCAGCCTGCTTCTAAAAGAAATGTCTTACTCCAGTGTAATAAGGGTGCTTAAAACATGCTGAACCCGTGCATTTCCACTGCCTAAATCACCCCAGACACATTCTGCGTTTTCACAGCTTTGGGTCTTTTTCTTCCTGTTTCCTCTGTGTTTTTAAAAGAAATTCAAGTGCACATTTATAACAAAACCTAAGAACCGACATCATTTTTCTCTGGGAGGAGAGCTGATAACATTGCAGTGAAAGCCCAGCTAAGATAAAATTCATAGCTATGCTGTGTAGAAACTAAATTTTATCTTTTTTTCCTCTTCTGTAACACTTCCTAAGTTTAAACGAACATCTGCTCACTTGCTTATGTTGCCAAGATAAATATCTAGGAACAGAAATCAAACCCTATATTGTGGTAAAATAACACCAAGAAGGCAGTAAACAGGTGTGCATACATCCTATGGATCTCCTGCATCTCCAGCTCCTTCCACGTGTAGTCCAGTCCATAATCATCTCTAGACGGAGTAGGTAATGAAGCATTGAAATTCCCATTTTCTCACTTCCATCAGCAGAGCCTTGCTTTGATTTTGCTGGTGGCAATGCCAGTAGTGCTACACCAGACATCCCTCTGCTTTTCGGAACATCACAATTTGTGGATACCACCTTAAGAACATGAAAATGAGGTGCTTTTCCATAAGAACTTCTGTAAGAACATCACTATATATATACATATGTGTGTGTATATAGATATATGTTTTTGTTTGTTTGTTTGTTTTCTGGCAGTTCCTCAGAGATAGCAACTCGGTAATTATGGGGAAGGTAGAATGTGGAAAAAGGGATCATTGCAGGTGAAATGAAAACCTGATACAACGCAGCCTAAAATAAGAGGTTTTACCCTCTGGCCTACAGACATGCATGAAGATTTATTTTTCTCCCTTTCTTCTTCTTTTCAAGCAAAAATTGCTTTGAAAAAGAGAAAAGAGCAAACAAAAAAGCGTAAGAAACTCCTTAGGCAGCTCGCAGGCCCCAGCAAGGCCACTGCCACGCTAAGCTCACACCGAACATGTCCAAAGGCCGGGCTGCTGCTGAGTGAAATTTCTGCCTGTGCTCTTTTAACAGCAGCACACTGAAAGTGAAACTCCTGGCACAGTGCTGCAGTGGCGAATGCAGATGGGGCTTTGGGCCATCCCAAAGCCTGAGGGAGGAGATGGAGCATTGGGAGGGTGTCTGGGGAGGAAAAACAGACTTTTCTGGTGACCGCTCTTTGCTGAAACCTTGCACAGAGACCTGTTTCCTTCTTCCCCTTTTCCATTTTGTGAGGGAAAAGGGAGCACTTGGCTGTGAGGCGAACCAGAAAGGTTCACTCTGCAGAGAATAAGTAATATAAAAAAATAAATAACAAAACAGATGAGCAAACCCAGCATGAATGCAAACTTGCAGCAAAATGCAACTCAGATTCCTACTCTGAGTCTTCTCCGTTGAACCTGGCAGATTTGTCCACTCCCACGTGGAGAAGCTCGGTTTTCAGGCTATCGATTTTGAAGTGAGAATATTTATTTGCATGGCTCTGGGAGGAGAAACCAGGGCTGTAGGTTCCTTAAGTAGCAGTTTCTTGGCATAGTTCAGATGTAAGTGTACAACCTGTAAAGTAACGCTATCCAGTCTGGCCACCAGAAATAAAGCTGACTCGCTTGTCTAGACATTGACAATCCCTAAAGGAATGTGCATTTATAGGGGGAAAAGGCAACAAAACCCACATGAAAGCATAGCTCAGCGGGCTCTGGGTGCACCTTAAACCTCAAGCATATTACGTAACGCAGACTTAGCACTGCAACTGAAAATATTGACGCCTGGAGTCTAAAGCAGCACCGTGGGTTCAATGGCGCCATTTTCCCGCAGTACCTTTTGGCGTCTGGAAAGAAGGCTCTTCCCACTGCCCCCTGGCTATGCTTTATTTTTCTCTTTTTTCTCCCACTGAGGAATAGAAAGCATTTATTAAAACGTAAGCAGCAAACTTAATTAGAAATCATATTCCAAAGAGAACAACAACAAAAAAACACCCTCAGAAAAACCGGATATTCTTGCAGAAATATGCTGCATTTCTTTTACAAAGGTGAAAACAACAACAAATAATTACTGAAACAGCCGCTGCCCGAACTATTCTATATTTCAGAAATGCTACAGCTTTCTAGATAAAAATCAACACTAACTTCAAGAAAAGTATGCATTACCTCAGGAAAGGAAACTGAAGTTTCTAACTAGAAATTTCTTCTAACTTTCTTCTCTTGCTTCATATTATATTCCTTACCGGCTAGTATGATTTCTATTACCTATGCCAATTCTAATAAAATGAATTGTTATTTTTTGCACAGTTAATTTACTCCAATAACATATACTTGCAACATATCTTGCCTCGTTTTGTAAACTAATAACAGAAATGTGCCCAGGTCAAGAGGTGCAAGAGATGGATCGAACTAAGGGCTAAGGGAGAGCTCGATCTGAAGCGAGATTCACATTAGGAACCTCAAGGAATATAGAAAAAGCATCTCTATGTTCTTCTGGAATAAGGGAAGTGCGGCTCTAGCAGAAAAATATACAGCACTACAAATAATTTAGATTCAACCTTCTGAAGCCTTATTCATATTTAAAAACTTCAAAACAATCAGTTTTTGAACAAGAAGTTTTTAACATTTTTCTTGAAAATACCAACAAACAACCATAAGTAGTTTTTTTAATCTTCTTCCATCCATAATACCTAATCATACAATTGTTTATCAATTCAATTAAAAAGATAAAATTATTATATGCTCACATAGCAAGAGCTTTGTCATATTACCATAGTACATGATCACAGCACTTTTTTTTTTTATTTGATGCTTAGCTGGTTTGTCTAAAAAGCTTAAATTAATACAAGTAACCCAACCTATCATCATTTGTACGCACTTCCAAAGCTAAAGGAAAAAAAATCAGCTGACATTATTTTAAAGTAGGAAAATATTTTTATCTCCTGGTAAATTTGCACCTCCTCTAATAAATGTCTCCATATTTCTTTTCAAATATGGGACTGCTTGTCTTTTCCCTCCTTAATATCACGCTTGCTTCCTCCACAAAACCAGCCAAAAAATAGAAGTCTGTTAGTTGGGGGTTGACTTAAACATGCAGCAAAGTAAATAATGCACTTCTGCAACACTCCTTTCCACCCAATTCTTCAGGCAGCATTTTGGATATAAATCGTTAAGCTAAACATGTCGAAGCAAAACTCAAGAGAGCTAATTTCATGCTATCCCGCCAAGCTGGCTTGAGGAAAACGAACTTTTTTTCCCTAGCTCAGGCATAGGGGAACCAAGTTTGCTACAGGTAAATGCACTTTTCTCCCCAGATCAGGCATGGGAGAGCCTCGTTTGCTGCCTTTGGATGGAAAGGTTGGCCACAAGGCAGCCCTGCACTATGGGGCCATCGCCACTTGTCCAGTTTAAGTGCTGTCCCTCCTCTCCTGTCTGCTCCTTGCCAGGTCCTCATTCACTGCATGTTCCTTTTAGATGGTGACAGCAAAGGACACCTTTTTGCACCAGCTTAGACACCAAGCAAAGCATATTGTACAATAAGAGGAAAAAATGAAGTCCTTGCTTACCATAAATTCCTGTTGAAATACAGGGGAATGCCTGTAAAACAAATGAAAGAAAAAAGTATCAGTGGAATTTCTGTTTTCTGAGCATTTTATTTTATTTTATTTTATTTTATTTTATTTTATTTTAATCAAAACCAAGTGTATTGTTAAGTGTCTGTTTTTCAACACCAGGAGATTGCACATTGTAGCCTTTGCTGTTACAGCACTGAACTCACAGGCGTTTTCGTGGCTGTACGTGAAACACTTTCCATATGTTTTCCTTGCTGCCCTGCTAATAAAGCTGCCATCTATCCCTCCCCTTGAGCTATCAGCAATGTTCGAACCCAGAATTGTTATTAAAATTTCCTTTTGAGTTAAAACTAGTGCCATGAGCCAGGAGAGTAGAAAGGAGTCTTATGCCTGGGTATGGTGGTAAAACAGCCTCACACACAGGTGAAATGTTGCCCTGTCCCATCTGCTCCTTGCCAGGACCTTGTTTGTTGCAGGTCCTTTTGCATGGTGACAGAGAAGGGGACCTTTCAGCACCAGCTTAGGCACCAAGTAAAGTGTATCGTGCAAGGAAAGACAGCAAAGGAGGAAAAAAAAGACATTCTACTAGCATGAACAGTGATCTCTTTTTCTCCTAACTGTATGTTTCGTCCAGAGATTGGCATTTCAGTGAGTTGGGCTTGGCTTCTCACTGGAAGATGCAGGTGACAAGTGACAGCACGGTGGCCTCCCACTTCTGGACTCAGGGGAGCACCTGGAAGAAGAGCCTCCCAGCAGATCCCCTGGCAATGAGTCACCACCACGGTACAAAATAAGGGAATTCTTCCTTGTTTGATCACACAGGAAAGCATTACTCAAAGCTAATGCTTACTTCACATGTAACCAGGGAATTAATTAGGGGATGGTGATTAAGAAAGGAGAGGGCTAATGGAAAGAATATGTCCTCCCCTTCCCTCTGAACACACTTGAGTC
>NW_010580539.1:5787-109358 GCF_000705375.1 Tinamus guttatus | reverse complement strand
CTGTTGGCTTTCCTCTTTAAAACTGTTGTTGAGTGTCACAAATAAACAAGTTAGTTAAGCTGTGCCAGTGCTACCAACAAATGCCCCATCAATTTGGGACATCTGATTTCTGGTACACTGGATTGGTTCACAACATGGAAATCAACACTCTCAGAAAGAGGGTTTTAGGATAATCGGTGGCAACATGTGCAACTGGTACTCAGAAAATAAGGGGTCCTTGAGGAATCCCAATCTGGTTTGGAACATCCTGGCAGTCATTAACTCAGTAACTCCAACAGTATTTCCACTAATTTCACTGATTGTGAATTATGCTTCACTTGGCTTTAGTAATGTGTCAGAATATTTCTCAATAGAACTTCAATGTCATCACAGGAAGGGCCATCAAACACATTAGAAAAGCAAATAAAAAACTAGAGAATATATTTTTTCTAGTCTCTTGCAGCTTTCATCCTCTTCCAGATATTTATTCTTTCTCTCACTAGCTGCTGTTGCAAAAATACAAGTTTGAGAATGTTAAATGGAAGTGTGACTTTAATTTTCCATGTCCTCCTGTCCAGAAACTTTTGTATCAGATTCAAATGACACTAAAACCCTTGTCAAAATCTTGCTGTTTTCAAACGCTTTGTATGGAAATATCTGGTGCACATATTTTTTAAATAGCAAAAGAAACAAGACAGAAGAAAAGGCAAAAAGATTTCTGTTTTTTTTTTTTTTAATGCAAAACATATTCTTTTCCCAAAAGAATGATGAAAACTGCAGTGACTAATCATAGGAAAAATATAGCTATCACTTTGATTTCCCTATCTTTTCTGGTTGAGTTGCCCCCAGATACCCTTTCTTTTTTTTTAAAAAAAAAAAAAGCATATTGGGATCCTTGCACTACTGCTGTGATTTTTTTTTTTAAAGGAGAGAGAGACATGAAAAGGTCTAAACCAGAGACTCCATTATTATTCAAGAAACGTTACATGAAACAATCATTTGCATTGCTAATACTTTATCATTCATGCAAACCATTTAGTGCGAGAGACAAAAGCAGTGTATGTATGTCTAAACAGCTATATATGTCAAATAGATATCAGTTCTAGAGAACAAACAGCAAAGAAAAAAAGCCATCAGACGGCGCAATGGAGAAAATGAATGAAATGAAGATCTTGCATCTATTGATGGTAATGTCTTATAAAAAGGTTTAAAAACTGGCTTTACAATTTCTTGCTTTCACATACTTTGAAGAGAATTATGAAATAACTGAAAGTTTGTATTGAGTGGAACCATAAGGACCATACAAAAGCAAAAAAAAAAAAGAAAATGTTAGTATTAAGGCCCCAGTTTTTCTTTCTGTCCTTTTTCCACACTCCCATTGATTTCAGTGAGAGACCAGGACATGCAATGACTCCAAAATGGGGATTTAATTGCTTGTCTTTTCAGCCTGCTGCAAAGATATCAACACTGAGAAATATCCATTTGTGCTAATGGGATCTGTACGGCAATGATACTTGCTTTTCTTCCTGAGAATATTCCCCTGGTTCTTGTTCTTCTAAGCTCTGCTTCAACAGAGTGCTTGTATTAAAATAGAGTTACAAAATTCATAACTAAAGTGCTGCAAACCATATTGTTTAATCTATGACTTTTCCTCTGACAAGTGTGAAAATGTGTGCAATATGACAGAAGGTTTGCTGTAGTAATTGTGTGTTGTGATTGAACGATGGAGTAACAACCACAGAAATAACTGCCTTGCTGAAATTACTGCAGAAGGTAAGTTCATCCTCTGTCTCCCTCAGCCCCTACCAGGACTCACTCATTCGTCTACCACGCACATCTGATGGACCCACCACACGCATTTGCTAAATTGCTGCCATGTTAACTAGCAAGGAGAAGGCTACATATGGGCAAAATGTGTTTTTTGGGGTGTATTTTCCAGTAGATGGAGACACATCCATAAAGTGATTATTTCCTTTAAGGATCACATTGTTGACCACCAGACCAAGAACAGTGCAGTCATGTTTCAAAATTACTGTTATCTCCAACACTTGCTCAGTCTGGAAGGAAAAATCATATTTAGATAATAATCACATGGCAGATTTAAATTAAAAGGCTAAGTCATTTGCAGTACAGAACTAAGAAACACACCATTAAACATAACAGATTATCCAGATCAAATTCTAGATTTATGAAATGCAAACCGACGAACTAAAAAAAAAAAAAAAAAGGAGGCAAAAAAGGTTCCACTTAAAATATGTGCATTGGCTCTTTTACACATCAAGGAAAAGCTGTAAATAAAATTGTATTATTACAGCATGGCACACGGTGACAGCACATTGCATTACCTCAGTGACAAAACGAAGGAGTCTTCAAAGGAAGGCGGACAAAAAAACTAAGAGATATCAAATGAAAACAGCATGAAGAAGAAAGTGACTTCTTCACACAAAGCACAGTGGGCACCACACAAAATGGAAAACTCTGTATGAGTTGAAAATCAATATCCTAACTTCACCTAAGAAGAAGGGTGAGGGATCTCACTCAATGAGGGATCTGGAGCACAAAGATAGAACTTGTGGATCAGGGAGTCCTTGAGCTATAAATAGGTAGGACCTGGGAAAGTGGTGCGATGACTGGCATTAAGCACTTGCCCTGTCCTTACACCGTCCACTACGCCTTGGCTAAGTTTGTTTGGATCCAGTATTGGTCCAAAGATCCACCCTGTGGCCATTAGACACTCTAATTGCCACTGGAGTCTTCAAAGATCCTCTCCTTAGCTATCAAGAAGTATGGAAAACTAGCAAAATAATATAGGTTTTTAGACAGACTAAAACCTGTGCAAATAGCAAATTACAGAGGAACAGCAAGAACTGTCAAACTCCAGAAAGGCACCGGAGCAGCAAACAGCCCTGCTGGCTCCTGGGGCAGGAACAAGCAGCACAGGTCACGCGCATCAGGGCTAGCTGCAAAAGGCTCCTCCATTTCCCGGCTCTCCAAAATGGAAAAAATTAAAATGTCACATTATCATCACCCTTTTACTTTATGACAAAATAAACATGTGGAGGAGGCACCTTTTAGACTCTCCTTCCAAGAGCATCTGGACTACACCAACTGCCATAGTATCTTAAATATGTGACATGTCTTGACTACTAATATATCCTTCATTATTCCCTTCACTTCTGCTGCATCCTTTCTGCATCTCAGTACTTCATCCGGTAGAAACATGCAAATTAAACAGCCTTCTAATAAAAATATCACTTATAGCCACAATATATGACAGTTTAGCATTTTATTTGCCTTTCCAGCCAACATTGTTTTCAAAGAAGTGGTCCAAAGTCATTTTTAGAAAATTATTCCCCAAAGAGTTGTGACTGCTTAAGAATCCAGCCATGATTTACGCATTCATATGATACTATAGTGGATTCTGCAATGTTTATCTACAGATTTTGAAATTTATATTAAAGTCAGTCATTCTGAGCCATAGGGCTACAGCCCAATGTACTGCTCATCAGAAAACACTGCTAAATATATTGAGCAGCACTGCGCCTGATACTGCCCCCTCTAATACTACTGTTAGCCTCTTCTCAGGAGAACTGATGTTTTTATTCTATTTATTCTAATCTACTAATTGATTTTTAATCCAGAACAGCTATCAACTCCATTGCCTTGGGAGAAGTATTTTGTCCACCCTCAGCAGATGATGCTCCTCCTGTCCTCCACCAACCCTGGCAATGACGGGGATGCTGTCATTGCTGCACAAGACTTCTTGGTCTAGATGGTCACCTTAGGTCCTGGCACTGCCCGTAGTCTGGACCGTGGAGATGGCATCGCTGCTTCTATTGCTGGGGCCACAGGCTGCACAGCATCAGGACAGATCTTTGGGTTTTCTTCTTAGGAGCACCAAACCGTGTTAAAAATTGTCAGAAGAGTAAGCACTGTTTAACAAATAAGGCAGCCTGTTGAGTAAGGCTGTAATGAGAAACTGTTTTATGGAGGATATTTGGAGCAATTCAACCAACTATCAAAGATAGACCACAAGAGAGGCACAAAGCAGCCTCACTTCTCTCTTTTATATCATTCCTTAAATCTTTTTCCTTTAGTTCAGCAAAAAAAAAAAAAAATCTTGACACCAGAGATACACTGGTGTTATGCTGAGACCACTTCAAATCATGACAGCTAGCACCACCTGTTCGGTGTGTTCCTGGTCTTTAAAAGTGCTCTTGGACAAGGCAATTAAAACAACCACTGCTGTGATTGATTGGTCTCCTATTGATTAGGTCAGTCAAGACAACCCATAAATTCTTTATGGACTTAAAAGCACAACACTAAAATATACAGATTAAGCTAAAACACGTTTAAATAATATAGTTTACTTCAAAATTCACAAATAATATAGTGCACTTGAACAAGGCCAAGTGCAAGGTCCTGCACCTGGGGAGAAATAACCCCAGACACTAGTACAGGCTGGGGACTGACCTTCTGGAGAGCAGCTCTGCACATCTGGAGTATTGTGTCCAGTTCTGGGCTCCACAGTACAAGAGGGATGTGGAGCTGCTGGAGAGAGTCCAGCGCAGGGCCACAAGGATGATCAGGGGCCTGGAACATCTGCCCTACGAGGAGAGGCTGAGGGAGCTGGGCCTGTTCAGCCTGGAGAAGAGAAGGCTGAGAGGGGATCTAATCAGTGTCTATAAAAGTACCATAAGGGAGGCAGTGAGGAGGATGGTGCTGGCCTCTTTTCAGTGGTGGCCACCGACAGAACTAGAGGAAACGGCCAGAAACTGAAGCATCAAAAGTTCCACAGGAACTTTAGGAAGGAAGGAAAAATTTTTTAACAGCAAGGGTAACAGAGCACTGGAACAGGCTGCCCAGAGAGGTTGTGGAGTCTCCTTCTCTGGACATCTTCAAAACCCGCTTGGACGCAGTCCTGTGCCGCGTGCTTTAGGTGACCCTGCGTGTGCAGGGGGGTTGGCCTAGATGACCTCTAGAGGTCCCTTCCAACCTTAAGCATTCTATGATTCTATGATTCTAGTTGAGGATGGTGTCAGCCAACTCATCTATAACTTGTATCGGCACTAATGTGTTTCTGTTAGGACGGGTATAGTCACAGGTATGGAATTCTGGTACATAAAATGGTCAACTCCATGATGCAGTGCTTCGGAAAAACATCTGTGATCTGCCAGACTCTAGTTCAGGATACCGAGGGACTGGTCACAGGACACCAGTTACAGACTGCTTTTCAGAGCAAAACCCTCTCTGGGAATTGTAGCTTCATGCCCAGCTCTGGCAAACTGGGGCTGATCGGGGGCAGAAGTTGCAAGTGTACGAAGATACAAGTTTGAGCTCAGGATTAATGCAGAATTATAGAAATCCAAAGACTGTTTGGTCCACAAACATCATAAACTGTAAATCTAGCCCACGGGTTTAATTTTAATGCATTTAATTTTAATATAAGAACAAACAAGCAATGAACTTAATTCACGAAATTATAGCATGTGTCTCCTGCAGAATAATTTACCTGTCTTCACATTGCTGCTTGGAAAAAGAAGAAGGGAAGGGAGCAAAGGGATGAACCTGACTCCAGAGATTTTAAGATAATTCCCATAAGGCAATTTAGGGAAGGGAAGGGAAGGGAAACTGAAGGGAAGGGAACACTTTCAGATCTGTCTTGTTTCCTTCTACACTCACACTTCAGTACAAGCTACATCCCGCTTCCTTTCCAAATATCACAAACATTCATGCTCTGAAAATATTATTATAAAATCCTGCAAAACAGAGTATTTTACACCTTGAAAGGACTTGCAGAGAGCACTGAATGTGTACCAGCAACATTCTCTGATAACAAGGGATGTCCTTGATAAGTTATGTTTTGACCATCATTCCAGGCGATATATGCTTAGTGATTTTAAAGACACAGCTATCTGAACTATTGAATTACGCAACTGTTATTTATGATCATGAATACTCTGGAACAGTTTATGCTTCTTACAGTATTTGGTGCATTTTCCTCCTCCTGTCTCCACAACTTTACTTTGTTTCTAATTATTTAAATGTAAAATGAACTAATAAGTCATATACTTTGCTCCAGCAAAAAAAAGTCAGACCATACATTTTCTCTGTGCCACAGTCAGCCATAAAAAATCCTTTTGTAACAGCCTAAATCCTCAAACCAGAATAATGCAACTCTGTTGCCTTAACCAAACCTGTAATTTCACAAGGAAGATTGGGAAAGGATTCACTTGTGGCAGACCTGTCAGTGTATTTTAAAATCCAGTGCTTTGAGGGAGATCCAAGGCCTTGGCCAAAATGGCGCAGCTTGCAGGGTCAGCACTGGAATTATCTGGGATATAGACTGCCTGAATTTGATGTGCTTGCTTCTTCTGCCATTGAGGCTGCTCTAGGTTGAGTTATGAAGCTTGAAGCACTCTATTTTTGCAATCTAGTCCCTATTTAGAAATAAAGACCTATTCAAATCAAAATATCAGAAAAGGCTCTTGTAATTGCTCTTGCTGTTGAGAGGAAGTCAATGATGTCCCAGGTGGGACTGTCAATGGCCACATCTATGCACTTCACTCAGATCTCAATAGCGTTAAAAACATTTTAATTTAGCTGCCTTTGTGTTGATGACGTGTTCATTTCATATATTTGGAATACCCAGTGGTAGGTCAGCCCTGGAAAATATGATCTTCAATCTCACCAGTACATTCACTTCTTTCTTGACAGAGGATAAACAAGGAAGAAACTATGGGGCAAGTGATTTATACACACTAGGTGAAAATCAGCCCTGCATCGGCGTTGTTCCGTATTCCGTTCCAACCTAAGGACAGCAAGCTAACACAAAGGCACCATAAATACATGGACAAATGTGTTAGACATCGGGGAATCCTACACACAAAGCACTTACACTTGAAGCACTTGCAACAGAGTCCTGAAGCAATTGCAACAGAAGTACCTCTGTACAGACATTGCCTGCTTAGTTTTAAGGCAGATACAAGAAAAGCTTGATACAAGCTAGAGCCAGCTAGACAGCTAGAGCCATTAGCTTTACGAGCTTGACCGGGATTCAGATGGACACATGACTCCCTTTCTGCTAAAGCAGCCAAAACATCAGATAGGAAGTTTATGTTGGCTTTGAGCTGCCTATACTGGAGCAGGCAGTTTCTAATCCAGCACGAAGTTCCTCCACTTCAGTCCCTAAAGTGAAACTTTCACAGCTGCTTGAGAATGACAATGGTGGCTCCATAGCCCCAGGACATCTTTCCAGGCTCATCCGGCAGTGCACTGAGGTGCTGAGGCTGCAAACAACCTCCAAATACAGTGCTCCATGATGGAAAAGTTACCCATTTTTTTTCCTTTCTGCTCGAGCAGGGTGAGTTATACAGCTGCCTTGTAGCAACAGCCATGCTTTCCCTTTTCTGCTGCTGAACTAAGTTATTTCTTTAAAATGTTGAGATATTCACTTGAAAACTGTGTTCAAAAGAATATGAACCAATACATGTCTCCCACAACATCCGTGAAGTTCTGTAACCTACAGCGTTTCTGTTTTTCAGTGCTTAAATCTCACGTTCATCAACTGCTCGTTAATGCCTAAATCATCTGCCTTTGTATATTGAACAGTGCGACACAAACAGCTCTCACTGCAAGAGGTCCTTTGGGATTAGACATTTCACAATGCCTGGTGATAAAGCAATAGAGAAAGCACCTAGCTGTTTACAAAAACAAACAAAACTGCCCAAAAAATCTTTTCACCTGTTAAGAAGAATACAGAGGTCAGAAACTTTAGGATTAATTTGAATTTCAGTTAGCTCCCAAGTGTAAAATTAAATTGCTTTTGTTTTTGCTATCCTGATCTTCATTAAATATTCTATTTCAATTTGTATCCTTGAAGCAATGACATCGGTACTGCATATCCATTTCTGGTTGGAGGAAGAAAAAACAGAACATCCTACTGGGATCTAATTACCACAGCTGGATTATGTTCTATCAAACAAATGCTTGTAGACTTTCTCCTTCACTCTTTTGTTCTGGAAAAGACCTCTAATACCCTTTCTGAAAGCTTCCCACATTAGCTATAGTCTGATAATCAAAAAAAAGTGCAGAAATAACGTTGCACACTCTACATGCGAAGGAGTTTTGTGGGTTTATATCTTTTGAAAATACCAAAATGAGCGACTTTCAGAGAGCCAGGATTCACAGCACAATCTGTCCTCGCCTGTCAGCTCAAGCCTGGGGCCTTGCAGAGTCAATAAATCAGCAACATGAACTAAGTACATTGGTAACATAATTTTGTTAGTTTACAGAAAAAAAGAGAGAAAAGAAAAAAAAGATAACAATGTCCTGTTTCCCTTAGAAGAAGAAACAAGCAGCCACGGGCAATTTCTTAGCTCAGCAGTGCCCAAGTCTGCAAAGAGGCAGCCAAAGCAGAAAGGTGAGTCAGGGACTGGTTCCTGTCTCTCAGCCAATGGGGATTCCTGCCCAAAAGGAAGAGCCCGAAGAAACCACTAAAGGAAAAACAGCAAGGAAGAGGAGGTGACGCAGCGACCAAGCTTGGTGGCTTTTGCCACACAGATGTTTTGTATTGGATCTTCTCTGCACAGACCTGATGCCAATGAAGAAACCCCATGGCTAACAGGCCCCATCCACCCATTTCCAACTACGGAGTACATCCAGACCCATAACAGCTATACTACACTTTTGTATCATGGCTTCTACATAAATTCACAAATAAAGAGAGACATATACTGTTTTGAAATTATGAAAGTGACTATAAATCTCCACATTCATCTCTACATCCACTGCTATAAGGAAAAAAAGGCAAAAAAAAAAAAAACCCAAAAAAGATTACAGTTAGCTGTGCTTAGGGGAATGGACACAGATAGGCAGGCATGTCAGCTGACCTACAGCTTTCTGCTCTCTTGAATTATCATTTTTTAACCTTGGAAAAAAAAAAGAATTCTGCTACTGAATAAACTTAGCATAGAGTCAACCTAATGATCACATTAGTCCCTGTCTGTTCTCCCAATGCCCATTCACTATTTAATTAACCTGTTTTGGTAGGTTACTTCTTGGAGCTATTTTTAGGTAGTTTAATGCAAGTTGTCCCTCCTACAAAGATGGTAGCATGCTTTACCTTCCTTCTACCAATTGCATGATGACCATTTGAGCATTAGCAAAAAAACTGCTATGCCAAGTCTAACTTAACTTGCCAGACTGCTGCTGCCCAAAATTAACAACATGATTTATTTTTTTCCCTGGTTCATACCTTGGACAATAGAAATCATTATTTTTACCTTACAAACCTGCTAGAAGATGGATTTTCTTTATTCAGGCCAATAATGCAATCATCATCACAGGGCGATTTAATTATAGGGGAAAAAGCCCATACGTCATTTTCCTGGAGGCAAGAGCCACACACCAGAGCTCTTGGGCTGCGGCCTCGCATGCCAGCCCTCCTGGATATCAGCTGTAGCAGCCAGAAGGGCGCCTGCTGTTGAATAAGCTGATAGAAAAACCTTATTATACCAAATGGGGAAGTGACGTATATATTCCTTTTGTCTGCAGAGAGTGCAGTATGGACATGACTAACAAGTGAGAACCACTTGGTCCTTGTGCTGCAGCTTATAATTAACTGTAAGGCTAGCAAATAGCTGTAAAGATACCAAAATAACTGCTAGCATAGGAGCTCAGCAAAGGCTTAAAAATGCATAAAATATGAGTTAAGAGTGCAGGATTTGCCTAAACTGTTTAGCATTGAAACTCAGAAAAGAGATCTTGCTTTCCTAGCTGATCCGAAGAGAGACTGGGCATCTATTCGAGGGAACTTCTAATTACCAGGGTAACGTTTTGGGTGACTGTGATATTGGCCGTCAAGATCCCACTTGTCTTTAGCCTTAACAGATTGCTGTAGTCTAGTCTCTTTGCTGAAAATATCATATCTGAGATTTTAACTGGAAATAAAAAACCTGCTATGTGCCATATTCATATTGCATCTTTGACTAATCTGTTAGGACATCAAGTCATGAATTGTCAATCTCTGCTATTAAAAACTTATGCCAAATAACTCCTTACATCCGTAAGATGTAAGAGATGCAGTTAATGCTTTCAATGTCTTTTCTTAATATCCTACATTCGCTTTACTGAAAAAACAAGCTTTTGGTCCTCCCTGTGGAAGACCACAACAGTCTCTACCCTCCTGGAAAAGTCAGCAAAGGTCATTTAAATATAAGAACTCCCTCAAACAATGCAAGGGGCGTGATGGAGAACCCAGCTCCACTTTCTCCGTGTTCTTCCAGCAGGCAGCTGAAGGAAACAGTAAAATACAAAGGATGGTCTTAAATTTTGAGTTAAGAAGGCAATTTTCAAGTGACTGACAAACACCAGAAATAACATGTTGAAAAGGATAATCATAATGAAGAGACCAAGCAATCAAACCCATCATTAATGATCACAAGGCCTTGCCTATATGTAGCTAATTTCAAAATAGCCCAACACAAATGTCAAATCTCTTCCTTTTTGATCTCTTATACTGCAAAAATTGAAGTTCTGTCCCATTATGTTCATCTGAAGCATTCAAATATACCTAACATTGCTTCTAATTTAGCATATTTTAAATCTTACATGTATTCAAGATATCCCGTTTTACAGCAAAAGATCATATCACATAAAGATACCATCAGCCATTAGGATTTCAATAAGAAGTTTTGGTTGATAATAGAATGAAAAATGTTAAATATAAGGTAAATCTTGTATAAATAACTTTATTAGAATACACTGGTTTTTTCAGGCTGAGAAGTTTAGAACAGAAAGATGGGAGTGTGCTTGCAGTAAATATCAGCTCTTTTTGTATTGAATTTAAGTTACAGTATTCTGCTAGGATCTTTTTTAGACTGTCACCCTTATTCATCTTAGAAGAGAACATTAATATCCACAACAACCCAGGATTTGTGTTATTCAGCTAGCATACTTATTAGCTGCAGAAAGTAAGAGCTGGTGTATAACCTGTAAAGCGTCTGTTTGGGTAATTGCTCTGAGTTCATTCATTTCAAGTGTACTGTGGAGCATGTTGCTGGCTAAGTCTGCGTCGCTGTGTCACTGCACCAGAAACACTCTGCTGCAGAAAAAGCTCTTTTTAATGCAAGATATGCAAACAGATACAGTCCGGGCTGCTTTTCTGTTACATTGAGGAATAGAATTAGCTCTTCCAAAGGATGCCTGTGAGAATGAGGAAAAATTGACTCAAAAGAGAAGACGAAAAAGAACAAAAAAAAGGAAGAAATTCTGCACATTAAGGTCTTTGTCAGCTTACCAATAGAGTCTTTTCTTTAAGTAGTCCTCCCTCCCTTATGTGCCAAAATCAATTGAATTTGATTAAGACAACTAATCAAAGAAAATTAAAGAGCCTCTACTTAAGGAGCACAAATGTTTTTGAAGTTTTACCTTCACCAATTTGTTGTCCCTGAACACTTTTCCTCTTTTAAACACACACCTCTTCTGGACAACTGCTTTAAAATACTGTAAACATCTTGTAAAATCCCCACTGAGCTGTAAGATTACCTCTCAGCTCTGCTGTAAGTTGATATGCTAACAACCAGCAAGCCGTAAGCTTTCCTGACCTTGACAGGACAAGCTACTGCAATAAAGTGTAAGACTATTTCCACGGAACTGTGGAAACAGCTCCAAATTTTCCTTCTCCCAAGTCCTGATTTGAGGTACCAGCTCAGTGAAATTCAGAAATTACACATCAAGGGATGCTTGCTAAGCACAACGTTGAGACAAATTTGCCTTTCGTAGGAATGTCAGAGGAAAGCTGTAGTGTCAGCAGCACGAAGACAGACGTGCACATCTACCATCAGGAAAAGCAGTTGGCAACAAACTTGTTCATATTTTCTGAGTGTAACAGGGACTTCTTGAATGTGGGTCCTGTGAAGGGAGGAAGGAAGAAACTCCTAAAAGCTAGTATTTGGAGATCCAAATCTGAATTTTAGTGACGACAAGGAAATCTCTCTTTTCTGTTATTAGGTTGCATATAAAGCCTTGATCAAAATCCTCCATTCTGACTCAGTCTAGTGAATGTGACTGCTCATCTTCTAGCCATCCATCTAGACCCTGGAGAAGTTTAACTGGGTTAGGACTAACTTTGCCAAGGTTGAGCCTCATCCAGTATCCTGCCAGAAACCCTGGGAGAGCTCTGGTCTTTCCAGCTGTTAGCTCTTTACGGCCATAAGGAAGCTTAAGGGGATTACTGGGACTGCTGTTGGTGCATTGAAAAGTCTAAATTCCTTCTGTGAGGTGGACGTTGGCGGTGCTAATCATTTGGTCCTTACTCCAAAGGTAACATTCTGGAGTCCATAGTCTTACTGATTCCTGTTCCTACAGCTTTATTTAAATTCTGACTATAGAAAAAGGCTGCAATGAAGAAGAAAGCTTTGGCATCCTCATCTGATACCAGCACAGCTCTTGGCCTTCACTTTTGGGGCTTGTTGGGGCTCCATTCCCTGGGAGCTGCTTCAGCGAACACACTGACTCCTGAAATAAACTCTGAGATACCTGGGGCGCCTGCCAACACAACATCCTAGAGCATGGGAAAAACATTTCACAGGGAAAAATCACAGCTGCTACAGCAACCGTGCATTCAAACTCTTCCCTTCCCAAGACCTGGAGACAAATTATTTTTTTAAAGTTTCCAAAAGTCCAAACCCAGAAAGAACCACTATCAAAATCACTATCATAACATTCTCTAAAACCTATCAAAACTACCGGGAATCGGTACATCCCCCAACATCCCCCATCTTGGACAAGAATCAGCAGCGCGTGTAGACTCATACAGCTCATACTATTACTACAAAGACAGTTTTGCCAGTAACTTTAAGAAGGACGGATTGTACCTCTTTTTCTCATTTGATCCAGCTTCTCCAAAGTGAAAAGCCAAAGTAAGGTAAAATTTCAGAGAAGTGGCTTACAGAGATAGGTAAGAATAAAGAGAGAATGCATATATTTTACAGAAAGCTAAAGTCATGCTTAGAAAGCAGCTGCAAATACAATCCTAAGACTTAAAAATAGTGGGTGTGGAGGCAATAATTATTTTAAAAATAAAGCTTTTTTAGTGAGTTTTAATAAGTTTGTGTGTTTTATATTTTAATAGTATATACTGGCTTGAAAAAATTTATCCAACAAAATAAACTCTACAAAATACTTAAGCTGTAAAAATGCTAAAAATCCAAATGTTCAAAGTCTCGTTCCAATATTCAAAAGGGGCAGTGCCTGCTCCCAGCACCCTAAATAGCATGCAAACCATTAAACTTCTATTTTGAATAGTGCACAACATGCACTCTCTATGCTTTAACATACCTGCCACGAGACCTCTCTGAAAGATCCCTACAAGGAGTCTTTACCAACTCTGACCAATACTTTAGCTAGAGTTTCAATTACTCTGTTAATGTGAAATGTTTTTCAGCATGCAGCCTCATAGCAACCAGTTAACAACACTATTAACTTCACACTTTGTGGGTGAAGAATTGAGAAAGATTAACATTCAAGCAAAGAAACACTTAGCTGACTTATGCAGGTAATAATCGCGAGTGCATAATTATACCAAATGGAAAAGAAGAAACACACACACACAAAACATAATGAAAATGGCACATCGTAAAAACAATTCTATAAATAAATAGCAAGGCACAAAATACAGTATTTGTAAGCAATGTTGGCATGCAAAAAATGCATTGATAAAAAATACACAATGCAAAGCACGACTGGAAATGCGGATGAAGTATACTCCATGAATTCATGAAAATAAAGGATAAAAACCAGCTTTATTCACCAATATCTACACAAGATAACATATCTCCTCTGGAATAAAACCTTCTTTGAGGCAACTAATAACTGTGTTAGCCAGCAATAAAATGAAGAAAGGAACACAGCAGCCACAGCAAACAAAATCTCACTGGTCTTACACAAGTAAATCTCTCTTCAGAACATCGTATTTGCTTTCCATATTAAAAATCTCCATCTGAAATGTAAGGCATCTTTTATCAACTGTTGCATTCTGGTAATAAGGCTTTTGAAATGATGATATTTATGGTCACAACTGTATAACTGTAAATTAACCAAAGTTGCATTTTTCTTCTTTTTGTAAGAAACAACATGAGTTCTGATTGTGAAAATGACTTAACATAAATTTCTGCACTACGGCCCATAGCTGAACAAAACATTAAGGTTCTTAAGTGATTTGCTAAATCACAATCGAGTTAAGCACATACTTAAATACTTTGCTGAGCCTGAATACAATGTTTTGCTGAGCCTGACTGCACAAAATCGGACACTCTGCCAAGCTCGCACAAGCTGGCGTATAAAATTTTGTTCGCGTGCCAAACAGGGCTTGCTACAGCTTGGATCTTAGACATTTATTTAGAAAACGTTATGTACCAGGGACTAGGTCTTGCTAGCTGCCGAATGCCTTTGGCTCTGTCCAAAGTAAACAAGAATTGCAGATATTTGAAATGCAGTAGCCTGCAAAGTGACTGCTAGGGTGTAACTACGTGGGCACACGAAGCTGTTCAAGCGAAATGCTTCACCCAAAAGCTAGGAGAACTGGATTCAGATTTGCAGTTATGACAGGACAAATTGCTTCACCTTTCTGGGTTTGGGTTTTATAGATGGGAATCTATAAAAGGGATATAAGGACACCAGCCTCCTTTGGGGCAAGGCTGAGGGCACCGCTGGAACAAAATTCCTAAGATTTTAATAAAATGCAGTGCTGAACTCCCTCACCACTGAAGCCTAAAACTCTTTAAAATTTCATACAAATATCTGCAAACCTGAAGTTTTCCAGGCCTTGATGTCCTCAGATATCCTCCTTTTGGAAGGATCCAGCTTTTGGGGCATCTACTGGTTGGATGATGCTACGGCTGCAGTCTTCCACATGGTTTCTTTCTTATCTCTCTATGTTCACATTCTCATTATCCCAGTTTCCTAAATCATCTGGCTGCCTGATCCACACGAAAGTGCTCATATGTTCTTTGACTCAATTCATCTAGAATTTAATCTGCTCTCGCATTAATTAATACAACTCTAAGCTGCAGATCTCCATAAATCCTCGGCCCGCCTGTTGCAGAAACCTGCTGCCCGGGATGGCAGAACAGAGCCAAGAGTAAAGAGGGCCACCTATCGCGTGCCCCTGCGCCCACTGGACATGGATTTGTCCTTGGGAGACTTGCTTGGAAGCCTCCTCTGGCTCCGACTCCTTGAATCTGTGCAGAGCAGGCCAGGCACTGCACAGGCAACCACTGCGTCCTTCAAGGAGGTGTAAGCTGAGGAGAATTGTATCCTTTTTACTGACACAGAAACAGCTCCAGAAATCATCTTCAGCACTCTTCTCCTCCCGCCAGCGGCTGTTTTCGAATTGGACGTTCCCAATGATTTGGATGCCAGCACAAATTACTTGGCAAGGGCCTGTCTGCTGGCAGGTGGGCTGCTACTTTGGCAATTTCCAGTTTAAGAATCAATCTGTGAGAGGCAAATGGGCCAAGCAGATTACGCGCTGGCTGGGGAGCCACATCCCCTCGAGGCTGTTGACGATGCTCTTCCGCGGGCGGCCCGCCGGCTGGAGCGCAGATGGGAGAGCCAGCTGCTGCAGGAGCCGCAGCGCGGGAAAGCATCCCAAACTGGGAAACACTTTCCCCACAGCTCATCTGAGGAGCTTGGGGGTATTTTTCAGGTATTTTGGTCAAATCAGTTGCCATCTGTAGGACCTTGCATGTAGCTAATCGAAATTATTTGTGTCCTTGGTCAAAGATTTCATTTTCATGACAGTGCAACTGGAGACATAAAAGATAAGAAACTGTGCAGTTAAACTTCATCACTTCCAAGTAACATGTCATCCTCTTGCCTTAGTTTTGACAAGGTCTTCCCTATGTTTTTACTGAAATTGAAGTGTTTGTATCTTATATACTAGCTGCATATTGCTGTGAAGAACAATCTAGCTCAAAGTACACAGTACATCGCTATGAATCAATGGATTCAAACACTGGCTTCTTCCAAAAATTCCCTAGATGTACTTCAAAAGTGCAGAACGGTTGATTCAAAGTGCAAAGTTTGGTTTAAAGAAGCAAAAGCACCATATGATTTGTGTGTGCAGGACAAGTGCCAGAGACCGGGCAAGGCTGCCAAGCTGCGATAGGCACCTGACGTCGGGACAGGGGTGGTTACGGTGCCTGGGCACAGCAATGCAGCAATATTTATCCCATTTTATTAAATCCTACAAAGCTGAAAAATAAAGGGGAGAGGAAGATCTAAGCAGTCAAGATTAATGCTAGCAAAAGTAACGTTCCAATGTGATCCAAGCCAACAGATGAATTCTGCCAGAGCCAGCAGCAAAAAAAAAAAAAAAAAAAAAAAAAAAAAAAAAAACCACCCTCATGGACTCCCACAGGGCCTTCAACAGTGACATGAGCTTACGGGGATTTTATCCCCAAGGCAGTAACGAGGACTCTGCTAGAGCTGGATCACAGCCTAGACATGCAGGCCAACAGGCCCGCCCTCTGCATGCTGCAGCTGTGCTCGCCCCCAGGCTGGCTCTGCATGGCTCTTCTGTGCTGAACGGGACTGCCCATCAGCTCCATCCAGGAGTGCCACCAAAGGCCTTTTATGGGAAAAAATGTAGGCAACACCCCCACTCTTCTGGTTAGGTTTCATGGTTAGGCTTTGTTTTTTAGCTTAATTTATATCGTTCCATCCATTTCCTCATTACATCAGATTTAATACATGAATTATAAGCAATAGCTGGGTTTTAACTTTAGAGTCAAGGGGCTTCTCTGAACAATCTCTCATCATGGCTGAGGGCTTCCCCTCCCCCAGGGCTGCCCACCCACTCATCTCCCTTGTTCCCAGCAAGGGGATCCCATGGGAGAACAGGCATTCTCATCCCAGGTCTGGCACTCCTATTCAATGCACGCACTGAATCCCTACGCAGTGCCGAGGGCAGGATCACCACCATGATCCCAGATGGCATTGTGCTCTTTTGCATCCTGTGACTTGCCCAGGAGGAAGAGGTTCCACCACCCACCACAGCCAGGGCAGCCGGGACCAGGAGCACACAGAAGAGGGTGGCCCCCATCTCATGGGAGGCACCAGGGAGCCAGGCACGGTCCCTGTGTGCCAAGGCAAGGAAAGTGAGGAGGAGACAGGAGATGCCATAGCCAGGAACACGAGGGAGAGCATAAACACAGGGGAAGCTGTGCAAGATGTTCCTGTGCAGCAGCCAAAACTCAACCCCAGCTGCAATAAATCTTGGGGGAAGTAGAAAAAAAAAAAAAACTATTCCCTCAATCATTTCGGTTAGGAAAGGGAATGTCAGACTGCTTAAGGGTTGAAGTTATTATTATCATCCACCAAACAGAAGCAATCTCAAGGAGCAGGGGGAAGGCGAACAGAAGAAAGACAAAAAGATAGAAAACAAATGCCTTAAAACAATAAGGAAGTGGAAATGAGGCCAAATGATCAGCATGAGAAGAGCATAGAGTTCATGTTTAAGCAGGAGAAGGTCAGGACAGAAAAACTAATAAACTCCTGCTTAATATTTTTAAAGGTTCAAAACTGCTGTAAACAACAGAAAGTCTGTCAGTAAAATTTGTTCCATTTCTAAGCTTCACACTTTGCTTTCCGGCAAAACTGGCTTCCTCACTCCTCACTGTTTCCTTCAAGCACCCTCCTTCCACTCCAGGCTCTGCACAATTCACATGCCAAGCTGTGGAAAGGCTCCTGGCACACAATAGAGCTCGTGGGTGCTTGGCAGGCAGACAGTTGCACTGATTGCCTCAGTGTTGCCTCTGTCGATTAGGAAAGTCAGTGAGATCTGGCCAAGCTGCTCCATCCTCCTAACGCTGTATGTGGCTCGCTCACTCTCCGTTCATTCTTAAAAACAACATATTCAAAACCCATGTGTGAGATGAAATGTATTGCCCAGGATCTGCAGACAAGGTACCTTTGCTAGCATGTACACGCAAGCTGCCATAAAGCAGACCCAGACGGCAGCTCACAGTGTGCCAGGTAATTGAAATGTTGGAGCTGAAAATGAAGCCGTGGGGGAAAAGTGGTTACAGAAAAGACAGAAATGAAATGGGTCTGTTATTATGAAGGTCTTTGAAAATCACTTGTAAATCATAAATAATAAAGAGCCAAGCTGGCTTAGTAGCAGCATGCTGTTACTGCAGATTGGGAACTTGAAATATATCAGTTAAGCATGTCCTTTTCCTCTGTTCCAGATGTTAAAGACTGTTTTCCTCTCTAGGTATTTTTGAAGCTTTCAAGTTCCCAGGTTGCCCCTTTGTCTGGACTGCATGGTCACTAAGACACAGGTTAGGCAGGACATAAACAGGAGTAAAATAATGCAATAAACTCTTCCGCATACTGTCATTCCCCCTCCATATTTTAGCAAAGGAGGAGGAGGAGGTCCCAGAGAAATATTATGCAATTGTGTGCTAATATGACTGGCCTGGACACGAGGCCCTGGGATGGGCTCTTTCATCCTTTTCGCACCCTTAAAAACACAAGCTATCTATTTGGCAACCACAGTCTTGACTCTTGGAAAACACTTGCAGAGGATATTGCAGAATTTAATAGTGGTAAGTTGGGGTAAGCAGGAACGTCTAGTTCAAAAAGAAAGAAAAGATTTATGTTTATACTAATGTATAGCAACATTCCAATAGGCCTCGGTGAGTGTCATAAATCAAACTTGGCTGTAAGAAAATAACAGTGAGGGACCAGAGCTAGAAAATATAGGGGCTTTATGGTGTAAAATAATTATGGCAACTGATTGGAAGTACTGACTATACTTCCACAACAGCAACAGAAATACTCTGCACTCCTCAGCTTTCCCCTTGTTTCCTCTTTGCCAATAGTAACCATTTGTAATGCAGTGATGACAAATAATATCTTATGAGAAAGACAGCAGTTAAAAGAAAAATTCACATATCAGGCACACAGATATTCAGCAGCTGAAAGATCCACATGCAGAATCACTGCCCTGTGTCCTTTCGTGCAGGAAGAGTCTTGCAGCTCTCCAGCATCATGCAGGATATCACAGAACACTCTATTTTAACCAAGCCGAGGAGAGTGCAATTTTTTCCTTGTCTTCGAGATGCGCCCTCAGGCGAGTCCTGCTGCTGTTTGCAACGTGCCTACATTTCCCAAATGGCACAGCCAAGCAGGGCTTGTTTTCATTGCTCAAATCTGCTGTGCCCGCTCTCCCATCGCTCTACTGCTGGACAGCGCAGGCAGCACAGATAGAGATGAAAGTGCACAAAGCAAAAGAAGATACAGAAATAAATTACCTAAGAATGTGCATTAGGGATTTCTAGCCCCTCTTGTAAAAGATCCAAGTGGCACTGAATGAAATTGAAAAACTGAAAGCTGAAAATGCAAAATGAAATGCATAAATGCATGCTTGTTGTTTGTTTGTTTTGTTTTAAACAAGATACAGAATTAAGAACAGATCTAACTGCCAGAAAATAAAACTGAAAATAACAGATGACAGGATATAAAAATACTGAATGCCAAATTTGAATTGAAGATATCTGGCATTATTAGCATATTAGCAATCCTGAAGGGATATAAAGTTTACACGCAGGAGGCTTCAGACAGCCTCTCCTAATCAGGCATTGACAGTAGGTAAAAGACAGGACATCTCTCAGGCTCCTTTGGTTGCTCTCCTGAAGAAGCAAACTCAGAATGAGCTGGACTCCTGCTATGTTCCGTGAGGGCAGCTCCAACACAGCCCGAGGCAAAGTGCCAGGAGCTACGGGCAAACTCTTTGAAGAGCTGTGCTTGTACAGATAAATCTTCATCTAAAATACACCTGTTATTTTGGTTATAAATTGCTCCAAAATCAAACAAGCAAAAAGTGTCAAACTAGATGGTGGTTTTGCAATGTCGACAAATGCCAGCTTGAGCCCAGGATGAAACTACTGAATTAATTTGCCCTCCTGATGAAAAGATTTAGTCACATATACAGAAAGGGTATCATAGTCCTCCAGAGCCTCTAGAAAATCTGGCAACACTGCATATCATTTTGATAGCTTAATCCTCTTCTTCTGAGGATCAAAAATTAGTCTCAGCAAAATAAGAGCAAAATGGCAAAAGTAGAACACAATAATTTTAAAGGCAACAGAAACCCTAACTAGGTTGTTTCCATATATTGCATAATAAATGTCACTAAAATTCTACCCTAAGACATCTTCTGTCTGCACATAAACAAACACATGCATATAAAAATCCATGGATGGATGGATTTATAAAACTGCTGTAACTAGAAGGTCAGGAATTAACTAAAAAGAGTTATTTTGATAATATGTACTTGCCTGGCTGCTTTCAGTAGATGAAGTTTCTAAAAAAATACTTTAACCACTTCATAGCAGTATTGCCTCTTTTACATACAAAAAGACATTAAAACTCTTCTTCTAATTCAATCAAAACTTCAGCACTTTCAAGCTAAGAACAGAGCACTCTTCAGATCTTGCCCAATTTACTAAGCTATCACAATCAATTTCTCTAAGGCCTGGAACTTATCCTAATTAAGATCTTTGCTTTGATATGCGGAGAGTGACCTCAAGGATACACTCTAATAAACAGAAAGATTCTTAGGAGACTGTGGTCCTCAGAGCGCTGCATCAAAAGTCATTTAACTCATTCTAAGATAAAATAACTTGTGCTTGATCATCACTCTGTCCCAACCACTGTAACACACTGACATATGCTTGAAAAGCAGAAGAGACAGGTTGCTCATCTGAAAGGGAAGCTTGCCAGACACAGTGGTTTTGATGGTTTTTCCTTTAAAACAGAGTTATCAAAACTAAAATGAATCAGACTCATCTCTGGCAAGAAAGGAAGATTCTAAGTTAAAAGACTCTGTATGGTAGAGCTTGCTGAAGTATATGCTTGATCATGCCCCAAAAAGACAACACTGACCCAGTTACCTTGATAGGTGGGGAATCAAGACTTCTACATGACCTGGCTTTCCACCTAAACTGACGGGATGCTTTTCAGATTTCAGTGGGAGCTGTGTCAATCTTCCTTAGTAAACAGTCACGGGTGAGAGTTTATACAGATCTGAAGAGATATTTACAAACTTCTGCTTTTCTATGAAGTCTGCTTTTTCTCCCCTCTCTTCCATTCCTTCTTTCCCTTCCATTTTCAATTAAGATTTTGAAAAAACCAAAAGCTTTATGCAATATTTACATAAAAATGGAACAGCTACTTTCTATAATATATCTTCTCCACAAAAAAAAAAAAAAGAAAAAAGAAAGAAAAAAAAGCCAGCCTTACACTGAATGCTGAGAAGGTGGTAGAACAAATAACCATGTTATCCAAACATACGAAGGACAAGAAGGTGACTGGAAGCAGTCAGTATGGATGCACATAAACCATCCTGAAATCTTGCTTAGCCAACCTGATGGTCTTCTAAGACTGACTCACTGGCTCGACAAAGAAGGGAAGAGCAGGGGATATTGTCTACCTTGACTTCAGGAAGGCATTTGAAACCAACTTCCATTACATCCTCAGCTGTGGTGAGATTCATCTGGGGCGACCAGAGCAAGTCCAGGAAAGGGCCACAGGGTGATTAAAGGACTAGAGCATCTTTCATATAAGGAGAGGCTGAGCGATCTGGAATTGCTCAGCTCAGAGAGGGAAAGGCTCAGGGAGATCTTACTAGTTTCTTTAAACACCTGACAGGGGAAGTAAGGATGATGTAGCCAGGGTGTGTTCAGTAGTGCCCAGTGAATAAATGAAAGGCAATGGGCACAATCTGAAACACAAGAAATTCCATTTGAACACAAGAAAAAACTTTTTTTTTTCTTTTTACAGTCTGTGGGGTCTCCATTTTCGGAGATGCTCAAAACCCCTAAGAACACTATCCTGGACAACCCATTGTAGGTAACCTTGCTCTGAGCAGGTGGCTTGGACTGTAATGCCAAATGTCCCTTTGAGCCTCTGCTCTTCTGTGATTCCATGAAAAAAATAGTCATGAATTAGAGAGCAGAAGAGTACTGCACTGTAATCTATGGAAGTCTGCATGTGGTTCATTAGTAACTAGCTACAACTCCAAACATAGACATTTTTGTATGGGCAAAACCCTATGATTATAGACACTTCTTTTCTCATCCCCCCACCAAAAAAAGATTCTTAATGATAACAGCATATTCTGTATAGTTAAAACTTTAGCTTGCTTTACATGCATGGAGAAAAGTGACAACAGTGAACAAGACTTAGTCAAATATCTTTCATATGCCACTGGAAATTGTAATGACGTATTATTAAATGATGAATCCTATCTGCATTTACAGATTCCAGCATATTAGGAGAACTGCATTTACAGATTCCAGCATAAAAGGAGAGTCTCTGCTAATGAACCATATTACAGTGCTAAGTCAGCACAGCTCTTCTAAGCTTTGCAAAGAAGGTGCCCTCTTCACCACCACAAAACTCAATATTCTTATTTTAAAAAAGAAAGACAAGACAACACTCAGAGATGAGGCTTTCATGAAATCCCCAACCTCTACTATATCAAGGGAGCTTGCAAATGTGTTAATATAAAAAATCACCTCTGTTTTCTGTTGCAATTTTATTCTGAATACTCACTCAACTCATGGACATATCCAAGTGCACAAACAGACAGATATATTAATTGATCTAGTAAAATGCCAGAACTAATTCTGAATAATACCATGAATCTTAGGATTATAATATATAATACATATATGCGATACATAGGGAAAAGGGGGAATGCATGTCTTCTACTCATTATTCCTCATTTCTTATGCCTGTATAAACATATTCTCAGAAACTGTGTGTTTGGCCACTTAATTCTATTTTATAAGCCTCTGTTTTCATTAATTATATATATAAACAGTATACACACATGCACATAAATATACATATATAAATAAAGAATAATTCAATTGTCAGAGAGAGAGAAACAGAGTTAGTTTAAATAGCTCTGCACATACTTTTCCAATCTTTCAAGCCATTGACTTCAATAATGATCTGTAGCAAATGTGTTCTGAAGCGGAGACTTAATTCTACTTTGGTATCAGCCCGCATCATAATCCTCTGCAGAACAGAGGAGATGACCAACTCTCCTAAAGTATTTGAAGCAGTTGCTAGTACCTAGGTACCTAGTAGGTACCTAACAGATCCAGATGTTATAAGTGTAATCTTCAAGCTCATTTAACATAGCAAAACCTATTAAAATGCAAACTGTACTTATCATTAAGAGACAGTATGTCCTAGGAACATTCATATTTTTATCTCTGTGAAGATGTTCATTTATAGCAGTTTTACCAGGTACTTCCAGGTGAATCTGATGACAGGAATGGAAGAAGCAAGCACTAGTTTAGATAATAAAATGAGAATCATTTCAAACGGTCAACAAAGCCAAAGATGAAGTATAGATTTCCTTCCCACTCTTCAGCAGATTAAAACTTAGATTTGCTGAAATCCATTTTTGAGATTTCAGCAAATCCAGTTATCTCAGTTATGCACCCTGCTGTCTTCCCATGTTGCTTACTCCATCCTCAATGGTCTGGAGAAGAAGAGGGCAGGTGCCTCTAGCTCTCCCCAGAGCACACGGCACAGGTAGCCGGATCAGAGCCTTGCAGACAGCACTGCCCAACTGGCTGTCCAGCTGCAGCATCCAAAACCTTGTTACTCTCACAGGCATAATTATTGAACCACATCATATTCCCCATTGCTCATAAAGACACTGAAAGAAGCATTTTCAAAATTTCAGAGCACTACTATATTTGTCGGTAACTAAATTAAGGTAAAATTAAATGCACTTCAGTGGATTTGATACATCTTTGGCTAGGATCTTGACTAAAATTTAGGCATAGACAGCTTTCCTATTTGTGATTTGAGGAAAATTAAAACAACCAGTAGAAGACAGGCAACACATAATGATTTTCATGAACTTTCTCGATCATTTCACTAATGTTATTATGGACTTTTAGGCTGCTTGGGGATGCCATTTTTCTCTACATCTGCAGAGTTTTTCCAACAATTTGACCAAAACTGTAACAGAAAAGTCCAACAACTGCATTTGGATTAAACACAGCTAAAGTAGCTAAGGGTATTTACATACTGAGCATGATCGGTTAATGGAATTAATTGTCACTCTTACACTCGCAGCTAAATCCAACCAAGAAGAATTATATGGCGCTGACATCTGCAAAGGCAAAATTTCACTAGCATCTTTTTTTTTGTTTGCTTTTTTCTTCCCTATTTGCCATGAGTTCTTCAGTCCTAGTAGGTTTCTAACATGCAGAATACTCATACATCTACTAACCTGCTTTCAAAGGGAGGATTGTTCAGAAGAATGTTACCGTTCTTGCTTTGTCAAAACGCAGCAAAACGAAAAAAAAAGTCGAAGTAACACAGCTACCTCAAAGGCAGCATGGAACGTGCCAAGCTCAACTGTTTCATCTCTACAAGACTGCTCAGAAGGTGCTTAGATAAAGCATGATCGAAGTTGGATGTCTCAGAGTGAAAGGTCTTTCCCAAGACTCCAAAATTAAGACAGAAAGTAGATTGAGCTTAGAAAGCCATGACTGCAAGCACCTGTGTGTGGTATCAGCCATTTGCAAAGAAGCTTTGAAGCACGATGATTTTTTTGTTTGAGTCCAGTGTATTCTTTTATGTGTAGTGAAAAACAACTCCTATTTTTTTCCATTATACGGAAAAACTACAAGAATCTCATTCAGCTGAATTGAGTATAAGCATCACATTATGAACGGCCACTGCAGAGCACTCTCCCTATGTAAGTAATGTTGCTATCACTTGCGTGTTTTGGCCACAGAGTTAATGCTCATATCACATTATAAAGATAAAAGAGAAGCATACAGAGCCAGAAAATACTTACTGCCCTAAATGCTGCATGAAGAACCCAGCCCAACCAAATTCGCCAAGTTTCTTTCAAACATTTTATTCCAGTTCTATTTGATTGTGAATGGCTTCAAAATGCACCTCATGTTAAACAGTGAGCTACACTCAAGAAACCTGAAGTAGTCCAGCTATGTTTTGAAACATTTCCTTTTGTTATGTGGCACTGCTTTACAGGACTAGAATGTTTGCTTCCCCCAATAGTCTTTTAACACCTCGATAGTTCTCTCTCATGTGCCACCATGGCATACTACAAAAACGGCACTTTTAAAAAAACACCAGTTCATCAGGCACAATCTCATTCATCTTTTATATCACATTCAGTTTCACATATAAAATATAATGACATACAGATACACTGACAGTTTTTCAGCTTGAAAAGACTAAAGAAAAGGAGAAAATGCAGCCTTTCCTAATTTCAGGTTCACATTGAGCTTTGCAAGCTACAAAGAATGGAAGAAAAGTTACAACAGCCTTGGCAGAGAAATCCACAAAACAGCCCAGGCAGATTTGGAGCCAATTTTACTTCTGCAATGTTCTGCTTAACATAGTGTCCACATCCACTCCCAGTATTAGCACAGTTAAATTTATGGGTACTCCTGACATAAATTTTAGTTCACCTCTTTTTCTCGGGTTATTGGGTCAAGATTTGTCTTATTAGATAATGGCTAATAATAAAAGGTCTTGTCATGACCAAAGAAAAATAATTGAATTAAAAAAAAATCATGCAATGAGATATAATTATGCATCTGAATTATAGCGTTAAGGGCAGGGCTAAGATATACAATAAGTGAGAACAAATTAAAAAATGTTTGGCCTTAGAAATAGGTGCAGAAACAGAAGCAAAGTTGCCTCTAAAAACAGAATAACATCAAATGAGAGTGAGCCAAGGCAAAGCACCCTTAACTCAGAGGAAATGTGGAAATCCCAGGTCGCTTGCCAAAGTCTCATTGCCATGCATTTGCAGTGCATTTGCTATGCATTTCTCAGTTACTAGAACCAGTATTTATCCTATCATATAATACTAAGTGAATTTAAAAATACATATAATCAGTACTCATATCTTGGCATTATGGTAAGTAAATTCACAAGTGAAAAAGGATATGAAAAGAAACCTGCTGAAATGGAGGATCTCAAGATCTCAGACGCTGAGCCTCTGAGAATGGCTGTTTCCTCCAAAAGGTTTGGGAGTCACCAACCCAGCAGGATCGAGGGAATGGAAGCAGAGGGAACAAACTTTAGCTTGTCCTCAACCGCAACGCTACTCTCATTCTAAATTCAAACTACAGTACTTCAGCCTAAAAAAAATCTTTGTTCAGAAACAAAGGTTTAATGCCTCCAGTGAAGGTCATAACTATTTGCCTGTCTCTAACCTAGATTCAATATTTTCTTCATGAGATCTGAAAAGATAAAAACAAAGGTTCTAGGGCATAGCATCCAAAGATTGCCAGACATCACCAAAAGACATCTGCCCTTTAGTGAAACCCATCTAATCTTCACTTGTGTGCAGTAATATCTTAGGGGATTAATATTTGACAAAAACCAAAACAGAATCCTACCTTAATTGTTTGAGTATAACCTGAAAATATTCGACCAGACTGAAAAGCAAATGAAAGAACAAACTAAAATTGGATTCATTCTTCCCCTGAAGAATAGTTTCTCTTAAATGTCATTAAAATTGCTTACTGTAGCTAAGATAAAACACCAGCTCCTCCCAAATTAGTAAAACAATCAAGCATCACATAATTTTTAGTAATTAGACTCATTAACATTCCTTAGAGACAGTTTTAATTCACTGTATCAAACATCCTTTCTTTTCACAGAGCTTGGGCTTTTTCACCCCAAAGGAAAACTCTATACAAGTACCAGAGATTAGAAATACTCCATATTAGCATCTTAAAATCAATTTTCAGCGAGAGAGTAAAATGGTACCATTAATACACAATTGTCTTCAATTAAGCCAAATTTAATTTGATACCCAAATTAAAAAAAAAAAAGCAACACCTGACATAAAACCGTATATGAATTTGATTGACATTGTTTTGAACCTAGGAGACTAAAGACAGAGAACCTACCATGGAGGAAGGAATCATATCACATCCCTCTCTGCCAATAAATAGATAAATATATTTAAGTTTTTCTTCCAGTCATGGACATTGTAGGAATGACCACACACAGCAGACCCATAAAGGGGGTTTATTGAACCAACTTCAGAGGTCAGCTCACCCAAATGCTTTCATGAAACAACCTTCAGAATTGGAGAAAGGCTCACTGCAGAGCCAGAAATTGTTGGCCTAAAGACAAGTTGCTCAAACACTCTAAATCATTTGTTGGGCCCCTCAAGAAAAGTGCCAAAACTTCCAAGTACATCTCCCTAATAATCTCATGTGGAGATGCAAGGGTGACATCTCTCCCCCGCCACGGTGTGAGAGCAGGTAGTATATCTACCAAAGATTACTAACTTGGACAAGCTGCACCTGCTTCAGTGACTAATGGATTGCTTTGCAGCAAGGCTATGCAAATATCGGCCCGGCCGCAACATGAACTCCAGGTTATAACTCACCCATTCAGTTCATCCTGTAATAGATGACATTTTTTGACATACATATCACTTCATCTCACTTTCTCTTTTTAGGTCTTCCTTTTAGCAACCTCTTAGCAAAATAACTAATTAAATACATAATAATACATGACTATAACACAAACATCCTTAGAACTGATTTATCCATTTTTTGAATAAAAGGGAGGGAAAGAAATACAGAAGTGGAGGAGAGTGGCAAACATTACTATAAATGTTTTCACTGGAAAACTTGGCTAGGTGTTTACACTATCTGTGCTTCATTATAAACCATAATAAAACTTGGTAATCTAGAATAGTGCACTAAAATGCATTTACTGTCAGTTACCATTGATTCAGGCAAACAAAGCGTCATATACTTCCCTAATTTACAGTGGTAAGATCACTTCAGCCTTAAATTTCAGAATAAGACTTGTTTTTAGTAGGAGTTTGTCAAAGATCAGCTGTCCAGTTATCTACACAATAAATAGAGCCAGGTTTGAAGAATATGCACCTGTTCCTCTATTTAAGAAGAAATTAAGAAGCATTAATAACCTCAGATCAAGCTCCAAAATCATTATGTTTTGCCCCCTTCCCAGTAGATTAAAACATTAACTGCCTCTCTTAAACATCTAGGATCACCAGGGATAGAAAGACAAGGAGTCTGAACCAGGTAGAGAAAGCTCTATTCAAATAGTGAATCTACGGAGAGGCACCACAAATGATCTGTGACAGTCTGGTAGTACCATAGTAATAAAAAATAATATAGAAAAAAAAACAGGCATTACAGTATTGATAAGCTTTCTGAATAGAAAAGAAAGAACAGGAAAAGGTTAAACTATGATACATCTAAGTAGAATGGGCTGGAAAGCAGCTTTATAATCTACTTATGGAATCACACTCACTACTGGATACCTAAAAGATATTAGCAATACTAAGAAACTATTTGCCTACACCTGTTTTTGTAGCCAACAGCCAAGTCAGGCAAGCATAGTCCAAAAGGCCCCCAGACGTACTCGATAAACAGATACTGACAGCTTTGCAGCAGCCTTCAACAGGCAGAAATAGAAAAGGATTAAAAGACTGAGCTTTCAAGTTTGCCCTACATCATATACTGCCCTTGTTCACTGAGGTACATTTATTTAGGTTAGAAGAGTTAGTTTTACTTAATGTTTGAGACCCTGCTTCAGCAAGTTATTTAGCCTAATGCCGTCCCTTCACAGATCTATGCTCTAGCAAAATAGATCTTTATAGACTAAAATTATGTCAAATTCTCTCAAATTTGTTATAATAGATGGAGCAGCATGCAGAGCAATAGCTTTAAGATTGTCTAAAAAATAGCATTTCCATTTAAGACCATTCACAGTTTCTCAATATGGTCTGAAATTTCCACCTGTCAAACAGTGTCCAAAGTTGAATTTTTCTGGGGAGTTTGAAGAAATTGATTCAGCCATTTTTGCATGAAGAGTCAAAACACATTTTTTCACAAAAACATGATTTAAAAGAAATCCTTTTGTTGAACCACTTCAGTAGGGGAACAGCCCAGAGTTGAAAGCTGACATTTTTCTGGTAAGTATCCCTCCGTGTAGTAAGCAAAGTTTTCCAACGAACATTATTTTGGTCTGAGAAAACTTTGAAACTATATATTGGGGATGTACAAAACTCATAAGAATCATGGTGGCATCTGGAAACCATGCAGTATCCAGTCTACCTGGGACAAAACGGCACAAGAAGAAAGTGGTAAAATATCTGCATTACATCAATCCCAGCTGTTAATGGGTTTACAACTTCCTAGTCAGGTCAGAATTCAGACTTTCTTTTACAAAAGGAAGGAACTTCAGTGGTGCAGATGCTCAAGATTTTTAATTGAGAGGTGAATAAGGTAAGTTTGGTCTGTTATTTTACTTATGGGTTATTTTATTTTACAGCAGTATTCATAATAAAGTTTATTTTTCAGCCTTCTCTTTCTTCCTTTTTTTCTTCCTTTTTTACCTGCAGAGAGTATTTGCCTTTGTACAAAGGGGCTTTGAGAAAGGGAGGAGAAAAGCCATGCATACAGATATTTTTGCAGTTTGGCTCACTCTCAAAAACAAAGAATCACCTCAAATTTATTATGAATCCTTCCTGCTTCTTCAGAAGCCTTCCAGTGTTATAGCAACAAGTCATTCTGTCATCTTGAATGGTGCAGTGTTAGTATAAGTAATGACAAGAACGATCTATTAATCCCAACTGAAATCATCAATAACATTATGCCAATGTAACTCCTACGTTTCTCATGTTAAATGGCCACAGATCATAATTAAAAGTGTAATTCTTAAAAACTTTATATGCATTCATACAGAACACTTTGTGACTTCAAACAATCCTTCAAACTATCTAGTGGCCTTCTACACTGTTCCTTTAAAGGTTCTGAAAGTAAAGATCCAATACATTTAGTCATGAGATATTTCTTACAGCATTTCTAACCACCTCATTTTTTTTCACTTCAAAAATAATTAGAACATTCCAACAACTTAGAAATCCATATTCCACTACACCACCACTACATACAAAAGGGGACAATGTTGCTACAATATCCCATCTCTAAAATAATGAAGAACTATCTAAGGAACAGTACATATATTGTAATGCATATGTGCAAAGGAAGCTGGTGGATGACCTGCTACCTTAATGGTTGTTTCATTTTTCCTGGTACAAACACCATGATACTATTTTAAATATGTTTCAAAGCATGTCTACATAGAAAACAAAGCATGCTACATATTTTAGAGCACAAGGATGCTTAGCAACATTTGCTAACTCTCTACAAAGCACAGGGGATGAGGTTTTCTGAAGGAATTCCGCTTGGGTCAATCAAAGAGAATTTTCACCTATAATTCATTTAGAAACTCCCACCCTAGAAATACAGGCCAAATATGACAATGGTTTCCTCTGCATTTCAAGTTGCTCTAAATCTTCAGAAACCTGACTTGATAAGGACATCACATTTTATGTGACATCCAGCTCTACATGCAGAGCTTCATGCACGCTCACATGCTGATCTCCAAGTGTGGCCAAACCAGCCTCAGCTTTTCACACCACTCGTTGGGCGCAGCAGAACATGAAAGAAAACACATTAAGTTTTAAGGATGAGTAAGTGGCAGAATAAACTATTTGAGGATATTATACCACATTAAGCATCCCACTGAAGTTCACTGGCATTAATAAAATCAAATTAACCCAGAGTTAAAGATAACAAATATCTCGCAACAGTCCATGTGTGTTTTGTTCTTGCAAAAACTGCTACCGGGATCTGTGCTGCAAGGAAAGCCTCAGTGCAGCCCATAGACCTGCATGGCAACATGGAGCAGGCCCTGGTGTGAGGGGTGATGAGGGCACTGAGCACAGCCACGAGCACTTCGCAGCATTAGAGTAGGCTCCGAAGAGGGTTCAGGGGATCTTCCTGGGAACACTCTCGTGAAAAGTGATGAGAAAGACAGGCATCATTTATGTCCAATTTCAAATTTTCCTTGCATTAATTAAGAGAGATTATTTGCATTGGATCCAAAGTTTGGATTGGAGATCTTAAAATGAAGTGAGGACAGAGCTGTCTTCTGGAGCTCCAAGTTGCCAAAATCTCTGCAACAGTACTTGCCACATTTGTCTATAAAAGGCAAGTAGCAATAAAACACATGAGATTTCTAAATTGATACTCAGATACATCACTGACTATTTCCCTTTCATGTTTGAATGAGATGGAGAACCACATCCATATGGGCCTTCTCATTATTAGCAGAAGATTATTCTTTCTGTGATGCATAATCATAAAATAATCCTACGTAGATTTTCCATAATTTTTCTTTCTTACTCTGCTTGACAATCACTTTTCTGCTTTGTGTTTTTTTCAGGAACTCGATGAGCTAGCATGACATCTTCAATCATCATTTTTTCCTTCAAAACACTGAATCAGAACATCAAATAATTAAAAAAATGAAGCTTGCATGAGCCTACGCCCTCCCAATTTCCAACACAAAATTGCCAATCTCTATCCATCACTAGAAGCATGACACAATCAAAATTCCCAAAGCCTGCAGCTGGGCCAAAATATTAACTGTTTATGCACAAGTCCAAATAATGGGAACCTTTAAAGCGAAACAGTGAGACACCTCTGACTATCCAAGCTCTGATGGGGAGCAAGGCAGCAAAGGGTGATTAATAAGGCAATTGAACTGCTGCATCTTTCAATGGTCCTCCAAAAGTCATAGAGAAATAAAGAGCCACATTTCCCTGCCAGTGAGATCAGTTTTTGAGATTTTAATGAATCTTTCAGAATCCAATATCCCCCCCATCCCTCCTAGCTGCTCTGCTGCAACCTGTTTCTATTTCAAAACCTGTCTCTCACTTTCAGAGAGTGAACGAGGATTTATATGTATCTTAGAAAGCTGCTCAGTCACTAGCTTTGCAGGATTTCTAAGATACAGAGAGATTTAAAACAGCATGTCCTTGGCTACAGGGAATAAACCAACCTCCCAAAGTCTCCCACTTCATTCTAGGCCAAGCACTGAGATTATGAAATTTGTGTTTAATTATCAAGAAATATGACTTGCAGGGATTTAAAAATCATCATTAAAGGTTCTCAGTAACAGGAATAAAAACAGGAAAATTATTAAAATCATCATTTAAATCTGATATTTAAATTTTGTTTTCTTCCAAAAGATTAATTGACAAAGAAAATAAGGTGCAGTAATTATTGAGAAAGTAAGTTCTCTTTCAAAGGTAGTCACTTAAGTGTATAAAGCGCTCATGTATTTTTTTCTCCTCAATACAGCTTCTGTTAATTTTTTTCCCACTGCTATACATATATTAGCTTATATGGCAGCTTTACAGTGTTTTGAAGAATGACTTAGTCTGCAAGAGGGAGGAGAGGGCCTTGTTTTTATTTAAACCTTCCCACCTAAGAGCAAGGCCCCACATCTCAGTAACATCCTTTCCCACAAATTTGTATTTTCTGTCCTGTCATCAGTTATGATTTTAAAAATCCCCCCCTACAATATTCCTTTAAAGAAGTATTTTCTTGGAAGAGATTTGGATGTCCTTCTTTTCAAAAAGCACACTGAAAGCTACATTGTATTTTCAAGAATGTTCTCCATTTGTTAACAGAGATTTTAGGCTTTCTTTTTAAATGGGTTTTCCACTCAACATCTAAAATTTTCCAGATCTGTCCCATTAGCAAGAGCAGTCTAATTGCTTTACATTTCTTGAAACTCTGAGGGCCACTCCAATGGACTTGCCCATTCCCTGATGTCCCAGCGGGCCATTCCCTCCTCCTCTTGCTAATCACTCCCTCACTCATTCCTGCTCCTTACATTTCTGAAGAGAAGACAAGAGTGAACACATAGGCTTGAAGAACCTTAGGGCTGGTCCTGCCTTAAGTGGTTCTGCCTTAATTTCTTTCGGAAATCAAGAATCGATTTTTATACTGAGAAAATTTCTGCTGGACATGAGGCTCTCTGCAAGGCAGACAAGAGGTGACTGTCGTGAGGAAAGTCCCGCGTAGCCATGACCGGTCAATGCAATCGCTTAAACAAGGCCAGCTGGGACAGCTCGCTACATGCTGCTAAGCCAGCTGGGACAGATGGCAAAAAACAGGCAGACTTGCAAGCATCCGCAGCCTTTGTGAGATCTGAAAGTGCAGCAACAAACTGAACCAAAAAGAATAAAATAGAAAAGACTGGCCTTAATTTAACTCAGTTGTGCTAACACATAGACAACATGAAAGAAGCAGGTAAAGGACATCCGAGGAAGAAAGAAAGCCCTTCTGCTGCATTTTTCTCTTTGGAAAATTCTGCTGTAAGTACACAACAGCCAGGAGCAGTAGGCCCAAACATTCTTAGTGAAGGGCACGGATGACTGACATTGTTTTTCTAGACATCTGTACTGAATGAAAGAGTTGGGGTAAGTTAAAAATTTAGCATGAAGGGGTTGCACAGTTGGTTATACAGACCTTCTTCAAGCTCCTCCTCTTCCTCAAGCAAAGAGTGGAAACTTTCAGTATATTGAGGAAAATGGGAAGGAGCAAACAACACAAGAGACTTTATACTAGAATTTAATGAAACTGTGATTGGATGGTTTATGGTTTGCAATTGGACATCAGAGGATGTGGCGGCTCATAATTAAAAATATTAATATGAAAATTAAAAATGCTCGCAATCACCATCAGACTAAATATCTTTTCTCTAAGGAAGTAAAAAATGCTGCTTCTCCCCAGGCATACATTCATAAAATGTCAGAACATTTACACAAGGTGTCTGCACAATCTAACATCTCATATTTAAAATTCTTCTTCAAAAAAACAAACAAACAAAAAAAAAAACAGGAATTAATGAGGTCACCTAAGGCATGCAGCTTCATTTCCATCCAAGAGCTCACCAACACAGATTTTTGGCATTTCTTCTCTGTAAACAAATAATCTTTTGAGGTAATGGTCTTGAGACACTAATAAAAGACAAAGAAGTAAATGTTAAGCAAAACCCCTTTATTAGCTTCACAGCAGTATTCAGCTGTTGCCTCACTGCTGGAAGCCAAGCTGGAAGCCAAGCATCCCCATGTCTCTCGGAGGCATCTCTCCTCACAAAGGTAGGCAACAGCGTTGTTCACTTTGCAACTCCTGAAACGTATCAGCTGTTCACTAAGGAACTCGTAAAAGAGGCCTTTCGCCAACGCAAATAAGTGTCTCAGTGCCTGAGAAACATGTTCTGCAGTCCCATGGGAAAGGAACACTTATGAAAAAAGCAAGGAGGAGTGGAAAAGGCATGCTGACCTTCTGCAGGCACAGGTAGAGATGGAGTGCACCAACCAGGAACCCAAAGGTAGCACTAGACAGTAAAATCTGATGCATGTTGCCTATGGCCTGTCAAAAGCAATGTCTGATATCAGAAGCCTCAAACCTATATAAAAATGTCTCCAAAATCCAGAAAGGTACAATGCTCCTGGTTCCCATAAGCATTTCCTATAGTAGCCAAGACTAAGATGGCACCAAGTTCAGATGGGTATGTCAGATGAAAAGCCAGAGTCACCTCTAACATGGTAAGAAAGCTCTGATAAATTATTTCAAAGCCTTAAGTCAAGACAAGAAAGATGACAAAAGAAGCTTGATCAAAGCTAAAAAGCATTTCTAACAATGCTAGATGCAATCAATCTGTTACAGAAATCCTCTGAAGAGTTACAACCCCTGTGACTAATGTCCTGTGAGTCACCCACCTGGCTCGTTCCTCCAAAGCTTTGCACGCACTGCCAAGAGTCATCCAGTCCTTTGGCTGGGACCTCGGCCTGCAGGGAGCTATTTGAGGCAGCCGAAAAATAAATACCACTGCAAACAGCTGCAGAAAGATGACAAAGTAATGGACTGCCAAAGGACTGAAATGGCAGATAAAACATCTATGTTGTCATATGTAAAATAACACACATTGACAAGAACATTCCTAGCCTTACTTGCACAATGCTGAGCTGTAATGTAGCTATTAAAACTCAGAAACAAGAGCTTAGAGTTATATGTAATTCTATGAAAACATCAGGTCAGGGCTTCATAGAGATTAAGCAGGCAAAGATTTTAAATACTCTTCTTACTCACTGTACACTTCTCCTTTATTTATACTTTTACATGAGTATTTGCTATTGGCCACTGCTTGAGACAAGACACTGAGTTAGTTAAGGATCTTTGGTGCAGTTCAATACAACCTTGTGATATTTCTACTTCAAGAACAGCATAATTTGATTGTGCCACAGATTAAAACATTATTAAATTTAGAGCAATTTTGGTTTTATAACATCAATGCTAGATACGCCATAACTACTTTCCTGATTGCTACATATTTTATTACAGGATTAGCCAGATGGCTGTACCAAAACTGATGCACATTTGGAAGGGTTTATTATTGTCTATTGCTGTTGCAGATCTAAAAGAAGTGAAATACCATGTGTCGGCTTTCCAACACTTATGCTTATGACTTGTGCCCAAAGCAAACAACTTATAGAGATCGCATTTGTGGATCTTGTATTAAAGATACTTTTAGCCTAATATTGATTGAAATCAAAATCCACTGCAATTGATAGAAAAAAAAATCCATTAATGAAATGGGAACAGGCTTCTACTCTCAGCATTGACATTTATTTAGTTAATAGGAATGACATAAGGGAATGGACAACTGCAATGCACCTCAAAAAATATCACCCATCTCATCCTGTGCAGTAACATGACATCTAACAATGTCTCAAGGAGACTGCATAATCATTTAGTGCCAGTCTCCTGATCTAAGTACAAATTGTCAAGTTTTGCCCCTGTTTGCAAGACAAGAGTCAAAGTCCATTCTTTCTCAACAGCAACAGAGATCACAGATGCGGTTAGATCTACAACAGTCTGCCTACAACAAGATAAAAAAAATCTTGTACCTGCATACAAATTCAAAACCTCCAAAATTGTTACATAGACCAAGAAATGAAATCTGTAGGACTTCCCAAAAAAGAATTCACATGCTGTAATTTATAATGGTACCTCTTCCTATAGCTGGATTTCTCGAAGTATTGGGAATAGCTCAAACTTGCTTGATAAAAGAAATGATCAATCATTTGAAACTAGTACCTTTACTTTTTCACTGCAAAAACAACAGTAGTGATGGTTAATTCCTCTTCCCATAGAACAGAAAGCTCCCCTCCTTCACTGTCCCCAAAGCCAGCTAGTTCAATCCTCATTACTGCTCACTGTAGAATGTAGAAGCATCTTCCCCTAGAACTGTTAATTTTTGAGATAAGATCACACCAGTACCAATCACATTAAAAGACATTTGGAAAAGCAAATTGTCTTTTTTTCTTTCTATGAACCATGTCTTCACCATCTTCATTTCTTCCACCCTGGCACCTTTGCATTTCTTCTGTGCCTTCCTGACATCAGATAAACTCTGCAAATGAATGACAAGCAAACTAAATAGAATGAAAAATCCAGGAAAAGATAATTAAAAAACAGAGGGGGGAAAAATTCCATTTAAATTCCTTAGTGTTAAAGAAAAAAAAAGAGTGAAGGCTGACTCCAAGTCCTGTGAAAATAGTTCTCATTGTGTTTTTTCAGCAAAGGTAATTTTGCAAAAGAATCCTAAAAAGGACTGATATCTTCCCAAGAGACATTTTACATAGAAAAAACAAAGCTTTCCTTCTAGAAAACATCTACTCTACCATTAGTGGTATTTTTGCTGTGAAAACTGGCATTATTAGAGCAATTATTGACTTGATTATAATATTATGAAATGAGTTTTCTTTATAGTTGTCTGTTCCCCAAATATTTTGTATCACAATACCCAAGAAAATGCTTAGCAACAAAGAAAGTCAGCTGAGAAATATTTATATCTGATCTGATAAAAAAATCTCTTAGGAATTCAGGTTTTGCTGAATCCCTGAAAATCAGCATTTTCAGGTAATATGGGAAACAGCTTGCAGTCATCATTTTCCTACCATTGCTACTGCATTATTTGTTTGCTCAGAAGACCCTTTTCTTGCTTTCGATTTCATGCTGTACAAATTTGAAACTATGAGATATAATAAGAAAAAAAGACCCTACAGCCTCACATGAGTGTGACTGGCTGTCATCTTCTTCCTCCATCACATCTCAGCAGATGCCTCAAGAACACTAACTATCCCACATCAGGAACCATGACTGTCAAGACCCAAGGAAGCTGCAAAAGATGCAAAAAAGATGCAAAAGACCTGCAATATTGCCCTAGGAAGGGGCAAAAAAGATTTATTTCTGCCATTTTTTAAAAGCAGAATTTTCTGAAAAGCTATTAGAATTGATAATCTTCCATGAAACCACAAAACCACTTTTTTTTTTAAATAGCATATGATGAATCAAAGGAAATTGCTTGGCTGAAGTTAGTCATTCACAGAGTGAGACCAAGCTTGATGAGCTTTCTGCTGAAGTCATGTTGAAATGCACACATTGCCTCAGTAAGCAATACTCCCGCTGGATTATTAAAAATGATCACTTAGCTATGTTACTATTTATGATACCAGAAATCCCACTGAAGCCTCTAGCAAACATGAAATTTATCTAAAAGGGCAAACTAATCTCAGACAAAAAGGATCCTGACCTAAGGGTTAGGACAATTTGTAAAATTTACTATTCTTTGATTTAAAAATCTGGCTTTCCTTTTCTTTCCTTCCCCTTCCCTTTACTTTTCCTTTTCAGTAATGTACTAGTAGGCCACTAATATAGAAGGGTGGTTCTGTATTAATCAAAAAGGGAGTTTTCTAGCAGCATTTTTGGCCTTGTCAGGTAGAAGGCAATTGGAGGCAAAATGGAGTAACATGTATTCGGGCAACCCACAAAGACACCCGGTCTTCGCTGTTTGGTTTAATACGTAGACTTGACTGCAACCATTCCTTGCTGAGTACAAAAAACACAGCTCCTTAAATAGCTGATGTGGCAAGCGCCACTCATTCCCGCTTATCTAGCAGAAAGAGCATCTGCAGAATCACTGGAAGCTAATAATGCGTTCATCGACACTGGAAATGATGGAAAATTCCCTTTTCACTTATTAACCTACCTCTCTAATATATTTAAAAGGAACCAGCGTGCGCAGCTGTAAAAAAAAAAAAAAAAAAAAAAAAAAAAACGATAAAAACTGCTCTAAAGCAGCCAGAAAGTCCCATCTCAAAAGTCCCCTAAGAAACATATGCCTTAAAGTAACTGCTCCACAGTGAGAATGAGTTGCAGTGACCTTATGTTGTTTAACAGAGAAATTATCCAACTTGCCTCTTTCAGCCAGCGCGGAAGAGATTTGAGGTAAGCAATCGAAAGAGTTAAGTCTAGAGCAAACACCACTGCATATTTTCTAAAATGCCTGTAGCACCCTAGCAAATACAATCCATACTTCCACACTTTATTTAGTACACTCAATGTGTTTAGCATTTTATTCCGTTCACATCTGATCTGAAAGTGGGCAAAATCTTTTCCAGAGAGAAGCATGTTACATCTGTTTTCAATTTCCATTTCAATAAATAATAATAATAAAACGATAATTAAAATGATAATAAAATTATGACAACAAGAAACACCCATCCCCAAAACACCAAGACTTCACCTCTGGAAGTTCCCACCATGCAGACACTCAACATGCAAATTAAACTGGTTAAACACCAAAGTGAAGCAATCACCATCAATAAAAATACGACCAATGGAAGACTAAGAAATGCATATTTGCAAAATTTTAACAAAGCTCTTGCTAACGAATAGCTGTAAATATAACAGCAACGGGACATAAACAAGAACAAGGGCCCTAAACAACAACAGAAACACTGTCTAACTGCCTGAGTAAACATAGCTTAACATGGTCTTGATTCAAAGGCAATTTATGGCTGGTTATGAGCATATTAACTAGTAAGAGCCATAAATAAAGATAATAAATGCTAAACTCGATGCTCTTCTATAAAAAAATTAGAGCATAACAGATGTTAAATGCCAAAACTTTTTTTTTAAGCTTAGTGGCATTTTTAAAAAGGCAGTTCTCCCTCTTCTTGCAACCACACGCAACCTTTAGAGGGAATGAGTGCAGGCTTAAGTCACAGTTTCTTTGTGGAAAACCTTGGAGGAAACATGCTGCTGAAAAACGAACACCACTGGTAATTTATGTCCTGAAAAATGCATTTTGTGTTATTATAAACTTAGCAAACACATTATTGAAAACAGAAATAATACAAAATGCTACAAAAATTACAAAAGCAGGGGAAGTATCAATAAGGAAATAATATCTGCAGCAAGCTTTTAATATCCATTTAGGGCAGAGGGGCAAAAGGGCTCTCGTTTTCCCTGCTCAGCGATGACGAGGCAGCTCACAGCTCATCCAGGGGAGTCGCTTAGTTGCTGCCTTGCACACGTGTGTAGCCTGTGTGGCCTGTTGCTTAAATCACCTTACCAGGCCTTCTGTGAACTACAGATTGCAACTATATGCTTTAATGCTGCAGTTGGCTGCTGCGATGGACAAGCTGGGCAGCAACTTCCAGGCTGGAAGCAGAAGGGCAGCAGCTCCAGCAATGGGGAACAATTAATGGTTTTGCATCACATCAGAACGATTAGTCATGTGACAAGCTATAAATGAGCCTTTTCCTAGAGGTAAAATAGCAAAGACCTCCGCTACATAGTGTGATTCTCATATGACACAGTCGTGTGGCAAACTGATATAAGAAAAACAATTGATTGCCTACATGATGCAGCATTAGTCTTTCCTCCTCCCTCAGCTCCCCTGGAAAGTAAATTAAAAAGCGTGATTTCACTGCAAGGCTTATGGCTGATAAGGTGCATTTTGCAGCTACTGTAGGTAAATTTTGCTGATGGACCTGTGTACTGTTCCATTCACTCTGGACCTCCAATCTGGACCATTCACACGGATCTCCAATCTGTTCCACTCAAAGGCTTGGGGAAGGGACAGGCATTTCACAGAGAAGCAGCAGGTACAGAAATACAAAACTTGCAACAATGTTCGCTGAAATACTAGCCTCAAATGCCATTTTCTAGGATATTTTCTCTGGATAGATGGGTAGAAACTTTTTGTTTCTACACAAAAGGCGTGTCTTCCAGAGAACCCTAAGGAGTAACTATCAAAGCGACTAAGAGTTAGTGCTTCTATTACAACCACTATGCAATGAAAAGGCACTAGCCAGTATCGGCTTTTTCTGTCCTTTTCCTTGCATTTGGCTCATTCGCCTTTAGTAAAATTGGAATATGAACGGTAACACTAATGCTGTCAGGTAAGCCAAGACCTGGGCTCATTTTGCGAAGGGATTCATCAACCGGGGTTACTGCAAACTGCATTATTCAGATGTCAAGCAACTAAATTCTAAGTTGCAACCAAGTAGCTATTCTTCAAATCATTTACTAAAAACAAAATAATATTGGCAATACATGCCTTATTAGAATAAATTCTCTCATATATTCTCACACCATCGTGCAGAAAGAAGCAACTTTACGAACTTGTAAGGACATTTCCAACCTTTTCCATGGCCAGAATGAACTATATACACAACACACTGAATAACATGGTTTGGCTTGACGAAGGCTGCAAGTTCTTTGAACCGACTGAGATTCAATATTATGATTCTCAATCATAAAACACAATGACAGAGAGTTCTGTCAAGCTCATTAATACTAAAGCAACTGCCGATAATTGTTCCAGGTTTCAACCTCTAATTAAATATAAGTCGATAGATTTGCATAGAGTAAATAAAAGAAGTTGCTTGCAACCACACTCCCAGAGGCCTTATCAGCTTCACTAATACAATATAATTAAAACTTGAATGCTAATTACTGTTAATTTCTCAATGCAAATAGAAATAATTCACTGGTTATTTAGGTCTTTCTTTTTCAGACTTAGCTCTGTAGTTTATCTAAATGTACCCTAGACACTTACCAAAAATAATGTAGCAGGAGGAACAAAATGGCCCATCACCTTGGCTTCCTCATAATGTTTTATAAAGGGCTGTTAAACACTGTTAAAGCTGTTCAAACAATCTGAGCAAGGTAAGTCAATTATCCTTTCCCCATGTTTTTTGGCTTATTCAGGTAGAAACCCTAATTAAAAATAATTCAAGCTACATAACTGTGCTCATATTCCATAAATATATATATATATTTAATTACACTAACAAAAGGCTTTTCAGAACTGAATGGTCAATGCTATATAGGTAATGACAAAAAAATAATCTGGAAAGTTCTAGTTCTCACGAGTAACATATATAGCGGTGTATATGCTCTTAATGTATTTGCAAGCGATCCCTCAGCCTTCTGTGCTCACTGTACTCAAGGAGGCGGCATGGAGCAGGGAAGCCCACAAGTCCTCATGAGGGGCAAAGAAATGAGCATGGGGTGTGAGCCTGTGTCCCCACGTCCCTCAGGAGGCGGCCACCTGTAGGCCCTTGCTGCAGGGGGCACTCGCTCCTTGCCTTGGAAAGGCATCTTTGCCTTCCTCGAGCCCTGTGCGGGCTAAACTGCAAGTTTGCAGAGCGGGAAGGCGCTGGCTACCTGCAAGCGACAACGCTGACAATGTCGCTGGCTAATCACCGGCCCCAAAAGTGCCATGGAAAAGTTTGAGTTTCCTTCCGAGTACTATGGAGCCATTAATGAGCCATGTTGTGATTTCCGTTGACAGGCCCTACTATTTTTACATGCATCCCTCTGGACCTCCTCACTGCTGCAGCCCACACCAGCTGAGTAATCGCTGGGATCCAGCACTGCCTGCTGCATGGCAGCTGGATTTCAGTGTAAATAACTCATGTGCCCCATATGACTCCCCCTGTGCAGCCTAGAGGGTCTCAAGCACTCTCCTGCCACCGTTGGCATATGGCCACTGCTCCATGGTGACATCCCGTTCTGTCCATACCTGCAGTCCCAAAGGAAAATGAAATAACTCAAAGTTGCGCTATGGAAATCTTCACTGTTGATCATTTCTGCAGATGCTGTTTTCAGAGACTAACTGGTGGATGTAGCACATACCAGAATACATGCAGCATCTTCCCTGCTCCCATCAGCGATTTGATTAGCATTTAATGATTGCAGACACTCTGCAAAACTCAAGACATTTTGGCCACTGAGAGTTTGCCTTTGCATTCTGTAAAGTATTTCAGGGACACAAAGTCTGCTGAATCCAGATTTTTCCACCATGGTTGTTGCAGAAAACCATAATATGATCAGACTGTTTGGAAGACAGCCAACCAGCTTTGCATTTGTTGTTTTTGTAAAAACAAATATTTTCTAATGCGTACCTAGCAATTGCTTGATGCCCTTGTGTTCAAGAGCCCTTGAAAGGCTTGTTTCTTCCCGTACTACCTCAGGAAAGGATGGTGGTATATCTACAAACCCACTCATCAACATCAAGAGAGAGCCTGATGTGTTTCATTTATTTATTCCTCCATATAAAACACCAGAACAACATATTCTAGAAGAGTTTAACATAAAGTACACATACCAAAAAGAAATCTAGGGAAAAACAGGAAAGAGACCCATCACATTCATACGCTTTGAATACAGATTTCATGCTTTCAGAAATTCTACCTATAAAAATACATTCTTAGCCTGAATCAGTCATTATTTCACTTGACATGAGCATAGCCCACTGGCCCTAGTTCTAAGCCTGTGAAGACAGTGCTTCCCTTGATGCCCACAGCATTTACAGCATTAGGATTTCCAGAGCTGCCAACGGAAATGAATCAAGCCGACTGCCTACGGCCCGGATGGTTTCACAAGGCTGTTTTAAGGCATGGGTCTGCACACTCCATCGTGGCAATTAGCTCTTTTTGTCAACATAAAACACTTCTTTCGATCACTGGAGCATCCTTCTGGCTGTCAATAGTTCAAATAATTTGTAAACAAGAGTGGGGCTAAGAGGGCTCCATGGCTAGGGAGGGTTTATCTATACATAATCTCTGACACATACCAACCAACAAAACACAAGTGGCTGTAGGATCAGCATGTGTTAGAGGCTCTACAGAGTCCCCGACTCCAACTTGCCAACTTACACCTCTTACAACTAAGCCTCTTTGCAAGCGTTCATGCAGTCTGCGTTTTAGCTTGAGTTGGATTTTAGAGCTAGACCTATGCATTTCTGCCTACTTACTATTTTTCCTTCTGTACTTAATGTCTGAAATCTGTGTCATACATGCAATAGAATAAGGATGAAACAACTGTTACCTTTAACCAGCAAAATCTTTCAGTCCAAGCTACCTAACGTTTTACATGGCTGAAAATGCTTTTAATGCCAGGTTGTTATTTAGGCACTGGGGAGAATTTAACTCAGTATCTTATACTCTGAAGCCTTTTCCAGAGCCTGTCATTTAACTAATATCCTGATATCCTGTAGCGTTCTGTTATCCTCCCCAACTTGCCTCATAAGGGTGCACAAGGCACATGCGGGTGTTTCACACAGCTTCTCGGCCCTCAGCAGAATGTGACTCACTGACATGGTGCTTCATGTGTTCACTCAGAGCACCCCTGCGCCTGGGGAGAACACAAGGGCTGCTTTCCTTAACACAGAAATAATAAAGAAAAATGGTTTAATTTATTTAAAGTCCACCTGCACTGCAAGGCAAAGGCATGATGATAAATCACACTAACATACGCAGCCAACCCAGCTCAGGGACTACACACAGTGCAGCTACGATGGCTGTTTTGGGGCTAGATTCTCAAGTATTTAGCTAGTCCGAGCGTGCTTTGTAGCTCGTACTGAATGTCTAGCCATCATAGTGAGACTAGAAGAAGTCCACAGACTTTCCTATCTCCTCAAACATGTCTTTAGAGGCCAGGGGAAATTTGTATTTGTGCTATAAGGAACCCAGCACCACTGCAAGATCACACAGAAATGCCATTGTTTCCCGTTCCTCTGATATACTCGTAAGGTTATCTGCAGACCAGGCAGAGTAAATATTTTCACAGGTTATTTAGATTGTTATGTACAGATGAGATTGATGACAATGGATTAGGCTTTCAAAAAACAACAACAACAACAACAAAAACAAAAAAAAAACCACAAAAAAAACAAAAAAAAAACACAAAAAAACCACACACAAAAATCACAAATCCTCCATAAGCCCAACTCAGGACAACACAGGCCAAAGCCATAAATGAAGGTGACATCCCTCTGAAACTTAATGCATGATGTGTAATAAACAGCACTAGAAGTTTCTGCTTTTAAGCATATCAATCAGTAGCAATTTTAACTAAAGTCAGCAGTGCAATAGGTGATCTGGCTCTGCATTCTTAAGTGCATCAAGGAGGGTGTTTCCAATGCTCAGTCACAATCTGTAGCCCAAGTATTAGCTGTCACTAGTGTCATCAATTTCTGTGGATATCCTGAAATGAAATATGATGAAGATGGATCTACATCCTCTCACACTGCAATTTTAGGTATTTGACAGTTGCTGCCCTGCAGTTTTTTAGCAACGTCCTTCCAAGGACACCAAATGGTTAACGCTCTACTGAAACAGATCTGAGTTATTTTTACGAATCCCATCTTTTACAAAACTGCTGTTTTTGATTTCAAATAGGCCTGGATGACTTGCTGTAGGTTTGCTTGCTTTCCTAAGATAACAGGAAGGTGCATAGAATCATAGAATCATTAAGCTTGGAAGGGACCCCTAGAGATTATGTAGTCCAAACCCTCTGCACATGCAGGGTCACCTAGAGCACGTGGCACAGGACTGCATCCAAGGGGGTTTTGAAGATCTCCAGAGAAGGAGACTCCACAACCTCTCTGGGCAGTCTGTTTCAGTGCTCTGTCACCCTCACTGATAAGAAGTTTTTCCTTAAGTTCCTGTGGGACTTTTGGTGCTTCAGTTTCTGGCCATGACCTCTAGTTCTGCCGGTGGCCACCACTGAAAAGAGGCCAGCACCATCCTCCTCACTCCCAGGTATTTATACACACTGATTAGATCCCCTCTCAGCCTTCTCTTCTCCAGGCTGAACAGGCCCAGCTCCCTCAGCCTCTCCTCGTAGGGCAGATGTTCCAGGCCCCTGATCATCCTTGTAGCCCTGCGCTGGACTCTCTCCAGCAGCCATTGGCCTTCTTGGCCACAAGAGCACACTGCTGCCTCATGGTCAACTTGTCGTCCACCATGACACCCAGGTCTTTCTCCTCAGAGCTGTTCTCCAGAAGGTCAGTCCCCAGCCTGTACTGGTGTCTGGGGTTATTTCTCCCCAGGTGCAGAACCTTGCAGTTGGCCTTGTTGAATTGCATGAAGCTTTTCAACGCCTAGTTGTCCAGTCTGTCCAGGTCCTTCTGGATGGCAGCGCAGCCCTCTGGGGTATCAGCTACTCCTCCCAGTTTGGTATCATCAGCAAACTTGCTGAGGGAGCACTCTGTGCCTTCATCCAGGTCATTGATGAATAAATTGAACAGGACTGGGCCAAGGACTGACCCCTGGGGGACACCGCTAGCTACAGGCCTCCAACTAGACTCGGCACCGCTGATCACCACTCTCTGGGCTCTGCCACGCAGCCAGTTGTTAATCCACCTCACTGTCCACTCATCTAACCCATGCTTCCAGACCCAACCCACACTTTCGGGGCATTTTTTGATTTGGTAAGTTGTAATCATTCAGATATTAATACTGCCTAAATACTGCATAAAAAATTCAGCGTACACACTCCTCACCTCCTATCTCAGGCCATGGAGAAAACACAAGTTTCTGAGATAAACAGACAATCTTTATGTGCCTACTTTTTTAGTCAGAACTAGCTGCACTAGCTTTCTAGATATAATGCAGTACCCAACTCAGCAGCTCTGATGCTCAAAAACTCATCGTACGTAAACACTTAAAAGGAACAAAGCTACAGGCAATAACAAACATAATGACTCAAGATTGCAGTAAGTAATAATATGATGTTTGTAACAGTGTTTGTTAAAGAAGCAAATATGATACTAGAGTATGTAAACAGGGGCGTTAGAAGGCAAAGGAGACATTAATTTAGCACAAAGAAAGCAAAAAAAGTCTGTTTGATGACATATATTTGTCTTGGGCTTGACTTGTCACCGAATTTAGTCTTAGCATATTTGAGGAGGGAAGAATAGGTAGCTACCTGGCTACCTACACGGCAGCTGCATGGAGAAATGCTGTGCACCACTATGCGTTTTCCTTTGAAAAACAAAATTATGATGTCCAATGATCCAGGGGGATGAAAAGAACTAAGCAGGAGACCGAGATTTAAGATAAAGGTTGAGAACTTTTGGGCAACCCAGAATTGCCCATGTTAACATTTCCTCTTGATGACGGAGGCTGCTCCAGTGCCTGCTGGCATGTGGAGGTTCGGCCTCAGGAACACGGGGAAGGAGGAAAGCGTCAGTTCCAACGGCTTTGGAAAGAAGCAGTTTGACATCAAGCTAAAGCCAGGAGTATGGTCATGGTGACCAGTTAAAGCCAGGAGCATGCTGAAATATAAACATTTAATGCATGGTGAAAACACATTGTCTGCCTGCAAATTAGGAGGATTTAAGCCCACCACAATCATGCTGAAAACACTCTCTCCACAGTGCCTATCCAGGGCTTCCTCTGGGAGGAATGACACCCTTAACAGGGAATATCAAAAGGCAGCGGACAGGAGAAAACACTGGAAATGTGCTATAACATTTTATATATGTTCTGAGACATCCGCAGTTTCATCTTCTGCATGAGTAGAGGAAATAACCTCTCTAGGTTTAAGAAAGTGCAGATTCAGCAGCAGCCTTTCGCGGAGGACACAGTAATGGACACCTCTGCCCTAACATCTTGTAGTTTTGGTTGATTTAGACCATCACCCAAGATTTCTTCTGCAAGTCATTTGGTATGAGAAAAAAAAAAATACTGTGACACGCCTGCTCTGCCTGCGGAAATGTACAGTTGTGAGGAATACGCATAGGCAGATATTTAATTAATACAGATTTTTCCATCCAATACCTGTAATGGAAAGTTCAGAAGTGTGCAACAACTCATTAAAAACTAGCAGTAGGCTAATTTTTTTTCTCTAGGAAAGGAACATAACTGCAGTACAGCATTTTCTATTGTCCAAATTGAAAATATATATATATAAAAAAAAAGCTCACACACACACAAAACAAGACTGTTAGCGAAGCAAAGCTCAAGTGAGCTGCAGTCTACAGAAGTGTGTCCTAGCCTTATAGTTTTACCCTAGGTAGCCATCTTTCAGGAAGGAAGGAGAAAGCAAAAAGTCAAAGCAAAAAGTCTGTATTTATCCCAATATAAAAACTTCTCTCTTAGTGATATCTTACCATGACAAAACATGTGAAGCCAGGATACAACACAAATCTTTTTTTTACCACAGATTTTTTTTTTTAACCATAAATACCGACTCAATTTGTTATATCTGCTTCCATCTCTCTGCTATGAAGAAAATCTTTAGAAGACAGGCGACTTTGAAAAAAATAAGGCTGTTGAACTATTTTGCTAAAATATGTGGTGTTGGTGTGAATAGTTTTTCAGATTAAAGAAATGCTTATTCCCACTTAGACTACTTTAATTAGATTATTCAAACTCTATAGATATGAATGTTCAGGCCTTAAAAGACAATGCAGTATCATCATACAGGAACAGCATTACAAACCTCTCAGGTAAAGGTATATTTTTTGGCTAACTACTGCTAATTGCCATTTATTTATACGCAGCTAAGACCTGATAGATCATTTTTGTACAACGTACACCACTCCAAGGGACTATTAACCATTCAGGGAAAGCATATTTAATGGGCTGGCAAATAAGGCTCGTGAAAGCATACCCCTTCTGTTTACTCTTCAGAACTGGTTTCCTGTATGTTTGCTCTGATTATTAATAGAAATCAGGCTATAATGCAATGCATATTTTTCTTTCTTAAGTAATATAATGCCCATCCAACTTACAGAATCATTTATGCTTCTTCACTTTATGTTAGTTACGTAAATAAGATCAGAAACAATGCCCCAAATAACCAGATTTTTAATTTGATGCTTGAAACACAGTCCCTTTCTAGAGCAAATGGATGAACAGAAAAGATATTCTCAGATGAAAAAAGTGAAGGGATTGGGACCTGGTGAGCTCCCTGCAGTGCTAACAGGCAGCATTGTGCCTTGAGTTTTCGCAATTAAATTGTTTGGGAAAAAACCATGGCACAGCCCCTAGCTCCCGGGCAGCCCTTCCCAAGGACGGAAAGGACCTTCTCACCTACAACCCCATCAACAAGCAACACCTAATTGCACCAGATTGCCACCGCAGCTCACATGATAAACATGGGCACCATAACAATTTGACGCTGTTGCAACTGTTATTTTTCCGTTATACCTATCACGGCACATTCCTTAAATCTTCATGTGGATTGAAGCCTTTCCTGCAGTGCTGATGTGTTGGCCCCGTGTCCGAGAGAGTCATCCAACAAGCAAGCCAACCCAGTCTTTCTAGGAAGGTTCCACCTTTTCAACACAGGATTGGCTTGCAGAATTTTCTCCTTAGCAAGCCATTTCCCCCATATTCATCACAGTAAACATAACACTGTTCAATATATGCTGCTGTTTAGGGCAATAGCTAAGCCCAGGCATGAGCATCATGAGCCCTCACGGGACAAGTCCAAGGACCTCCTCATTTTGGGACTGTTATCTGTTCCCTTCTGTATTCAAAAAAAATAAGGTGGAAAAGGAATCCCCAAATTTTACTTAATAATGTAGATTGCCACCAGGTCGCACCATTATCACCATCAGCCCAAATCACTTCTCCATGACCTGTTATCATGAAAGGAGGTATGGGCGGCTGATCCATGCATCCCTCAGAGCTGCTCCTGCCACTCCTGGCCACAAGAAACCAATACTTATGGGCTTTTTTTTTGGAAAAGTATATATTAGAAGATGCTTATAGAACACATGGAGCTGGTTATGGTCTCCATGCCTAGGTAAAACATTCTGTGAAGAGGAAGAGGGGTGTCCAGATAGCAGGAGAAGCAAAATTAAGGGCATTTTGCACCACAGAAAAACCATTTCAGCCAACACACTGGCAAGGAGGGGTGAACTAGAACTCCAGCTAGAAAATCACGTGCAAGACCGGTGTCTTTGCTGAAACACCTCTGCCAACCCGGCACCCCTCCACTTCAATGAATTATCAGGCAAGAGCAAAACACTCTGCACTTGATCCAGCTGGATTCCAGCTTCTCTAATGAAGTCCCAGTTGAATCGCCACCCTCCTTCACGCTGCCAATATCGCTTTGGAAGAAGTGCTTGGGAGCACACGGGACAGAGGGCAGCAGATTAAGCTGCAGTGACCAAAAACACGGCTGAGTGTGGCTGAAAAGACCACAACTTCCTAAACTGAGGCAGATGTTTTTTTTTAAAAAAAAAAAAAATCAAAACAAACACACACACACCTTGGGAATTGTGTCAACTTGAAAATTAATGCAGTAGCTTATTTTTTTAAAGAGAATTACCTAGAAGGAGGGAAAAAACAAAGTTAAGTAAAAAAGAAGGGCAGAGCTGGAATGAAAAGCTTGGTCTGAAATTGTAAGATTAGTCATCACACAGCTCACAAGTTAAGTAAGTGTTTAAAAGAAACAAATTAAGTGGAGTAGATTTATGATGCCGCAGAAATTACCCTCCAAAGCAAGTTGTCTATGGATAGATGCAAATCTGTATCAGAAAACCAGATGATAGAACAAAGTCAAGGACTTTCAAACTTACAACTCATTGCTATGGCAACTTGCTCAACAGGAAATACCTTTAAAAAAAAAAAAAGTGTTAAAGGTTTTTCCTTAAAACATAAATCTGCACCATGAGAAAACAAGATAGGTAAACGTAATACCATAAATTGCTCTCTGAGGGAAAAATACTTTATAGCATACCAGGAGAAGTGCTTGTCTACAATCCCAGTAAAATTCCTTCTTTGATGAGTTTGATAATTTAGGCAAAGGGTAGCCAAGATCACTCTGGGTTCAAAATCTATACTAAAAGTTAGTTAAGTGCCTGGGTTATAATAGAAGATTCTGGCATAAAAGCGGCTCAAAGTTTATGTCTCTACTCAAAGCTCACAGTACAGCCTCTCAGGAGCACATTTTCCTTTTGGAGGTAAACCCAAATTTCTAGGATATCAGTACATTCTATTTCTAAAAACTATGACTAAAGGCAGGGACAAACACTGAAGCAAACTAAAAAGATAATTCAGTTATTTTTGAACTAATATAGACTGATAAAGTGACATACATACTTCCTGAATTATTTATGTAGTCTTCAGAGTAATTACTAGATCATATTTCTGTAGAAATCAGCTATGCTAGTATAGGTATTAAATTTGCCCAATCTGGAAAATGAATAAAATTCAGAAAAAGGATCTTTGTCTACAATATGCATTTACAGAAGGATTCTAGGATAGATTAATCTAATGTCTATACAAAAGGAATATTTACCTAAGAAAGCCTCAAACAATTTTGTGATTTGAAAGTACTGTACACCTACACAAATTTGTGCCCTTGGCTGGACTGCAGGTGAGTTACGAGTCTTGGTAATCACGCTGGCTGGTATTTCATTATATTTCCTCATCTCATTTCTACTTTTGCCCATCATATTTTTTATATACCAAGATTATAACATTTTCATACGAGACTTCAGTGCACCCTCAAGAGTTAGCACAGAGTTGCTTGAATTTGTGGATCTCTAGACAGTGGGGGAAGACACTCTTGGATATTTATTAAATGGTGTTTCTAATATTATATGTGTCATTTTCCCATACACGCACTTAGATACTTCTCTTCCCCTAAAGCAATATCTTACATTTTATACAGTGTTTCAAGTTCATAATAATACTTCTCTTTCTCAGTAGGTACAAAAAAAATCTATATTCCTGTTTGAGCTATTTAGAATCTTATTCTTACTCTCACCAGTCTGTTTTGAACGAAGACTATAACCTATCTGGCCTACATCAATTTGCAGTAGGCAACTCAGCAATGTGTAATACCTCCACAAGACAATTCAATCCTATATCTAATTTAAGGCTTGTTATCCAAGACCTTTCCCTCATTTCCCTCATGCCGGTTTTCCAGCGCTCGCATCTCTTTGCCTGTTTGAGGGCTGGGTTGTTTTTCACCACCATCTGCCACCTTGTCTTCTTCCTGCAGCTGGCAGCTTTGGTCCTGACCTCGATTCCCCCAATGTGATGGCATGACCTCCCTCGCGCCGCTGCAGTGGGTGCTCATTCGGGTGGTATCTGCAGCCTTTACAACCAACTATCATTGTATATCCCTGTCCTTCCCCAGGGTTTGCCACCCTACTGAACGCAGCATCATTTGTAAGTGTAATTAATGCGCTGTTTATGCACTCTTCAGAAATCATTAATAAGGATGTTAAATTAAAGCTGTGCTTAGTAGTGCACCTCAAGTCACCCTGCATACTTCTGTCTGGGTTACCATTTATCATTTCTCTCCATTCCTAATGCCTCAAGCAATTCTAAATCCTATGACATAATTCGCATTCCATTTGATATGAACTGTTACTTTATTATTTTGGCTGCAATTTCTACACTTGCTGGTTTTCTATTTTAAGGATAAATAATGCATTCACATTTTTACACTCCTGTAATGCCTTCCCACTTCTTTCTGACTTACCAGAGCTGCTAGTGCTCCCATGCTTTCTGATTGGCTAATTCTTTTAATGTTAATGTCAACACCTATTTATTTGCTTTTTACCCAGCCGTTATTCAAAAATTCTTACAGTTCCTGCCCATATGCATCTCATCACCTTGAAATGAGACTGATTGCCTCAAAGAGCCAAGCAAAATGCACCCTAACTCAGCACACCTGATTTTCTCCTCCTTATTCATATATAAGCTACCTTTTTCTCCTGATTTTTATGGTGATTGAAAGTGAGATATGGGAAATACCCCTATCTATGGCTGTAATCCAGTCTACACCTTGATGTCACCTTGATTACTTCAGTTCTCTGCATCTGATCTCTACCAGCCTCCACAATCTGCATGTAGTTTTACTCATTTCCTTTCCCTGTTCTCCATTTCTCCTACACTGTGGCTTGGTAAATCCACTTGCACTTCATATTCTCCTCAAACTCATAACAACCGAGTGCTCCTTAATGGGACAAATTGCATAGTTTGCCTTGCTCCAGGTTTGATGGATCATTAGGGTGTGTCCTTGAGCAACCTTCTCTTCCTGCAGCTTCGCCAGCATTCCCAGGGTTGGGTTTTCCAGAGCAGCTCATGATCTGCACAAGGCCCTTAACTCCTGTGTTAACTCCTCCTAAACTTCTAATGCCACAGCCTCCAAGCAGCCAGGGAATTGCGCAGGGACGATCTCCCCCATGGGCATCTGTTGCTACTGAAATGTGACACTGTCTTTCACATAACCTGGCAGTGTGACTAATTCCTATTATTCCAGTGAAATCCCCAGCCACCACCGAGAAGGTTCCACAGTTACAGAAACCACCATATGGTCCCAGCAGTTGCAAGCCTGTGAGCATTAACGGAGGCCCATTGCAGGTTTGCCTTTGTTATTTTAATATTCTTAGTTTTTACACAATATTTCACTTCTTTCTCTCTAATCTGGCAGCCCCAAAAGACACACGTAATTGCCCAGAACATAAAGGCAGGAACCAAGGGTGAAGGTGGCAGCAACTGCACAGAGATCACACCGCCTCCCATCAGAATGGCAGCAGGACAGAGAAACATCCCTGTGTGTTCAAACAACCCCAGAGAAGAGTTCAAACCATTGCCAGGGGTTGCTTTCAGTTCTAATTTACATGCATTGCATTAAAATGAAAAAAAAAAAATGAGGTAACAACCTCATTTGGTATCACCTGCCTTTAGTGGCTGGGTAATGCAGAATTTTGAAAAGTATGGAAAGGATTTTTAATAAAATTCTTAGCAGGTGAAGTGCGAAGAGCACAGTTTTCTCCCAGAAGGAGGAGAAAGCAATATTTATCGGCCTTCATTCTGCCCGGCATATCTATTCAGGCCACAACCCCAACACTCCCCCATCTTCCCCCACAAAAGGTTTATTTTCTTCCATTGACACTTTTAACATCGATAGTTTTACTGCGTATTTCACCTTGACACAACACTGATGATCCAATTACCATTAAATAACCTAAAGAACATGTATTCTGATATGCTAAACATATGAAGTATCACACCACCAGCTGAAACAACCTAACAGATGTGAAATCACAGCCAGGTGATAACTTGCTTCGCAGTTCAACATTGAGGGAACTAAACTGCAGATACCCAGGGCTAAAGACTTCAGCTTGAGCTACAGAGCCCAAACTCCAGAGCTGGAGGGGGAGTAGTTCCTTCTGACTGAAAGGAGTCTTTGTCCTGAGCATCTAAGCGCACATCTGAAGGAAGCTCGTCCTTACCTGGCAGCCACCTGCCCATTTGACAGGCAAAAGAATTAACCAAAAGCTCTATAGAAAATAGCATAAACCTTGAAGAGTCATAGTTATGCAACAACTTGCATCCTCTCTGGATTGGTACAAAGAAGTGATTTATAACATGCTCTCATCAGTGGATTAAAAGGCTAGTAGAGTTCAGATAATTTAAGCTAATGATGCATTGCTTGAAAAAGAATTCTTTTTGCCCAAATGGTCTGAATTTGAATATACAGTATTTGCACCACAACAGAAAAAGCAAAATGTTGTATTGCTAGATCAACATCAGATGAGCACAGCCAACTCTGACCGCTATGCCCTTTCTCTTCCTTTTTGGGCCAAAATGTGATCCTTGTGAATTACACTGTGCATCGCGCTATGATGATGGATTTTGGCAAGGTGATGCTATAAACCGTGCCACTTGGCTAATACTTACATTTTTAGGGAGAAACATTAATGGGGACAGTTATGCATACAGTTATGCATTTAACCTGCAGCTGAAGCCTTTTCTTGCTACGTTTCAGCAGCGTAAAAGTAACCATGGCAGTAGCTCTCTCCATTTCTTCTCATAACAGAAGAATTGCTCGCATACTTCCTACCAGGCCTTTTTTTTTTATTATTTTCTAAAATATTCATATCCCTTTCTCTAACAATTGCTTAGTCCAAATAGTACCTAATTTCTTGCTTTTTCACATCACATACATCAAGAACTCCTTCTGAAAGTCTAACATTATATTTCTAATTATACAACAGCAAGGAGACAAAGATCCAAACTAGAAGAAATAAATATATTCTCATACGGTACTTACAATCGATTTGATGTTATTTTCTCTTGCCAATTTCATTGAGGATTTATAGCAATTTGCCAAGTCTTCTTTATGAGTGTCAGTGAGATGGCCTCTTGCTATCGGCCCAACGGTATGGATGACATCTGCAAAAAACGAAAGAAAAAGAAATTATGTTCCTAAGGTGGTTTATTATTTATTTAATGACTCTGCAGAACTACAATGCAAGTTGTTCCCCCATCTGTTATTCTACCTAGGCACAAAGGTAGGAATAATTTCGTAAGAAGTTGTTGTAACTGATCATGATAAAATCAGACATATCTGTGCAAATTAAATTAAAAAAAAAAACTGCGAAGATTCAATTTCAGACAAGAAGCACATTTGGATTAAAGAAAGAAATCACAAAAAAATGTACTAAACCTTGCTTAAATTAAATGTTTTCATAAATATTTGAAAACTTCAGGATTGCAGAACTATTTAAAACAGTTATTTCACCCCTTCAAGATCCTCTCACTAGTTAAGCTTACTCAACAAAAATCCCAGCACACAAATATGACACATATGCCTTCACTTTTATATATATAATATGCTGCATCTTTTCTCAGCAGCCATTTCAAAAGAAGGCAAGTTCTGACCTACAGATGTATTAGCTGTTCAAGGTAGATGCTTTCCCCTCGCATCAGAGCAGATGGAGACACTATGCAATAAGACAACTATATCTTATTCTCTTTGAAGCACCTTAATGAACACAACCAGAAAGTACGGGCAGGGAGAGTATCAGGACGGATGCCTCGGGCCTTGTTGAAATCAGATGGCTGCAACCAATTAAAGTCTTTAAAATGCTATCAGAAGAATGAAGCAAAAAGCCCATGGTAAAAAAGCTGGAATAAAAATCTACAAAGTTTAAAGGTATCATGAAAATATAGGGTTTTTTTTTTTTTTTGCTTGGTTGTTGTTTGTTGGTGGAGATAGTGTGGCTTTTTTACACTTGACAAGTAGCAAACACAGTGACTTTTCCGCTGTCCTTCTCTGCACCCTGTGTGGACACACTAGGCCGAGGGGCGGCACCATCCTTTCCTTATCCCCCCTGCAAACCAGCGTGGCCACAGCCGTCAGCGCTGCCCTCATCCTGAGACCCATTCTAGCAGCCTATGAGCAAATGCGAGGGCGACCATGCAACAAACTTAACAGGAAAGTTTAAAAAATGATGAAGAAAAAAGAAGCCTCTCCAACGAGCTGAGGCAGCATTAACACTTTGCAGTGCAATTGCTCAAAAGCTGCAGCCCAGTGGCTTAAATCAGCAATCTGTTAGTGATCACCACAAAGGCATCTGGAGGAGCAGCCTGCATCCCAAAACTCGTACTTGGGTCGCATTTGGGTCTTGCCAGTGAATGGGAAGTTCACCATTATCACAAACTTTAATGCCATTATTGACTTCTACATTTTAATTTTTACAAGCCCAGGGTAGGTGAGTCTTTAGACAGGACTCTGAGCATGGTGATGAATTAGTTTGCAACACATGAAGACTATTCCAAATGTTTTGGAAGCTTATCATCCTCAAAAAAGTGCTTTACATAGGTACATGATTATTCATAAACACATGATACAGCATGGCTTTACTCGGGGAGCAGTATCTAATAAAGCCTCAGTCACTTTCATGGTCAGCAGACACAAAGAGAACCAAAGATTTCACTGCTGTGCACCATCAGTGAAACTGGTTGCTGTGCATCATCAGTGAAACTGGTGTACCCATATGTGGCCTAAGCCATAAATTGCTGTGCTCGAAAACCTTGAGGGAAACCTCACCCAAAGATTTTCCACTCAGAGAACCACCAAAAAGACTTGGTTTTGGCTGCATAAAACCCTAGTAGAAACCACTGCTAGGAAACAGCTTCTTCAAGCTCCCGCGCTGCTTTGCACCCCAAGCAGTTAATGTGGTCAAAGGGGAGCAAGAAAGATGAATGTTGCCCCCAGAGTGCCCACTCATCGGTTTTCCCCCCTAGAAAACAAGTGAGCAAAGAGGGTAAAATACATAGTGCTCAGCTCTTGCAGAAAACATCTTAAGCACCATTTGTAATATTTTAATTTTTATGACAAATTAAGCTGCCAGCATTTCTTTAAAGCTTCTGATTTATTATAGTCAGTCTCCAAGCCAAGCGCTTTGATAAGAAACTCCATTTAAAAGAGAGCTGCAGTCTGCATGTCTGTAAATCACCTTCTCTGTGCACACAGCAGAAACGTTTGCTTGCTTTTCTAATAACATGCAGAGGGGGCGAGCCCCAGAGCAAGGTCTGTTTTCATTCGAGATCTGGGTCACAGCAATGGATCAAACTGCTTCTAATGATAATGAAGCTGTTCAGTTTTCAAGCCGTGTTTGTAGGGAAGCAGATATTTCTGCTTGGGAAATCCTCCCTGAGAGGAGGTAAGAGGGGGTGGCAGAAAGCATCAGCACAGATCTGCACTGTCCTTCTGCGCTCTGGAGCATCTTCTGGGGCGACGGAACAATTTATTTTCTAAGATCTCTGCTGCAACACATGGTTGATGCAAGGAGAGTTACTTGCTCTGCTCTTCTTTTTAGGCTCCTTTGCTTTTCAGGCACTTGGTTAGAAAGGTCATCCTCCAGCCTAAGAATAGTGAGTGTTATATGGCCGTTTACATGTGTGAATTCATGCAGTTTCATAGAATCATCACCACAGAATCATTACGGTTGGAAAAGACCTTGAAGATCATTAAGCCCAACTGCAAACAGTTTCCATCACGTCTGCTTGTTTCTGCTTATTTTTTTTTCCCTTTCTTTTCTTTTTTGAAGCGCTATAATGAAAGGGGGCCACTGCATCTTGTGAAAACCAGGTGCTATAGGTGTAATACCTATTAGAGGTATTACAGACAGACATTTCAAAACGTACCTGCCACTACCTTAGTCATCAGTGAACGCAAATTAAATTTGCACATTTAATTAACACTTCAAACCCATACAAACCAGCTCTTGCCTCAAATTCCTGCACAGACTTGTGCAAGAGGAAACCATGTCCTCCTCTTCACACAAACTCTGTGTGTGGAAAGACAAACACAGCTCGTTTTCCTGGCCTCTTTCATTAAAGATATCAGGCTAGAAATCTTGCTTGCCACACAGCACAGTATGCAGAGCACTACAGATGAGGACAGGGAGCCCATCCCAAGATGGAAAACAAGTTCATGCTACAGCAGAAAAAGAAAAGGGCCTCAAAGCCCTGGCAGAGGCCTCAGACACAGCTTCCGAATATTCCTTTTTGTGCTCTTTGCGAAGAAAAGCAGGGTGGTAAAACCTAGGGCTTCATTTGTAAATCTTCCCAGTTGATTTATGCAATAAGCACCTAGAGTATTGCTCCTGAAAAGGGGAAGCCAAAGTATGATTGATGGGAAACTGAATTACCTCCACGTATTCATACATACTGAGTGTTACTGTTCTTAAGGAAGATATGCAGCCTAATGCTTTGATAAACACATCATTTGTTTAGCTTGTTCATTTTCTGTCTCTAGTGACAGGCACTTGTACACAAAATGTGCATTTTCGATGTTTAATAAACAACTGTTAATCTAAGTTCAACTTAAATGAATCCCCCATGACTATAGCCTAATTTGTTTACTAACGCATGTCTCCTAAAATAGATTAGATCAGTTCAATATTTTAAATGCAAGACATCTTTTGTACATTGCAGTGTGCTAAATTTTACTGTGCCTGACACAGCTCCTTAGGTATGGCATTTTGTTTATATCTTTTCACTGTTCCACCTATGGACAATAACCAAAAATCACATAGAGCAGAATGGTCAGAAAAACGTATATAAAAAAATGCATTTTCAGGAGTTAAAGAGATGGCCTGAATTTTGTGGCTTGAATTAATGAGCACTACTCAATTCAAAGATCAGCCCTTCTAAAGCATCCTTTAGTATTAACACATCTGGTTTTGGGGTGATTCAGTATTTCATTAAATGCAAAAGTCATGATATTTAGAAATCATCCACATAAAAACTTTGAGCCATTTTCTGATTGGGAGGAAGCCAGCAGCACAAAGAGCTTGTTGGCAACCCTTCCACCACGATGCCAACGACCAGCCATGGACTCGAGGAAGGCAGGGCAAAGCACAGGTGATTTTGGCACTCATGGCAGTCATAAAATACCAGGCATGAGTAGGATGGAGCTGCTCTTAAAACTCAGCTAGTTTGCCCTTGACTCGAGGCTTACTCAGAAGAGGTGGTTTCAGTCAGTGAGGCACCAAAAGCATCAAACCACAACACACAGCATGGCTAAGGAATACACACTAGCAACAGGCCACATACATAAAACCAAGATGAATTTAACCACACTTGATTCTTGAATCACAAAGAAAACCTTGAAAATACAACCCTTAAAAGTTTGCAATACAAATCAAAATATATATTTTTTATATTAATTTCAGTTCCATGATCAGAAGCCATGTTAATTGCAGGAACTCAGAACTCTGCAATGAACTAATGCTCTCGGGCTTTCGAAACGCTGTCTCCTCTCACTGTGCTTGGGCTGCTCTTAATATCCAACCCAGCTCCACTAAAGCTGATTCAGTCACCTGCTTGCTGCACCACATACTTAACGCATATATCTGCCCTTCAGAAAACAACTCAGACTCATTAATGAAATTCAGTACCTGATTGACTACTTGTACCCAGAAAAGATTTATTTCAAATCTCAAATTCTGGATCTTTCCTCTGAGTGCCAAATACTCAAGTGCTGTAATATTAAACAGAAAATTACAGGGAAAGCCCTTTTTCTTCTTCTTCTTTTTTTTTTTTTTAAAAAAAGAATCCTTTAATCAAAATATAAATTGCATCTTGCTAATTTTTATAACTAAGACTCCTTTCAATATTCAGTTGAGATGCTTCAGGGGCACCGAATAAAGAAAAACGTCCCAAGATAATTACAGCAAAGGAACCCACAAACCGCAGTAGGATGTGTAATGTTTGCCATGGCCACGAGAATCCTCAACCAGAAACCTTGGCCAAGGCCTTTTGCAGAACAAGGGTTTGCCCATGATTGCAAGGCTTTCTTTCTCTTCCTTTCCCTTTACTCAGTCACTCAGATTATTAGGTCTTCTCCTCGGATACAAGAATTATTCAAGGCCATGAGCATGAACATGAGCACAGACATTTGTTACTTATTGTGATCTTCTTTTGAAAGGGCTGGTGATCATAACAAAGAGTTTGTGGAAGATTAAAACAAACAGCTCATAACTACACACTACATGAGGGTAACCCCGGGTGTAAATCCAGTGTAACCAGGAATGAGTGACAGCGCCAGTTTTATCTGCCTAACACAGACATACAAACCAATGTTGTTGCTTCCTAAGAACTGTGCATTTATAAAAGAATCTGAAAGAACATTTTCATAAGTAGTTTTTATACAAATGTTAAAAGATTGAACTACCCTTTAGTTCTCAGAAGACCTAACATTTCGGTGTAATGGACAGATAAGCATTGCTGTTGCAGACCATGCTCTGCTGTTACCCAACTTGCATCAAGAAGGACAGAGAGGGACTCGTCAATCGATGCCCTGGAAGACAAGCAAGGATGGACTCCTACTCCATGCTACTCTTCCATGCAAAGCCATCCTCTCTCTTTACACTCCTCACAAGCCCCATTCTTGTGATGAGATGACCAAATATAAGAAACCAAAACCCATTTGCTCGAAGATGTCAACCCAACGCACCTGCTATCTGGGAGCAACGTTGCCTTGAGAATAGACCCTGTGCAAGCCCAAGGTAGAGAGCAGCCACTTGTGCATCCAGCTCCCAGTGACTTCTCTCGCCCTTGTGACTCAAGTGAAGGGGTTTCCTACATGACATCTCTGCTCCCTTCCTCGGCAGGCAGGAGAGACCCTCATCTGCAGAGTCCCTAGAGGAGGGCTGCCTGCCCGGCTCCTGCTATGTGGGTCGCGCTTACAGCTCAGGGATGACAGAATCTTTACAAATACCTTTCTCTTTTTCTTCTTCTTTTTTATTTCTTTCCATCAAATCATTTTAGGTAAACAGATTAAAAAAAAAAAAAAGAGAAGCATATCCTTAACAGGAAGTTTTATGAAGCTTCTTAAAGAGGTAATAAAGTATGATTTAAAGTTTCAAGGAAAATTTCATTATATTCATAGCTTTACTGTGGCTCATCAATTCCTTGATGGTGGCACATTACAAAAAGTTATCATGCTCATTTTCTTACTCTCTTCTTCTGTGCATTCTTTTCTCAAGAACACACAAAATGGACTAGACTGCATGTTTTCCACGTGACACTAATCTATTTAGCCTTCACAGTAGAAAATACTGTGTTTTTCTTTAAGAATTTTTCATGCTGCTATTAAAAAGAATGAAAAAGGTGAGGAAGTTATAGACTTTCTGTTCTACTGGTCTTCTCCCAAAGAGAGGAGCATGTAGAAGGATGAGAAAAATGAGAATACAAAACAAAACAAACCTGAAAGCCTGAAACCATATATATATATATATAAATACACATTATGAGAATAAAAAGCCATAGCTGAGGAAAACACAGGGTGTGTATGATAATAGCACATTTCATAAAGGGGATTTTCCTGTATCTTACTGTATTTTGCAGTTTCCTCATAAGCAATAAATGTAGCACTTATAGCTCTGAACTCGCAAGCTGCTTTCCAACATCAGCACAGTCCCACTGAAATCAAGGAGATGTTTAGAGATAAGTATGGATTCAAGGGCTGAATAAGGAAAGTTATGGCACACCTCTTCCCCAAGGACGGAATGCATCTTCATAATTTTATCATTTTATGGATCAGCACTGAAAAAACTCACACTTTTACTACTACTTTATTGTAACAAGAAACATCTAGGTATCTTATCGGATTTGCTTCACAGTAAATAAGTATTTCTCTTCTGTAACTGTACTCTCTCAGTAGATTTAAATGAGTTGCATTTGTGCACAGTCTTGCAGGATCACTGTGGAATTGCTTCCCCCCGTTTTTTTCTAGGAGCCCTTCACAGACAACAACAACAAAAAAACAAATACAGGGAAAAAATCCAAGAAATATGTTTCAACTTTCCTCTTTACTATCAATATCTCTCCTGCAAACTCATATAACGAACACTGTTGATGGAGAAGGATGTACACAGGACCTGAAGGTAAACTTAACTTATTTTTAAAAGCTGACTAGAGTTCAAGTTGGCAGTGCCACTTTAATAGCTTCATACAAATGTGATAAGAAAAATAACCGGACAGCTCTTTGAACCGTGACGTGAGTCTTCATGCCTAGAAGAGGAATCTCACTTTCTATCATCAATTTTACTTTAATTCAGCCAGCTGAAACTATGCTAACGTGCCCTCCTGCTATTAACCTACTCCAGATACCAACTCACGGAAATGCAGAGCATGCACAGGACCTGTGATAAGTTCCTCAGACGCATTCCTAGCCTCTTCTCCAGAGATGCATTCGAATTTGCAAGATAGCTTCCATTGGAGGGCAAAGAAATTATGGTGCTTGCCATCCCCTGCTCTGCAAAGCCCCTCAAAGCCAACCCAGCAGATCATGAGCACAATATACGAGGAGGAAAACATGGTGATGGGTATGGTGAAATATGATGGAGATACCTGTCACCTGCACCTATGCAGGCTAAGCCTTGAACTGTTGAATTTGCAACAGGAGGACAGGCACAAGAGGAGAAGCAGGGAGACTATATTATCTGTAAGGACCAACCCCGCGCGCTGCAAAGCAGACGCTGGCCAGCCAGCGGAGCTCCCTGCCCTGCTCCACCTCACATCAGATAACATCACTAGCAAGAGCCTCTTTGGAACACACTGATGTCACACCTCATTCTGCTCAGTGGACAAAAAGTACTCAAACAACCTCTTGGGAAGTCATGAAGTGACCTAAAAGACCTACTGAAGGTGAGTGCCGGGTTCTGGCGTGCTGCAGAACAGGCAGCAGATGCACCCAGGGTTGAGCTATGCTCCAGGTAAGACTGCAGTGTCACGTGGGGCTGTTGCAACCGCTCCACGCTAACCACGAGCCGAGAGTTTCCCACTTAAGACTTTTTCAGTATGTTATAGGAGGAGACAAATTCAGCACTATTAGTATTTTAGGAACTCCACAAGTACTGCTACAAGAGCAGACAGAAGAGATGATTTCATGCTGAAGAGATGCCTTAATGAGGGCACACATGAGGACTGCACCATGCCCATAAAATCTTAGAAAGAGAGAAGCCTTCAGTGCAAGCACAAAGATGATTTTTTTTCCATTTCAATAGAAAAAAAAAAAACAGGAATAGATTCTTTAGCCTAAATTAGTGCTGATGGTGCTCATTAACATTTTATAATTTAAACATTTTTATATGTATATAGGCTTAGTAAAAACACATGAGATGTTAACTCTTTCAGCGAAACAAGGATTTTTTTTTTCTGTATCTTTGCACTAAAATGCTATAAAACCCAGACCTCCTCATTTGCTGGCCTGATTCAGTATGTCTGACTACACCTTTTCTCCTGCTTTTCAGCTCACAAAGTTTTTGCTGGAAAGTTCATGTGACAAAGAGTCTGAATAGACTCTTCATCTTTTAAGTAACACTCAACAGTGACAAAGAGGCAAGCCTTTGACAGATGTTTTTCAACCAACACATCATGGCTAGGATTTATGAGATCTATGAGAATTATCTGAAAAAGTTTTTTTAAAAAAGCACTATCATTTATCATTTAGTAGAAAAATTACAAATGTAAATTCAGAGAAAGTACCCTTTTCTTCATGGAGACAAATTTTACAATTAGTTTCTGCAAAAGGGGACTGTATAAGCAACTTTTAATTTCAATGGTAACATTAGGTAAGTAAGAAAATTACAATAGGCCAGGTATCATGTCCACCCTGATATACTGCTACAGTTCTTTATGAGCACATTACAATTCAGAGAGCTAATAATAAAAAGAAGTGATGCTGAGATGATGAATTGATGCTATGCAATTAGATCTATTAGAATTCACAGGAGTCAACAGGCAATAATCAAACCACTTTCATGCTGCCCATTGCAATTATCTTTGCACTTAAGAATCAACAAAGCACATAATGACCTGCTCTCGATTAAGGAATTCATGAGAAATGAAATTTTAATTAGCGTGCCAAAAATTTGGGCCATTTATTACTTTATGGGACAACACTTTGGGAAAACTCGTTGAGTAGTTGTGAATGTTCAACAACAATTCAAGTACGAGAAGAACACGCTGCTGCTCCTCACAAGAAGTTCCTAATAACATCCCTTGAAATGAGGTTGCCAAAATAAGCACTCATTCACTTATGTGAAATTCTGAAAAAAAAAAAAGTTGGCACTTCAGACTAAAATGCAAAACATTCTGCTGATGTTTTCAATTACCATCTGATGAACAAATCAGATCGAATTACATTTATTCATGGCATGAACCACAACTCCCAGAAGGTCTAATTCTACATTCTTCTCCCAACAGGAGTGGGACAATACGACAATGAAACTGTATCATCAGTTAAAATAAACAGAGTCTGAAGAGTACCTTGAATGTTGATTTAAGCGTTCTTTTTAAAATTCCCTGAATAGGAAGATTAGTTGGCTTCAAAAGAAATTACTTCTCATCATTTGCTGATCTTAGTATGAAACAATTTATGAATAATACGAACAAAAGCATTAGTAAAAAAATTCTGTAAATGTGCCTCTGATAATAAGAAATCAAGGTTGATGGGGAAGTTAAACAACTACACTGTGCGCAAATGCTTTGAAATGATTTTTTTTTTAAACGGACAAATGAAATGAAAATTCGTACTTCAAAAGTTAATCCTGACAGTGCAGAGATGTAAGTAATGTTATCTACTCAAGCAAATGCATGGTAGGTCAGTGCAGTATTAAATAACGCATCCTTTTTTTGGTAAAGGAATCTGTAATTCACAGCGTTTTTTTTTTTTTAAAAAAAAAAAATGTTGGCAGAAGTCCAAAATAGTTGGAGATGAGTCAAACCTGTGGGAACTTGGCTCACTCATAGTGCATTCATAATCAGTTTCAATGACTCTGTGCTGATTAGCTTCAAAAACTCGCACCACACTTTTGGCTTTCTGAACTTCCCGCCTTGCTATGCATTCCTGATGCCTGGAGCTCATGAGAACCACACTCCGCTTGGTCCATCCTCAGGGAGAAGCTTCCTGGATCCGTGAGGCAGCCTGCCCTTTCCAGCGGCCCTGGTGAGATAACACAAGGGCTTGCCCAGCCTCTCTAAGCAAGGCCACTTCGTCGGGAGAAGGAACCACCTCACACCTGGAGGCCTTCCCAGCTGGGGAGGCACTTCTACACCAAAAGGGTCCCCAGAGCAGGTCTTTTGACACCAAATCACAGCTGCTGGCTCTGCCCTGGAGACGGGAATGAGCAGCTCGATGCTGTCATCGGAAGGCCTGTGGACAGCTGGCTCCTCGGCAAGGACCCAGCCACCTGGCCCGAAGCCTTCTGCTCTGGCGTCAAGTACTGCGGGTCTCCACCGGCCAGGTTCAGCTGGAGCCTCGTTTCCTTTTTTTTTTTTTTTTAATCCAGTATTTATTCTTGCTGTTACAAGGGGGAGAGGGAAGCGACACAACCTGTTCATAAGGGCATCCCGGTGGCGTTGCAGTGGAGACACTTTTGGGAAGACGATGAGCATGTGAACCTCTTGCGAAGGCCACAGGACAAGTAGTTCAGACGTAGCAGGAGGCATTGGGTGCAGAAGACCCTCACCAGCATCCTTCCTGGAAGGAGCAGAGCTCCATCACCTCCACACATGTTTACAGGGTGCAGACACGATTCCTCCAAAGAAGGCTTTGAGATTAACATCACAACTTGTTCAACGGTGCTGTAAAAAGCACGGTGCTGCTGAGGACTGTCACAAGTGAACCTGAACTAAAAGATTCTTGGGGCAGCTGAATTTACAAGGTCACGGCTCGGTGCCTTATCAAAATAAGGATTCTGTTAATTAAAGACTTCTTTCAAGCGAGAGATGATTATTGTGGAGAAGCTATGCATGGTGTTGAAACTTAGGAAAGCAGCAAAAAGAAAGCTTGCTAGCAGTCGGCTTCTCCCCGAACTCCTAGGAACTGACAGTATACTCCTAAAGTCACCATTTTCCAGTCATATTGAAAGCCAGAGGTTTACAAGGAGACTCTAGAGCCAAAGGAGTGACTGTTCTTTTTGCATCCCCTGCCCAAATCCTTTCATTTGAATACTCAGAGACTACCTATTTCAATGAAAAGGCACAATAATAGGAAAATAATTTTTAAAAAATGGTTGGAAGTGTGCTTTATATACAAAGACACACAGCTCAATTTGTTTTATCCTGAAAACTTTTTACATGAAAACTCTTTGATTCCTAGGAGACACAACACTCACAAGATTTTCAGAAATTCATCAAAGACGATGTGGGAAATTCAGTGTCTACAGAAAAGCCACATAGGCATCCTAAAGTCATGTGAAGAGAATGCATCAACTCTGCTGCTTGATGAGAAAACAAAAGACACCATCTAAATACTAACCTAAATACCAACCTAGCCTAATACCCTAACATAGCCGGTAAGTAATAAAGTTGCCCAATATAAGTATTTGTTAAAGGAGGCTTTGGAAATTTTGGAAATTTCCCAGACCTTAGAGAGCTTGAGAAAAGTGCGAGAAATCACCCAATGGAGAAATTATCCTGGTCAGAAGTCAAATACTTTTTTCTTCCTATCTCTTAAAGAATAAAGAAGAAACTCAATATCAGCCACCCTGACAGTCACTAAGAGCTCTGGAACAAAAGAAATCCAGATATCAGACCCCAGGATACGTTATGCAAATACTCTAAGATTAATGTTTGAATAAAATTTTCAAAATTAGCTCACTGTAACAATTTTGGAGACTAAAAATGGAGACCTGACCCACTAAACAACAAAGGTGAAAAACGCCACAGTCCTACATTCAGTATAAGCAATACTTCAATTTTAAGCATAACCATTATTGTATTTCTGTTCAGTGCTGACTTCAATGGGAATTAAGCTACCAAAGGAAAAAAAAATCACATTCTTGGCATTTATCTGCTTTCGACCACTTCAGAAGTGTCGGTACCAGCCAGCCTTTGGAGTAACTAGCAGAGCCATCACAGTAATTAACTTGGGAAACTCGGGGAAAAAGACAGCAAACATACTGACAAAACAGGGTTGCCATGTGATTTCTTATCCTGACCATAATAGAGTGAGCTGGTCTCAGCTGCGGCTCTGAGGTTTCTGTGCGTTGGCCCCATGTTACCCTGATGAGAAGCTGTCCCGCCTCCATCCCCAAGGCAGCCCCACGCTGGGAGCCAATTCCCTGCTGGAGCTCTGGGCCTCCCAGAAAGACACTCAGCAATTAGGCACAGCTATGTGTGCCCTTTCAAAGGGATGATGCTTTCAAGCAAGCAAAGCAGCAATTGGGCCTTGTTGACCAGAAACCAGGACACTAAAACCCTGTAGAGTTTGCACCAATTGGGTTCTTATTTTTTGCATTTTACTGAAAAAAAAAATAGATGAATGAAATGCAGCTGGACTTGTTGCAGACATACATCAAAGTCATTTAGACCCCAAATTTCTACCTTGCATTCAAATCTCCTCTGTCTTTTCACTCTACCCCTTTCTTGCCAACATGTTTATGTATGATGATTTTCTGAAATACAAAATTGAATCAAACCATATCAAAATAAATGGAGCAGAAACTAAACAAATCAATACTGAGCAGTGCTTTTTTAACTTTTGCAGAAAGAAAACAATTAGCACATTAGCAGTTAATGCAATAATAAAATTAGCCAATTAGGCTATATAAGCGATTACCACATTGAATCAAAAGATTAGCTGAAATAAATATGGATAAGCTCTGTTGAAATAGAGAAAAGAGGGAGTCTGCACTGTGCCTGTGTCGAATAGAGGAGATTTAAGCAATACAGTAGCTTCCTTGCTATACATACTACCTAATCTCATCTGCTTCCCCTGCTGCACTGGTGTTTGAGGAAGACACCTTGAAAGCAAATGAGATTACAGTTCTCCTTATGTTAATTACTCCTGTAATACTGTTTGTGGCATCCTTTGACACAAAAAATTCACTGTAGACTTTTAATCAGTTTGTTAGGAATGGTGGTCACAACAAAAAAAGGCAAAGGTTTAAATATTAATAGCACTTGAATGTTCCTCGCCAGGACGGCGACACAGCTGACTGCGGTTCTCTCCTATAAGTCAATGCTGTTCATTCTCTGAACGTCCCCAATATAAAACCGTTTTAATCTTTTGTTGCTGTTGTAAAACTTGATCTGCTGTGAGACAACATAATTAAGTGTCAGCTTTTGGATATATGGCATGAGGAGCAGAAAGGGTAATCCAGCCTCTGCGTCACCAGTAACTCAGTTTCTGGCTGGACGATGATGGCACTCAGATCCCTGGCTGCAAGGCATAGTATTTTCCACCTCTGGACACTGGATTACAGTGCACTTGTGGTGCACTGGGACATTTTCTGTGTGCTTTTATTGCTGCTCTTCTTTCCCTTCCATTAGTCTATTAAAAGCTTTCTGGTGCACGTGCTCTGCAACTATGCTGTGTAGCCAACTGGAAGGAAACAGCGCGTGGATGAGAATTATCCGATGAACTCTTCAGCTAGCTCTTGTAGATGTTACAAAATCAATACAGAGTATGAAAGGGGATTAGCAGAGGAATGGGATTTTGCACCAGTATCATTATGAAGGCAGATGAAGGAGTGCGAGCAATTAAAACAGTTGTTCCTGCACACACCTGGATGGTTTCTGATCAACCACCTATGTCTCTACGGAAACATGTATGCAGAAGACCCACTACCATCAACTACTCACTGCTGGCCAATGCCTACTCCTACTCCTATAGGAAACAGTGGGAAATACGGACCTACCTTGTTAAGAAATATTTGAGAATATCTATTTTATGCCCAGTAACAGATGTAAACTGTGAGAAAGATGAATGAAATTAAGAGAACAAGGGCGAGATTAAGAAATAACAAAAATAAATTGAAACGAAACATGAGTGCAGATTAACTAATTTATGGACCTATTTTATTGTCTTGTTTTGAAGTGGACCCGTCTATATTTTGATCAAATAATTCACTCAGAAATGCCAGATTTACCCCATCTGCCCCTGTATTGGTGCACTTACCAGCACCAGCTGAGCAAACAGACCTCACCGCACCAACAGGCATCAGATATAAGCCCTTTCCAACACAAGGGCTCTCCTCATTGGCCTATAACCTCCAGCGACCAGAGCTAACCCAACACGTTTGCTTCTTGAAACATGAACCACTACAAATATTCCTGCACTGCTGCTGTTCCCCATAACACGCATTATTTCCATGCAGCTTTCCATGCAACAAGAATTCCTCGGCACAGGTCCGCACAGGATCACAACTGATAAGACTTTAGATCCATATGCTTGTTAGAGGGAGACCACAATGCTGTTATCCTGCACTCCTGCTCCAGGGCAGGAGGTCAATTCTCCATGCCGAGTTAATACCTCCATGGAGTAATTCAGCACATCACGATCAGGACCCATTTCTCTACTCTGTTTCACCAGCTCTCTACTCTGTTAGCCCCAAAAGCCGTTGCTGAGAAAAACAGAGATAATTCTGCAAGATAAGAGTGGTGTGTAGCACACAGGGGAATCAGGCACAAGGCTGGTTTTCATTGATGTCTATGCACATAAAGACATGGACATGTTCATATAGCTTTTTTTCTAAAAGCTGCTATAGACCTTCCAAAGTCAAAGAAAAAAGAGTGTTGGACACAAGTTCTGGCATTTCATTGGGAACATGGACATAAAAGAGAAACTTGTGGAAGTTAAGGAATCTCACTGAGAAATGCTGGGTCTGGAAGTGCAGTAAAACAGCTCCTCAGAAATATATTTGGTGGCTGCGTCAACATGAAAACACAGAAATCCAGCAGGCTTATGTGTTTTAAAACATTATTGCTTTGCATAGATCTATTATTCAAGAAAGACTCACCAAATCTAATTTAAAGAATTGTCTGAATATCAAAACAACCCAGGAAAAAAATTCTCTCCTTTTCCTTCTTCTTTCTGCTTATGTGTAAGAATACCTAATTATACCATGAGTAATATGTAAACTAGTGAGTTTCACAGAATTAATTCATATATTTAAACAGATGCTTAAATGTAAGTGTACCTTTTATATATACATGTATATGAAGTCCAGTAAATCACATAAGCACATCTTTTCATTTAAATTGTCATAGGGTCAATCAGTTGCAAGTACGAACATCTGCCAGTGACACTGTTCACTGCTGAGCTGAGGTTTAAACATAACACTACATTTCATTTTGCCATCACTTTTATTAGAAGACCTTCATTTCTTTAAAACACCCCAACTGAACTACATATAATGACAGAAACAAGTTCCCAGAGAGGGGCACTTTTATACCAACTTTTGAGCAATTCAACAGGAGCAAGATGAGAGTCAATCATTCAAATCCACCTAGCAATCTAATACTCATTCTTGAGCCACTTTCTTTTCGAATAGAAAACAAGTCTTACATCAAAAAAGTGTTACGCTGACAAGGGAATCGGAGAAGCTCGATAATGACTAACAAAGCTGGACCAGCAGCTCTGACATAAGGCAAAGTGCCATTTCTAAACCCAGTGATAAATGATGCAGTTTTCCTCTTTGCAAGCACCGGTTTTACAGCATTACCACCACTTACCGAAAATCAGGCTCTCAATTTTCACATGAATAAACTGAAATCAACTTGATGGCCACCATCTGATTTACTAGAAAAACGATTTCAAGGATGTTTATAAAATCTGTTTCTTAATCCCTACCCATTCGTGGTAGCTATATGGCCATACTGCAAGATACTGTTGCTATAAATAAATTACATGGCAACTTCACAATGAACAAGGACATTAACAGCTTCTTCTCAGGAGAAATAAACAGGAGGGAAATACTACTGGCTGACTGAGGCAAGAATTATTACTATTTTGAGAAATCTGATCAAATTAAGCATGTCCTGGTTAAGCTGTACCCAGCTTTGAAGGGGTCTCCAAGCAAGCTCAGCTGCTCGGGCATACATTGTGAATACATGACATTTAGAAACCACACTGCCTTCCTCCCCACCACCTCATCTTCAGGCTAGAATTGAGGAAGAACTAAACATCTGTTAACTTTTAGCAGAGATAGGTATTTCAGGCTGTCATCCCAGAGTACACTGACTTGCTGTCAGAAGCAGACTTTTAATTTTCAATTGCAAAACTGAAAGCACTGCAATGAAAGACAAATTTGGAGGACCAGCTGCCTCGGTGTAAATGCAAAGCCTGTTGTTCTGTCCACATTGGAGGAAATTTTGTAGGGATTTCCAGCATAAAGGGATGGAAGCTAATGAAATTTATTTTGTGAATAAGTAGACCAAATAATGGCAACAAGTCCCTGACAGCACTGCCATGAGTGGATGCAGGGCTCTGTGGAGGGCTTGCAATTACCTCAGTAATTAGTGCCTTGCAGGATGCTTCTGCCCAGTGTGGACAGAGCCTTGCTTTGACACAGAAATTACTGGGAGGAGTTAGACAACAGATGTTAATCTCCAAATCTGTCACTGGGAGCTAGAGGAATGACTATGATCTTAAATTATTTGCAGCTCTTTTATCCTGAGAAATTCCAGCATGCTCAGGAAGTTGAGGAAAAAAATGACATTACAAAGAAGAGAGTCACTCATAAGGGGTAAAGTTTGGGGGAAGAGGTGCTATCAAAATTACCTGCCATGCTGAACCACAGGGTTAACTGAAATTGCAGGCAGAATTTACAAATACAACCATAGTTATGTACTGATATCAAAAAATGTCAAGGGTCACTGAAGACCGCAGTCTTCAGATACAGACCACACAGACCCAGTCTTAAATTCTGACATCTTATAAAAGACTGTGTCCTTAAAAGTTCTGTGCACAGCAGCATTCTAATGTCAGCACAGATTTAGTCAGAAATCCAGTAAGTCCTAACATGACAAAAATAAATAAATAAATAAATACAATTCCGGCAATATTCTGCACTTTCCCATCTAAGCAATGACAGAGTCCTGGCCTTCTCTCTCAGAACTCCCTACCCATGTCAGAGGGGAGCAGCAGGCCAGTCAACATCCCATTTTAGGTATCTTAGATTCATACCTAGGATCCAACGAATGTGTCTAACCATAGTTATATTTAACATAAAATCTATGTGATCATATTCTGCAATTATTTGATTATCATTTAAGAAAAGCACTGCAGAGGTGTATGGGATTACTGCTCACAAATACTTACGAATTTTGTTACTTCATGCATATTAGCAGTGAAGAACACAATTTGTAGGCATAAGGGCAACACAATAATAGGTTAGTAAAACTTCTGCAATAGGGATGAATGTGAATGACAATTATAATTATTAAAGCAAAAAACGATTAATATTTCTGAATAGTTAATGGCACATTTATTCTCCTTGCCATTTCTCACCAGCTAGTATCTTCATAGGACACACATTTTTGACAGCATGCCTTACATGTTTTGAATAACCACATGTTGTATTTTAAGCATGAGATTCAAAAAAAGAACACAAAAATCTTTGCTATAAGCTGGAAAAAATTGTAGCAATAACTATATACTTGTTATAGATGCACAAAGCAACTATCAAGAGGTGTACATGTCAGGAACAGAACATTAATTTATTTTCAATACTGATCTATCAAATTCCAACTTTATTGTGGAAAGTCTTTAATTTCTATCAAGTCAAATTTCTCTTAGCACAAAGCAGTGCATTTTCCAACCTTGTTTTCCCCAGCACAAAGTAACGGGGAAGTCTCCAGCCAATGCATTGTGCAAAAATTTGGAGTCTGACGACTTTTCAGAAAGTTAGAGTTCCTTAAGATATAAATTATGCTGTTCTACTATTTTTGGCTCAAGCAAAGATTGAAGTGCTTGGTTTCCCACTAGTAAGTATCCAACATGGTACCTCAGCTGGCCTTTGTGGAATATTCCTGGTTTTATCAAAGCACCCGATCTATCATCGCGTCTGATTTTACACGGAAAAATGCAAAGCAAAGGGAACTGAAAGTCAGGAGGAGGAATTAAAAGCCAGGAGGCTTTGCATGGATGTGCCAGCACAGTGCCAGAAAAAATACTAACTTAAGTTGCCTTGAAACAAATTTATTTTAACCAGTAAAGCTTGTGTGTGTTGTGCACATCCAAGTACAATAGGACCTGAGAGATTTGGCAAGTGCACGTACTGCCCAGAAGACCTTCACCTGCAATACCAGCCGCACTCAGAGGTAAAAAAGTGCAGGAAAAAGGAGCATGGAGACTATTCTAGAACACAAATTGCGTGAGACGATTCCCCGTGCGGTTTTAGAGAGGAGCTCCTCACTCCCATAGCTCCTGCAGGAACCTCACAAGGATGGTGGCATTGGAGGGTGATGGTGTCCCCTGTGGAGCCAAGAGCCAAGAGCCAGAGCCAGGCAGGGCATACAATGAGCAGCAGCTCCAGGAGGCCATCAGTAAAACTCCTCTGTGAAACAAATTACAAAACTCATTTTCCTTGCAGACTAGACTTCCACAAGCCCCAGCAACTATTTGCTACACTATGAGGTTGGAGGGGTCCAGAGAAACTCCAGGGGTGCCCACATTCCAAGGGGAAAGGACAGCGTGGCAAGCTACGCTGCACAAAGCCAGCCTCTTCTCCATGCCCTTTCCCTAATTCGTTCTACCTGTCTGCTCAGATTATCTAATGTGGACCTCAAGCTGCAGTTACCCTGCTGGTCTGGCTATTGGACAAATCACTTTTGACGGAATTAGGAAATTCCCGCTGTAATTGGTGCTCCGCGGTGATGGACGCGGGACTTTGATCACCAGGCCGCTCTCGGAAGGGGAGTGAGGGCCTGGTGCATTTTTCATGCCAAGGGAAGAGTTCTGCATTCCCTCCAAGCAAAGAACAAAATCCTTGGCTCTTTGCTGAAAGCTCCAGTGGGGAAAACAGGTAATTTTGGTAGAATGACCAGTCGCCAGAGGCTTCACTCAGAGCCAGAACTAGCACCAACAGCAAGACTCCAGGTTACTCCTGTCCTGTCGCTTGTATATTCACATCCATAATGTGTTTCCCTACCCATCTACTATACAAATTTCAGAAAAACATTCTGAGGGTTTATGTCTATTTGTTTATTTTATCCTAAACTCATGCAGGACAGAACAGAGATAGGACCAGCGTGTCCCAATACAGGAACACGATCAGTATGGCAAGAGGAGCTCCGAGCTCAGCCAGGAAATCACAGTGTGGACCGATAGGATCCATGAGCTTACGCAGAGCGCACGCACTTTTTTTTTTTCCAATTAGTCTGTGTTTAGGCATGGGGACAACCCAACAGTTTCAAGTGTGCAGAACCTGCCAGTGGACTCTTGAGTTTTTCAGCTGATCTGCAGCTCATCTCCTGAAGGAGCAGAAACTAATGAGAAAAACAAAGTCCCTCTAATCTGCCTTTGCTTGCAAATTCTTTCCTATAATCCCTGCTTTTGTTCCCTCCTTGTAGGCTGTTCAAATTTGCATTTCAGAGCCTTCCCAAACATTCCTTTCATGCTGGCACTGCCATGGCGCCTAATGGCCCTACCTGAGCCTCCTACTAGCAAATAAACACAGGGATTGTCAGCTTTCCTTTCCATTTTTTTTTAAAAAAGCTTTGAAAAACTTAAGTGATTAAATATTGAGAGCTTTCAAATTTTAACAATACACTCAGTACACAAATAAACGTGAAAACTTGGAAATCTGTGGGATGGTTAAGAGCTAGCAGTGAATTTTAGTATCTTCAGGTCAAGTCATATCAATACAAAAATTGTTTTTTAGAAGGAAGTCATAGTAAGTTTTAACTACATAACTAACATTAACTACCACAGGATTAAGAAGAAAGAAAGAGAATAATCAGACCTGCCCTGAGCAGACAGTGCAATCAGTTTGACATGGAAGGAGACCCCAAAGTAAGCATTAAACCACCTAGATACTTATATCTGTTTTGAAATTCCAGGTTTGGAAGGCACAACAGTTGTGGAGAAAGTTGTGTAAGACAACATAGCAACTTAGATGAGCACTGAGGACAAAAGAAAATGAGATATTTTGATATCAAAGTGTTAGCTGCTGAGCTAAATACCGCTATTTACTTCCATCACCTTATGTCACAAATCAAAAGTGCTCAGATTACAATACGCCATAAAAGAGTAACAAATTAGTTAAGGAACAGACTTTTGTTCATACTTACAAGTATGTGAGGAAAAAATAACAGAGACCCTGAAAAGAAAGGGTCAAGGGACAGTCATGGAGAAATGTATTCCTCAAAATATCCCTCAAGCACTGTCCTTTCAGGGGTGTCTAAAAATACCCAGACTAGAAGAGAATGCCCCAAAATAGCCACACTTGGCAAACAATTTGGGTCCTTTTGTCTCCCTTCTATTTCAGCATCACAATCACTAAAACAAAAGAAAAAAAACCCCACAAATTTTCCTGAATAGTAACTGTATTGTAAAACTGTATTTGATTTTTTTCCTGAGATATTTTTAAGGATGAGGGTGCTGGAAGAGGTCACCAAGATAAACCCTGTATAACCATTTCAATCACAAAGCTGAGAGGAACTGCTGTATGAGTTGCAAAACCCGACTCTTGCTGAAAAGGAAGTTTTCTTCTCTCTATGACTGCGCTCATTGTCTAACATCACTATTTTGGACTTTCACCCTGCTCTGGGGCATCAGATACTGGCTACTGCTGGTGAGAAGATTTTTGCAGACACAGAGCCTAGTGAAGAGCAGCAAAATTCATCAACGGAGGCAAGTTACTTCCCTTTCTATGACCTATGGATCACCTATGCCAAGAGGGTCTTTTTCAGTGTCTCAGGATCACTGTACAATAGTAATTAACAGCAAAGCTATTGATTAAAAGAACTCTTTTTTTTCTATTGGAAGATCATATTCCTAGTTGCCAGGGCTGGCAACAAAGTGACTTCCTTGCATCTTACAAGTGGAAAACCCAAATTTTTCCTCTAACCAGAGATGACCCCATGCACATCCTTTCCTGAAAACATCTTATCTCCTTTCTCTTCACAAACACAAGGGATTTTCTGACATGCTTTAATTCTGTTTTGCACCCAGCAGATTACTCTTGGGTGTAAATAAGTTACATGCACAGCTTCCATTTTATTCTAATTGCTACATAGGTGTGACTCAGGATTTAGCATTATACTCCCTGCACAGCCAGAATCCAACACAGACTTAATGCACAAAACATGCTGAATACTTCACCATCATACTAACAACAACTACCTGAACTAAGATGTTAGCTGAGTTGTAACTGTAAAGTGCGTTTTTTTCCTAGGTTTATAATTTAGCTGCTACAATATAAAAGAAAACAGCACCAAGCACTAAGACTGTCTTTGCCGAAAAAAATACATGCAGTTTGCACAGACGCCAAAAGTCTGTTTTGCTCTTTTAACCACTGATAAGTGGTTAAAATCCTAAAGGAAGAAAATCCTAAAGGAAAATTTGGTCACTTTTTCCAAAGACTCTCATACTACTGAAGCATTATGTCTTAAAATGTTTTGTACTTTTGTCACTACCAGAAATTATTTTTACAGTATTTCTGGTAGCAACTAAAATATTTAATAATATTTTAAGACTACAAACATCAAGAACCTACCCATAAAAAAAACCCCTGCTATAAAACATGGCAAACCAATAGAAGCATACTAAAAGAGAGTTTATAAATACAAGACAGTGCTTCAATTAGCATTTCATAATTAAATGTGTTTATATCAGTCATATTTAATTCTCACACTGAACATGGGATTTGGATGTTTGCATTTGATTAGAAATTGCCAACTAGAATTAGTAGAAGCAACTCAAAAACACATGAAACTTTTTGGGTGAGTAAAATGGAATAGTCAAACATTCAGATTTGGAAAGCAGTCAGTAAAATATCATAGAATATAAAGTGTCGGTAAATGCAAAAAACAATTTTAAATATATATAATTTTAAAATATATTTATAAATATATTATATATATTTATATTATATGTATATATATATTATATTATATATTTATATTATACATATATTATATTATAAATTTATTTAAAACATAAGAAATTTTAAAATATATTAAAGTTTTTAGTCCAGAACCCTGCAAGTCTATCTGCTCAAAAGCCATGAAGATGATGTCAGGATATACAAGAAAGGATATGTATGCATGTATGTGTCCATATACTCTCCTGAGTATGTATGCTTATTTTATATTACGCAGAAGCAGATCTACTAGGAAAATATGAAGAGCTTCCCTTGAAAATACACTGTTGCATGAACATCGAAAGAGTTGAGTCAACGGGAAGCTTGCATGAAGTGTTTTGCACAGCACACCCCAGCCGGCCCAGGATTTAGGGAGACGGTTTACCGGGCCTGGTGTGGATGGGCTTGCGGCTGGGCTCAATGATCATGAAGGTCTTTTGTACCCCTAATGATGCCGTGGTTCCATGGGAGCTCATCTCTATTTGCTTCGAGCCACCGCTCTGGCGCACTGGGCACGGCACCAGCACGAGCCCAACCGCATTGGGCTTCTTCCCTTGTCTTTTTTTCCTGCTCAAGCTGACTGCAGTTAAAAACCCAATTAGATGGCAGCGTGCTTGCTCTCTCAGCCCAGACCAGGTTTGCAATCTCCCTCTATCTCTGCAATCTGAGGAAGTTCCCGCTCCAGTAAGCTGTGCAGAGTTTACGCCGCTCCAGCAGGACCAGGCCCGTGGACAAGCCCTAGCCTGGGCGCTGCTCTCGCTGCCGCTGCTCACACCCGCCGCACAGGCAAAGCAAGGTCTTGCGGTCCTTGAAAATGAAGATACCTGCTTAAATGATGCTACTAGCAGTGTTTCAATATTTTTCATGTATTTCAAAATACAGCAGTTCTTCCCATTACTCCTGATATATTTTCTGTTTTAAATACACAGCGGCAAAATTGAACCTCTTCGTGTAAATGCAAAGCAGTGTTTCTTATGCTATCCCAGAGCAAATACAAACGCATTATTGACAATACAGTCCCCATTAAATAGTTTTTACCATATACCGTTTTGTCCAGAGAAACACACAGGTGTGGCAGGAGCAGTCTCAGTTGCTCCTATAACCTTGCAGGTTACTGCTCTTTGGTTTGCATCATCTGCTCCAGCTGCGCTTGCTTTCTGTGAAATAGAGCAGATGTTCCCCACCCACCTACAGCCTAAATCTTTGTTGCCAAAATACCAAAGCCAATCCAGCCCACCCCTCCCTCCCCACCCCGATGCCTTGACAATAATAGTTTCAGATGAAGCCCCTAAATGCAAAATGCCAAATGCTAGTCTGAATTACTTGTGGTTACCTGACTACCACTGTGTTTGTTCAGCTTTATTCTTCTTCAAAACAAATCCACGCATGCCCCCTCTCTGGGCACACTTTATTCAAAGAGCTCCTTCTAATATTTCACTTAGGGCGGGAAAGGGGAGAGACTGCAGCCCGCCCTGCAGATTTTCAATGCAAGCTTTGAAGCTATGATTTTTGATCTTTTGCCATCGTTATTACTTGTTACACTCATCACATCTTTTTCAATACCACCAGACTGGGTTCAACCAGCAAGGAAAGTTAAATTACAAGGCTATTCTCTGAAAGGATGGGGTAGGATTTGGCCTGTTCTGGCACAGACTGGATGGAGACAGAGTCCAACACAGAAATGCTCTGTATTGAGTTTGACATCTGTGATTTTTCTGCAATGACCACAAGACAAATCTCATAGACAAACATTATTTTCTAAAAGCATCCACTATTCAGAGTTACATCTTCTCTGGTACATAAAGTTCTGGTCCCTTATTTTGCCTCTGAATTGTTACATGGGCTTTAATCTCCACAAAATATTTATGGCTTAGTATTTGCTTTTCCACATATTTTAAGTATGAGACAGTTGGGTGGAGGGAAGTCTTACTTTTCTAGAAACCCTGGGTTTTCTGTAAAGCCCTAAAACAGTCTGAAGAGCCAAGGATAAGGCCTCACTGCAGGGAGCAAGAGCAGTGACCGCCAGACCGAAACCCAGACACTCCTGGGGCAACGTTCTCTCTGCTTCTTTGGAGCCTATTTCAGATTTGGATTTTAGCTCCTTTCCCCATACTGCAGCATCACTATTAATCACTTTTCAGGAGAAAAGGGAAAAAAAAAAGAAACAAAAAGGAAGAGAAAGAGAAAATAAAGTGTCCTGTGTGGTATAATATATACCCAGACCACAGCCAAGGCAGAGCTGTCACACGGGTGCAAGTGCAAAGGTTTCGGGTGTCCTAGGGGATGCAGAACCTGCATCCTGCATGTCCTAGGGGATGCAGAACCATGCCATGGTTCAGTACTGGGAAAAACTGGGAAATGGGATGGCCTGTGAGATGCTGAGCATCCGCACGGGGACCCAGATGGCAGAAGGTGTCTCTGCTGCAAGTCCGGGAAGCTCATTCTGCAGATGACCTTTCTCAGAACCAGGAAAGTAGTCCAAGAAAAGGAAAACATTGAGCAAAACAGAAACGAAACCTTAGTAACCGTCCCCAGTAAATACCCTACACTGTTAACACTCAACTAAATGCTTCTGTGGACTCCAGGAATAAGAATCACAACTAATTCATGGTCAAACACCCTTGGGCTCTGCATCCCAGAAGAAAACACGCCCAGGCTGCGCAGCGACGCACCCAGCATCCAAAAGAGCTTTCACTGCCCGCCCCCCTGGCCTCCCTCTTTTGAATTCCCAAGAAAACATTTTCTTTCCTCCCGCCCTGTTTGCCCGAGAAGGCAGCCACAGTTAATCCTCTCCTCGCACAACCGCATTAGCTGTGCGACGGGACGGCAGAAACTTCCCTAGCCCCTTGCAGCCGGAGCCTCGGTGCGGTTGTTTCATTTCCTGCTTGCTGAAAGCCGATTTTCACAGCTCCCGAGCACATGAGCTAATTGGAAACTTTAATGAAAATACCACATTTCACTGGAGCCGAGGTATTTCACATAGCTGTTTTTTTTTTTTGTCTGGAATTTGATTTCGAGGCCAGACTTGAAGCATTTGGGTCAGGAGGGCAGCAGCGAAGCGGATGTCAGAGCTAGGCTCGGTTCTGCTCATCATCTACCTGTGCAATGACTGACGACAAACCTGGCCTGCCTGACACACGTCCAGCTTCACTTCACATCCCCCAGGTCAGCAGTATAGCTGGAGGTCTGTAGGGCTCAGAGACTTTTCGGATAGCACGAGATTTTTCTAGTTCCTGCAGAATTAAAGGCAATTGCCAAAGCTGGAGAGCTGCCGTAGGACGCAGGGTTAAGAGTACCAGGGCCCCAGGGGTATCTGCGGTGCCATCTCATAGGCCCTCTGTCATGACATGGCCCTGGTGCTTCTGCCATCCAAGCCTCCATCCAGCCCATCGTAACTGTACATTTAAGACAATGTGAAGGCTTGCAGTGACGGACACCTCATCCACATCCAAACACAGGCTGCTCCCAACTATCTTGCTGGAAAAACCAGCCTCGGATCTGCTGCTTGCTCCACACTGGCTGCAGTTGAGAGCCAGCGGGTCCTGCTGGTGAGTCTGAATTCAGAATCCACCTGCGCCAGCCATCTCATCCCTCCATGGGCACTTAGCGAGCCACTTACTCCTCTCAGCAGTGAGGTGAAAGTTGCCAGAGCAGATGGTGCCAAGCAACTCCAAAATTAGTGTTGTGGCTATTTCTGCCTGGGCGTTTCACTGCCTTATAAGGCCAGTTAGGAAGAGCTGCTGGTGCTGGCAGAACATACAGGTGCTCGGCCTGGTCCAGCATCTACTCCAGTTCCTTTAGGCAAGTAAAATATAGTTTCCTATAGCAGCTCCTGTCCAAATATACCAAGAAAACTTCTGTAAGGAGAGCCCACACTCCAAACAGGACTGAGCATTTGGGATAGATCTCTGCAATGTTGGTCTCCCTCATTAAATATGGTTTGAGGGGACACATTTCTGGTATAGTCAGGAGAAAAAGGAGAGATCTTCCCTATAAATGAAGGACCTGAAGGTCCTGGTCCTGGCACAGTCTAGAGTGAGTGGCCAGCTAGGGATGTTCAACTGCCCTTTTGCTTTCTCAGAACGTCCACCAGGCCACACGCAAGCCCTGGAGCGAGTGCAGCTCTTTGAGTATGAGGTGATTCAGGTGCTCGGACCATTTGCCCAAGCGGTGATGAAAATGGCTTCCATTCCCAGATGCACTGGGATAGGGCCTGGAAAAGGGTTTGAATTGTCAGAATATGCAGCTTGGTACAAGGAACGAACTATATAACTTCCTATATATACACCTTCCCAGTCATGGCCAAATCCGGTCTTGAAGAAGTTTAAATTAAACACAACTCAAACCATCAGGCTGATCCTTCACTGCTCTTATCTCCTTGTGGGGAGACAAAGAAAAGAAAAACAACAAAACAACAAACAAAGTTTGAAGTTGTTCTGGCCAGTGCCTTAATAAACACGTAGGAATCAGTAAGAGAGAATACTAATACTGTGTGCTTTAAACTGCCCCCGAGGACTCGGCTTTCATGCCTGCCCACGCACTGAAACCGCAGAAAACCGAAGGCCCCAAAGGCGCATGAAGCATCAGGCTGGGACCCTTACTGCTCTTGTGCCTGGTAACGGCTCCACACGAATCACATTTCAGACAGCGAGACTGCGCTTAGAGTGTGAATGAAACAACCTTTTTATGCCCAGCAAAAGAAGGAAAAGGGCTGGAGCTTTTCAATTTTCTTCCCCGATAGACTACACAGATAGACTGAACAGGCAAATGAGAGCTAGAGGTGGAGAGGAGAGACAGAAGCAGAAAATGTGAATATGGAGTTGGTTACAGACTCATACAACACTCTCCAGATTTCCTGCCAATAAATGTCAATTGAAGACAAAACTACTGAAGGATAATTACCTCCTTGTCAATTCTGACATAACATTTTTCTGATTCTTCAGTGACAATCACATCTTTCAATGCTCTTTAATGACAATTCATTTACTTATCCTTGCACAGATGTGTAGGATTGTCAATAACTTCACATCCTTAAAGGAAAACTGGAAAGTCATGGTATAAAGCCCTGCTACAGACAACAGCAGGGGGGAGTTGACTTCACTTCCCATAGAGGTGTTGTTCTCTCCAGCTTGTGGAGAAGGCTTCGGCACTCGCCACGAGTTAAACCACCTTCATATTAAAGTGCTGCTCACTCTGATTTGTGGAGTGAGCCTCAACATTCGAGTGACCCTCGACAATTGTCAATAACTTCACATCCTTAAAGGAAAACTGGAAAGTCATGGATCACATATAAATACTGATACACAAATGCATTCCAGAATATCCGATATTTATCAGAGGACACTTTCCACTTTTTTTTTTTTTTTTCTTTCTCTCTCAGAAACTAAACACAGGAAATAACTTGGGGAAAAACAGAAGTTACTCTATTAATTCTTTTCAGTTAGATTCATGAAAATTCGGAAAGTTAGTCCTTAAAAGACAAAAGTCCTTAAGGATAAGTGAATCCATAGATGCCCTTCCTGCTTATCCCCTCCTGTGGCTCAGGCAGGACGTGTCACATGTCTGTCCATACGGAATACAAGAGCACCCCGTTACTGATACAGCCCTCAGCACCAACAGGCTGTTTGTCTTGGAAAAGATACACTTTTCATGAGCCTACTTATTTTTACAATAAATGGAGGAAGAAAATGATATTCATCTTCTTCTTTGAAATACCAGCAAGAGTAATGAAATAAAAAAACAACTCAATGCTTTATCCAGCATCAAGTCCCCACTATCCATTCACTGTAGCAGGAGGATCAGACACTTGCCTGCGTTTCCCATCAGTCCTTCTGACCCATGTCAAACACGATTAAAGCAAACTATTTTGGATAAAAGAAAAATTAACATCAAATTCATAGGAAAGTCCATGACCTCCACTTTAAGACAGCAGCAGACATCCTTTAAGGGGGACTTTTCTTGTTTAAAAATGGGTGCTACTCCTTCTGACCACAAGACATCTTTAAAATAAAAAACAGTGTTTGAATGGGAAAACATAGAGATTGATTTTCTGGAGTTTTTCTTCCTCCAAAGGAAAAAAAAAAACAGAACGGCTTTAAAGATCATAGAAACTCCCAGGTCCACAATATCCAAAGGGCACTTGTTTGCAGAAAGTAAATCACTTAAGAGTTGTCTGAATTGTGTAGGAAAGTAAAGGGGGGACAAAATAACCAACTGCAACCAACCACTTTTTTTGGTGATCACTATTAAATCACATTTCTGTCACCTAAGTCTCAGAAGTACAAAGTTTGCTCAGCAAAAACTCTTTGTGCAAATTCTCCAAATCCTTGGCCATACAGTATCATATAGAAGAATCCCTGTGTTCAAAGGTCACAAATTTTCTACAGGATTTCAGGGACAAAGCATTGGAGCTCTGCCTATGTTCACAGCCCAAGAATCTTTAAAACCACTTCAGAAAAATGATTTATGCTCTTGATGAACTTCTGCACAGCTCCAACACACTTGCGCACTGGTGTGTTACCTCCCATTCCTAAGGCTACTTAATTTGTTTACCTCATTTCCATAGAGATGCCAGCTACCAGGATCACTAAGCAACAATCAGTGCTCAGCATCTTTAGAAACAAAACTAATACTATGTTGCTCGGGGTGGGGGGGGAGGGGAGGGAAAAGCTTTCAATAAATCTCATGATTTCTCTGCATCTTTAATTTACAACACACAAAAAAATAATGACAAGTAATAAAGTTCTTATGAGAACAGCCAAGTAATGTTGTGCACCAGTATTAAACTTTCACTTCAGCTTTCCAATGAACGTCTGCAAAGAAGAGCTCTCTGTTGGATAGGTGCCTGGCACAGAGAGACATAAACAGTTAAATATTACCCAAAAGAAATAGGAAATGTTATGCTTTTTCTATTAAAGAGTCACAGCCAGTTCTCTAACCTTCACCTTGCCCTCCTGCTCCTGTTGAAGTCAACAGCAAAACTCGCATTGACTTTGGCAAGAACAAGGTCATGGTTCTTCTGTGCTGCTGACTGATGGAGGTCAGACAATTTAAAGAAGAAAGAAATCAATAAAACCAGCTTACAACTGGATGGTTACATCTCTCCAGCCACTTACAGACTCACATGTGGGACTCTAAGCAGCTTTTACTTCCCCAACCACAGGTGGATATGGGGTATATTAATTTCCTGGATTCTCAAAGAGATTTTAGTAGAAGTACCACCAAAACAAATGAGACTTGCCAGTGTCAGGGTCTCCAGCAAGAGGCAGCTGCCCTGAATATCGGTTGCAACACACTGAACCCATAGCCAGATCTAGTCTATGTTCTGGCGGGGGCAGCTAATACCAACAGGGCACCTGTACTGCACAGTTTTACACATCAGGAGGGCAACTCAGCTCTGAACACTCCCTGCACTGCACAGATTACGGTGTTTTTGGTATTCCTTCCTATTCCTTCAAAACTATGTACAAAGATTGCCCTGAATATGTCTGAACATAAAACTACCTCGACTTGAAACAAGATCCTTCTTAGAAATAAATGCAGGTCCTCTCTGATTAAATAGGCAGGCATTGTGTATATGTATGCATACATGTGTATAGGTATGTGTACACACACAGACACACATTTTATATATATATATATATACATATACATATATATATATATATGTAACATTTGGGATGCTTAACCTTTTGCCTTACAGAGAGTTTATGTGAATTTACAGAACTTCTGTAGCCTTCACAACCACTTTTTAAAATCACTCATTATTTCTAGGGTTTCCTTTGCTTGGCATCAGAAGCAAATATTATTAAACCAATAAACTCACAGCTCAAGAACCGTGTTGAATGTAAGCTAGAGATACAAATGAATCTTTTATACAGACAGAAACAAAAACCCGGCCTAAAAAGTAAATGCTTAATAAATGAGAGCTTAAATATGCTTTTAATGACCTTTAGCATAAACTATGCAGATCTTGGTAACTTGGTAAACTTTGCATTGGGATTTTAATCAAAAGTCACAGGGACAATAAACAGTCTTGCTTCTAGTTTGTTCTTTTCTCACTGCATTTGTCACCTTTGCTCTTCTTGGCTTTACATAAAGTGACAGATTTGCCCTCAGCTACAATTTGCCCAAAATCGCAGCATCTAGCCTCATTCCTGGGCCAGGCAGAGAGGATGCAGCCCTGCGCATGGTGGGCAGCAGGTAACACATCTGTGCAATACAGGAGAGCAAGCACAGGACACTGCCACAGAAACATAGTGCCTTACCTGGGGAACTTTTGCCAGGAGAACTCTTTTTTTCTTTCTTTAAATGACATTTTTTGAGTGTTTAAAAATACGACAATACTATATAAAAGTTTGCAAAGCTGTCTCCTAGGTAATTCATTACAGACTGGGAATATAAAAGCAATACTTAAGTGTCTTTAAAAATATACCCTGCAGAAGCTATTCAAGTTTAAAAGGTAATAGCTAGAAGTTTTTAACTAAGAAAATACAGAGGCAATATCGGAAAAACCTACCATGCTAGGATGCACCAAGAATACAAGAAACAACACAGTTGATTCTTTTGCAAAGCTATTAATTAAATGTTAATCATTCAAATAGCAAACTGATTGCATTTTAGTCTAAATTTGCAAGATACTGTCCCAAAACTTCCAAAATTCCATTATCAGTAACAGGCACCGAAAGATCTGAACTTTCAGTCAAACACTGTCTAGAGAGGAATGATGGGGTAAACTATGCAACGGCAATTTAACGATCAATCCTTGTCATTTCAGAATGACAGCACTATTTGAAATAAAAAAAGCAAAAAGGAAAATGGATTAGAGTGCTGAAATAAAGATGCTTTGTTCTCCTGAATAGAACATTTGTAACTCTGGCCTGAGAGGTTACTTTCCTTTGCAGCCAGTTTGATTTGCCACTCATCCTGCTCTGGGAATCACTCCGCTTCAAGTGCATTAAGAGACCATTTATTAGCATAAGCCAACAGAGGGTTATTCTTTTCTCAAAAACCAGAGAATGACGAGTGAGAAAAAATGTAAGCAACTTGTGAAAGTTTTCACAGGCGATTAAAGGAATCATGCTACGTATCACAAAATGATTAGTGCCAATACAGCACATAGTGTATTTTTAAGTATAGTTGAGATTTTGCTCTGTATCTCCAGCCTTCCCCACCTTCCTGGGGCCTTTCAGAAATATGTCACAAACTGAGAGCAGAAAATATTATGTCTCGTTTAAATATGTTTTTCATACATTTTGTCATCCCTCTCCTGCAGGCATTCCCAGCACTGGTCCCTATTTCTGGGGCTGGGTGGCATCAAGGCAAGACACAGAGCTCTGCCAGTCTCCTGTTTTGGGACCTCGGTCTGTGGATGTGACTATTGCACTCTGCAATTCCCAGCATCAAGGTGGGCCTGGCCTCCTCCCTGTCACCGACCCACGGCTCTTCTTGCCAATACATGTCCCAGTGGGGAGCTTGGATGCCCCAGACACAGGGAGACCAGAGCATGGCGCGGTTCTCGCCTTTGGGTGACACCACATCTGCCCGCTACCATCATCTCTATTTTCCTTTTTCATGAGAAAAAAGACTCTCAGCCACTCACTAGTTTCCCCAGGACTGGTGTCCACATCAGAAAAATGAAACACATCCATGTATCATTGGCCAACGTTGGCCCCTTCTAGACACCAGGCCTTGTCCCTTGCTAAGACCTGGCAGACAGCAGGGCATAGGCAGGAGCTTAGCCTAGAGCGCCTTAAAAAGCTGATTTCTTCCCAGCAAAGATAAAAACAGAAAGACATTAAAAGGAAAGGCAGGAAGGAGAAAGTACCAAGAGCTGCAGTTGCTATCTCCTAACTCATGGCAGGACACATGCCAAGACAATTACAGAGAGACATATGTTGATGGCAATAAAACAATTACTTCCATTCTGTGCCTATTTTAAATATTAACTGCCAGCAGCCTGTCATTTAGAAATAATAATAAAAAAACCAACAACAATAAATTTTAGATTCAGAGTGTGTGAAAAAGAATTCCAAATACGGAGTAAATTCAAAACCAAACATTTCTTGGTTTGTATTTTGAATAACTGTAATTTTATGTGACTGGAGAATTATGATTTAGAATGAGTTTACCAGTGCAAGCAATTCATATGGAAAATTTGGCAACATGGATGACCATTTATATGCTAAAGTCTGATTGTACTCTAAAATATGTAGATGCAAAACAGTTTATCTTTTAAAGGTAATAAATATACTGCACATATAAACGCAAGTGCTGGAACTAATTTAACAAGATTTGTGGTTACGAACACATGGACACCAAAAACCCAGAATGAATGCTAAGCTACAGCCCAATGCGGTTGCAGTGTGCTAAGACATTCACATTTCTTCCTCAAACTGCAGTTGACAGCGGAATCAGTCTAGAAAATCTGATCATAGCGACAGCAAATGCCAGCATTATTTTTTACTCTATGCTACCATAAAAAAGCAAGGAAACAAGTCTAAAACCTACCAGCTCCCCAGCACACTTGCATCTTTAATCCCTAAGCTATGGGACAAGTGCACCGAGAAGGCAGCAACTCCAAAGACCAAGTTTATGATTGAATTTCATCTCGTATTTGTCTCCTCCTACTTAGCACTGTATAGCATGTACATGCATAACAGGCAGGAATATGAAAGAAAAGGAATACATTTTTGCAGTAATGAAAGCACCATAAATTGCTCGAATATGTAACACTGGCATGACTGATATGCTGACAAGTCTCACTGTAATAAATAGCTAATTTGAACATTTACCATGTTAATGCTTTTAATTTTGCCCTACAAAGCAATACTACCTATCAAAATGAATGCTGCATTGATTTTTTGTTAAGAGAGTCTTTTAAAGAAAAATCATAACATATATGAATTTACAGTTAAGGTTTCTTCATTGATATCCCTATAACTGTAATCTGTAGCACATCATTGAACATTAATTTTATCATAGTAACACAAGCCAAGTCAAAATGTCTGATATGTGGTAATAAATTCCTGCTGTTTCACTAAATATTTTTAATGCCTTATTTTAGAAGCATCACGATACTACTTCAATGCATTTGTATTGGTGAAACTATCAATAACTCCACAATCTGGTGCCTCTAAACAAATTTGTGCTTCACACTTATATATTAAAAAAAAAACCCTTGTGGAATATTGTCAAATCCTAATTTAACAAGTAAAAACTTAAATATTTATTAACAAGACACACTGAAAGCACAGGAAATCCTTACAGAAGATATACTTCAATATGATGACTATTCATTTCTGGACTGTGACATATGACAGAGATGAACAAAAAGTAAACAACGTTCTCCATTGCCTCTGACATCTGCAAAGCATATTTTGAACTTCCCAAATTGCACAGATGTAGCAGCACGGAGCTCTTAAGCCTTGAGTGCCATTGCTGAGATTGCGTTTCTGTTGTCGTGATCCTGAAGCTCACAATTAAAGAGCACGCATTTCTGCCTCTCGACCGAGCAAACCCACAGGGGTAGTGTCCCTGCCCTCAAGACCGGCTGACATTTATACAGCTAAGAGGCAAATAAGCAACTTGCCAGCAGCTCACAAATATCACCTCTGTTTTCTAACGAAATGAAGCAGATTGCAGCTAACTCATGTCTACAGCAGAGGCTTGGGTCTTCAAAATAAAAACAAATCCTGGGACTTACCTTCCGTATAATATACACCTTCTCACATTAATTTCCTGGTAGGGGGAGTCTAGGTAGAAAGAAGAAGTTGCAGAACATGTGATACCAATTTCAAAGATGACTCAGGTGGCTCAGCGAGAACTAACAGATTTGCCCATTTTTCCCTCTCACTGGGGACTCCTCTGGACAATCCAGGGCTAAAAGCCATAGCAGAAACAACTTTTAGGAAAGCCTGGGATTCAGGATGACAGCGTTAGATATCAGTCCGTTAGCTGTCAGTCCTTCTGGGCCTTGGTCTGGTTGATATATTGACGTCTCTAACCACTAAGCCAAGTTAAGTGACTGCACTAACAGCATTACAAATGAGCAATACTATGCAGTGCAGTTAAAGACCAGTGGAACAGCTTTTTAATCACCTTATAATTGAGATCCAATGACAACTTTGATTGGCATCACAACTGAATCAATTATTTTTTCTATCTAAATATGCCCTGCTCCATCATAATCATTGATTCAGCTCAACACTGCTCCAAAGACAGACCACGTCGATATTAACAGATGGAGGCAGCACTCTTGCTTACTAAGTACTTAACCTCTGTAAGCCTTTTTACTTAAAAAGAAACACAACAAATACCATCCAGTAATCCAGACAATTCACTTTTTTCGTAAAAATCAGTCTAAAACTAAATATCTAAATATGATAAGAAAATTCAACAACTTCTGACATAAGAAAGTAAGATTGTAAGCTAAGTGTACATATTATAAAATGAAAGAAATCTTTCATTACAAGAGGTATTTCAGTGCCAGAGGCAGCCCGCCTCAGGACTGTGCAATCAAAGTCTGGGGCAGCAAGCAACACCAAACACCCTTTTAACCCGTGAAAGTGTTTTTCACACAAATCAGTACAATGTAAGGACATGAGATTTTTTTTGTTTCCCACCCATTAGATAATTTCAATACTACAAATAGGAAGTCACAGACTACAGTTGCCCCAGGGCTTAAATGAGGTACAACAAAGGTTCAACAGGTTCAACAAAGTGGTTGAGAAAATCCTCTCCCACGTTATTGCTGGGCCAGCTCCCATTGGCACATGCACCAGAGGACTCGAGGCCCCATAATGAGATATAGCAACTTTGTTGCTTATTTTTTGTCCTCACAATTATTTCATGAAATTATATTCAAATAACTTAATTTGGACAACAAGATATTTAGTACCTTGCTCAAATGCCTATCTCAAGGCAGCTATGTTTCTGCTTCTAAACCCAGAGTAGATATTTTCTTCAAAAATAATGTACCCTAATAATGTACCCATAGGCAGAGGCTCCATCCTATTTCCAGCTTCTATAATAAGCAAAAGAACAGGAAGTTCACTAATAACAACAAAGAAATGAAAATGCATGAAGAACGATTCAATACTATGAAACCAAAAATTGATACCCGAAAGTGTTGTCACACATATCCTGTCACTGTCTAAAGAAACTGCAATTCCAAAAGATACAAGATTCCTATTAATTTATAAGGAATTTAAAATCTTGGATACAGTGCGGGAAGAGGAGATGTTTTATCCATCTCCTCTTTATTTATTTTACATACTTGATTACATGAGTGGGAACCTATAATTGAAACAGTTTCATTGGCAAATTAGACAACAGCATTTTGTTCCATAAATCAAACATCTTGCTCTAACAGGGCAATTATTTCTGTATTTTAATACAATCAGCGCTGCAAAAGAAATAGTATCTTGAAACTAATTCAGCGACCAAGTAAGGCCGCTTTTGGAAAAAGTAACTTGCTGTTAATCCCAACTGATTGATTCCATCTGTGACATTTGTTTCAAAAATGTAACTGAAAACTGGAAAACACTCGCAATATCTGACAGGAACACCAAACAATTAAAAAGAGAAGAAATGGGAATACAGAAAAATTCAAGCATGAGCAGCACTGTATTTGTTTTTTCTTGTGATGATATAATGTGACAGAGGTATTTTTTCATGAAGACAACAAACTAGTAGGGATACCCAGTAGTAGGGATTCTCCCAAAAGATACACTTTTGGGATAGTCATCTAAGGTGTGGATTCAAAAATATAATCATGGAGCTTCCAGGTGCAATGGGATGGCTGACATTCCTTCCAGAAATGAAGGCCCCTTTAGGGAAGCAAAGTCAACCTCCAAATGCAAGCGACGGCAGCCTCATTAGCCCTTCCTGCTCCCGGGGTGGTAAATACGGCTTTTACTCCTGCGTGCTCAGGGAACCCACCAGGCTGGTAAGTACCCTGAACCGGCATTAAAAATAAAATAAAATATAATCCCAGAATATAGAGATGGAAATTACTTGCCAGCAGCCTGAGGGTCAAAACTATCCTGCGTGTGCATACTCACATAAATCTGCATGTATTTTGCATAGCTAGCATGTATCACAGGGCTAAATGCGCTCTACAGAAAGACTCTCCTGAGCTACCAAGAGCAAAGGGTGAGCACTTCCCTTCTCTATTTTTAACTTCTCAAGGGACAACTGATTTGGACTTTACTTGGTTATTTGGGTACCTATATCGGTAGGTGAACAGGGTGGTAATATTCCCATGTCCATAGACGCAACAAACCTGGACACACTATTGATTTATCTTCCCAGAAATGCAGACTCCCCTGAAGTCTTTTACTTCAGGTCTTCCTCACGATGGGAATCCAAACGTGTACGTTCCCTCACGTGGCTGCACATGAGCGTGATCGGTTCCTCCACAGCTCTCAGCAAGCAGCTGCTTTCAATGGAGTCTGTGGGATTAGCTGCTCCAAGGAGCCCAAATATTTCAGTGCTGCATTTCTAGTCCTGCCCCCATCTCGGTTATCTCTATTATCTTAAAAGCTTCAGTCATGAATTCTAGATTGCATGGTTCCATAAAGCTGTCCATCTCACTTGGAAGGAGGTTTCAGATATATAAAAGCAGCCCAGTGCTTTCTAATATAACTGCAAAATAGAAACTGCCTTTCTGGAATGAGGGAGCGCAAAGTAGCCCAACGAGCAAGAAGGCAGCAGAGGAGGTGCAAACACTGTGCTCTGCTCTAACCCCATTTCACGAAGCTGGGCTTAACCTATCAGCCCTCCCTAGTTTACATGCTTGGAAAACATCGCCAGGTTCTGCCATATTATTTATTTCCGATTATGATTAAAAATTGAAATCCTGAAAACGGATCAGACTACCTGTCATTGCTACAGAACCACTCAGTGTGGTGAATGGAATAAAAGAAAAGAACATTTTATAAATCCAGGTTAGAAAAAAAAATTAATGAAATTAGGGGACTTGCACAGGAAGTCCCTCTCTTTTCTGCCTGTCTGTCCAGCCCTTCTTCTCCCAGACATCAAGCATTAACTTGTACCACCATAAACTCAGGCTGGACTACTTCAGCAAAGTTTATAAGTTGTTTACAGTTCCATCAAATCTCTTCAAAACACTACAGTACCATTTGTTGGGACAGGATAAAATAAAATTAAGGCACTTGGTGGGCTTGCACAAGGACGTGCAGCGCCAAGACATGCAGCTCTCATGGAAAGGGCAACCCACAAAGTTGGGCTGACCATGGCTGCGCAACGTGGACCTCTCGACCCCTACATCCCAAGCTGCCCACGTGCATTGATAGCTACCTGAACTATTTCCGTCCCTATCAGGGGGATTTACCACAGAACTACCCAGCATATTCCAGATTAAAGTATGGTGCGTGCTGACTGGCAAAAAAAAAAAAAAAAAAAAAGGCCTTGCAGACTGTTTGGGGAGTAGTTTTCTCTTCTAATGTTGACATTATATCATTTGGTTTTGGCAACTCCGACAAATTTTTATCTTACTTGAATTGTCTCAGAAAGCTTAATAACTCTCTTTATTTGGCATATCTTTTAGAAAAAGAAGAAAATAGGTACATTAGTTGTAAAGCAACATATGTCTGATGAATTTGATCTGTGCTCATGCAATACCCTGCAAGGATAAAAGCAGAGCATTTTAAGAGAATTCATCACACGAATATACTTTCTAAGCAGCTTTTTGAAAATACACTTCTCCTCAATTAGCACTTGCAGTGATGTTTAATTTTAGATACTCCAGCACTGAACTTTCTGTTGTCATGCTTTCATGCTACAATCCCCTCAAATTTAGCACACAAGTCATTTGAAAATGTTTTCCCAATAGGTTTTATGTATTTTCTCTGCTTAAATCTGTCTGCCTGCCTATTACTAACACACAACAAAAAGGCTGAAATACACGTTAATTATTCATCTGCTAGATCCCTACAGAAAGACAAAATGCAGAACGACACAGATGAAATATATAATAAAATAGAGCTATAACACTGTAGGACACATACTGCCGCTGTAGATTTGGTTGTCTTGAGCTAGAAACTAGTCACATGGATCATTTCTACATATGATTTTGATCATATATTTGATATATTTAGTCTGATCTCAGCTTGGAATTGTTTGTGCCATATGGGTATTTATGCTAGATAAAATGAAAGGTTTAAGGTTCTTTAAGAGTTTTCTTCTTTTTTAAGAATATGACAAAAAATGCATATGATTAATAGCATGTATTCCTGTGAAGGATAAAATCCAGCCACACATTTGCTTGGCTTTCGAGTTCATACAGAATAACCCAGAATGAAATGTCAGCATCTGTGTCTTTCATTTTGATCATCTGGACCATTTTCTGGACCATTTACAGGAAACCTGAAAAGCATTATGAAATATAAATCCTGACACATTTTTTCCACTATCTCTGTCTGTATGCTTCATGTGTGGTGCAAATGAAGCTCACTGTGAAGAAATACAAGATCTAGAATACTTCTTGTGGAAAATAGATCAGCACTGAAAAAAAAAAACAGGCTTCAAATAGTCTTTTGTCATAGTCAGAAAATCACTGAATTTAAACACTTCAGAATGATTTCTTCCCCGATTTCAACCAAATTCATCCAATAAAATTGAAGCTTTATTTATCAACTAACTCAGAAGCTGTATGATATTCCAAGTCGAAAGCACAATTGCAGTAGAGCTCTCTGACCACATCTCCATCTTCTCTGGATGAAGCCAGACAGCAACACACACATCCTTTTTACTTCATGAAAGGATTAGTTTAGATCACATTCACCCATCAATAGAAGCAACTTTCCTGAAATTCTGAACTTCCTCATCCATTTTTCTCTATATTTCTCTCCAGGAAAGTCAGTTATGCTTGTAAATAGCATCTTTTCCCTTGCTGAATTCTTTACATTCTGCAAACCAGAATGCACACCATGGGTGCACACTGAGTGACACACAACTTACCCTGCTCTGCAGCTGCCTTTCAGCTCTTTTCAAAGCTTCCTCCCCACTGAAAGTGTTTTACTCTACCCAGTGACACACCCTGATGGACTTCCATTGCATTCCTCTTTCACTACATTATGATCAAATTGTGTGTTCAGGTTCATTATTTTTGCCCAACAATACTTGGGAAATTTGAACTTTCTGTTACTACCTACTTAAGAGTGGTTTATGCATAGAAGCTTTATATATTCAGTTCCTATTTTCATAAGCACATCATAGAATACTTTGGTTTAGTTGATTAACTACTAACATTTCTTTTTCTCCAAGAGCAAATTTATCTTACTTACACCTGAGAAGTCAAAAAATTCATGCTATTTTTCTTCCCCTGTGTAGTCTGCATTAGCATTTCTTTCACAAAGATGTTCACAGTCAGGCAGTTCATTTGGATCACTTGTGCAGTTTGTCTTTTTGTGCTCTGTTACTTTCTCCATCAGCTTGGCCATTGAACTTTCATTTCAAAATCAACAGATTCAGCTTACTGCAGTGCAAGACTGTCCTGCTGTCACCACTGTCATGTTGATCACCTTGGATGACTTACAAGCTCAGCTTCACTTGGTGAAGCTCAAATGGCTTAGCAGGAAAGATACGAACACAAACTGTTGTTTTTTTCTAATGATATGTTATTAATATAATGCTCAAAGGAGATGATTGAGGACCTGCATCCTACGCTACCAAAATAGGATAATCTCATGTTAGGCTACATGTTATATCTCCTGCATTTGATTTGACCAAGTCTAATCCATGCAGTGATGTTACTACCTAGAAAGGAGCAAAGCCAGAATTAAAATTTAAAACTGTTCTCTTCCTTAAAAAAATGCTCTCTGCATGACTAAAATGATAAAGTGGAATTTTCCAAGGCAGCAATCTGACTATAGCATAAACTTCAAGAAATCCAAAACTAATCATGACAAACAACAGTGTTGGGAGAAATTAACCTACTAGAAAAATCACCAGCAACCATGGCTTGTCAGCCTTTGCTTGGACCAGAAAGCAATTATTTATTTATTTTTGCAACTGTTCCTCGTGCGGAATATAATCAATAACACAATGTGCTTAGTAAATCATTGACAGCTAAAAATCTAACTGGAAATACCGCCTCACTCAAAGCAGAAGAACAGCTAACAAAGAGAAATGCCTACTAAAAATCAATTGCGTGAAAACTAACAGGGATATATTTGGTTACTGAAATGGTTCTTCAATGATTTTTTCCCTTATAATCCTTTCTATGGTAGCATATGAGGAGCAGCATGTTGAAGACACTACTGCATATTCAGTGCTGTGAGGTATTTTGTACCTAGCAAATAGGCTGATCAAATCCCTTCTGTAGGGGAAAGCAAGACTCTGAATTCTAGTCTTGATATGGATATGGATGGATATGGATATGATATGGATATGATTGAAAGCAAGACTCTGAATTCTAGTCTTGGATATGTATATATTTTTTTATTTTTAAAGAATGTATTAGTTAGGAAAATAATTCATTAAAAAAAAGAAAGAAAAAAGACTTCTTCCACATGAGTTTCCATTAAAGTTGATGGTTGCTGGCCTAAAATGCAAGGCCACTGTCATTTTTACACAGTGTGATTCAATTTGCTGGCGGTAACACCACAGGTGGACGGGCTGAGCCATCAGCTGCCACCACCCCACGTCTGATGCTGCACAGAGGGTGACTTAACCTTGAAGTGCAAGGTCAGCAGACCCCTCATTCCCCCAGAGCAGTGGTAACAGTCGTGCAAATATGTTGAGCAATTAAACTCATTATAATGCCAGAACTTCAGTATTTTTTCAAATTACACCATTACATTGGGTGGGCTCTGCTTTCCCTATCAGCTCTGCTTAAATAACGTTCAAGGATGGAACAAAACAGGTAAAAAAGAATAAACAAAACTCTAACAAGACAATGTCATTTCAAGGCTGGTCTTTAAAGCTTTGCTCATGCATTTAACCAAAACCATTCCCTAAATAGCGAACAAATGAGTCAATTAAGCAATGAATCACACCCTTATGAAATGGAGAAACAAAAGATTCTCACATTTTAAATAAATAAACCCCAAAAATCAAAGGAAAAAAGCAGACTAGGAAGACTGCAACAAATCATTTGACTTGATGTAACTGTTTTGCTTTAACTACCTTAAATTTCCAAAGAAATTCAAAACATGAAAAAGGAAGGAAGAACGAGAAGCTATCAACTCCAACATACTAGGACTCAAATATTTCATCTCTACTATCATAAGGAAAAGTCCTGGCTGAAAAGCATAATAGAAGCCATGACTGAATAAGGCACATTGCAAAACGCACTGAATTCTGCATTTATTGGGATGCTTTGAAAATAGAAATTTAAGATTCACCACTCCAGATACTTACAGCAGGATTTCATTTCAAACAGTGTATGCAGCCAGAGAAAATTGTAAGACCCATCATTGCTTTTGGGAGCATTGCTTGCCAGCGTCACCTTCCAAAGCCCCTAGGATCCCAACCGCAGTACCACTGTTCTCCAAGGCGACGTCAATCAGCCCCTCGGCACCTGAACGGGCCGTGAGCCGCTCCGCACCAGCAACCGCCCTGAGCATCTTCCCAAGGAGCAGGGGCAACGCTTCTCTAGCGAGGCCTTGCAAAACAAGGACCATTCGGCTGCAGGGCACACTAGGATAAACTCCTGTCCAAGCCCACGAGTCCTTTGTGGTCACTGCATCAGGGAACTTTGAACTGCGTGATTTTAATAGCAACACACATGCACACATGGAGATGAACTCCATCTAACAGCAGGAGGATGTAAAGTCTCAAATCTGTTCATTGAATTTCACTGTGTTTTCCACCTTATTTACTGTCTCCACCCTGCCGGATGCCTTCTCCTTGTGCATGTTCTTGGAAATCAGGTACCTTAAACAAGACACAATATCTTCCAAAGCTTTTGGACATGCCAAGGCAATAAGCTTAAAAAAAAAAAATGTTGTAGCAAATAAATGCCACCACTGATGCAGCTGCAAGGAAAGAGAAGCCTGGACCCAGGAAACCTCAGCACCTTCCTCCCAGCCTGAGCTCGCCGCACACTGAGCTTCCCCCGATGTTTGCGCACAGCCCAAAGCCCTGTCCTGTCTTACACCATCAGCACCCACTCAGCAACGTCTGAAGATATTTGCAGCCATACTTGCTATACACAAAGTGGCTTTCTCTGAAGCATGCTCGCTGCTGAAATCCCACTGGAATTCAGCGCCATTAGGCACAGGAGAGAGAAGCACTGCAGAACTAGTCTCGTATCCAACCGTACCCAATCCACATGCCGCGGGCATCATCCCTGCACAAGGGTGAAGGGCCGAATGCTCCAACAGCCCCTTCCCGTTCTCCCTCGGTTTGTGCAGGGGTCCCGCCAGTGTGTTCAACTCACGCATGCAGAGCAGCAAGCAAACAGCAGCTTCTGTCCCCCAAAATGTCCCTTCTGAATTCACGCAGCAGCTGCAAAAGCATGTGCTGGCCGAGCCCACTGGGTGCCCTGGGCTTGGCAGGGCATCGGCACCACGTGCGGCCACTGCAGAGCAGGAACAGCCGAGGGAAAGATGCAGCAAAACAAGGCAGGGCAAACAAGAAAAGGCAAGAATAAGGGAGAGGAAGAAGAGCCGCAAGGGCTGCTAGATGGAGGATGAGAAGCTCTGTGAGAGGCAGAGGAAGGAAAGTGCAAGAGAAGCTGGGAAAGCACTGAAACATGTGCAGCCTAGGAGGAAACAGGCTGTGAGGAGGATGTGCTGCCAGGGGCACATCAAACTGGCCTCCTGCTGGAAGAGGATTGGGAACAACTGACCAGCAGGAAAAGAGAGAAAATCAAATTCTTCAACACACCAAAGAGACCTCAGTGAAGGACAAGCAACCAGGAAGCCCTTCCAGTCCACAGCCCTCGCTGGGCTGATGTCTGAGAAAGCAGCACGCTAGAAAGATTGGGCGCTGTCACTGCAGGAGCAACTAGGGGAGGCTTGATAAGCGACGATGCTGAACTCTCACTGACAACAGAAACGAAGCCAGGCTGAGCTTCTGAAAACAGTGAGCGCTACCAAAATATGACAGAATATTCGATTACCAGGAGGAACACCAGGGGCCACCCCTGTCTACCACATTTACTCCTCCCCTGCCACCGCTTCTTCCTAAGCCTTGTAGGTTGTTATGCTCCCCAGGGACGTGCTTCCCAAGCCCAACAGAGCTTGGGAGAACGTCTCTGTAGCCGTTGCAGGCTAGAACGCTGTTCATGCTTTCTTTCCAACACGTTTTCTTTCTGAGCACTAATCTGATCTTGCTGACTCTGCAGCAGTTTGTGATCCTCTATAAGGCCAACAGCCACGCCTGGAGCCTTCCTATCTATCTTCCAGTTGTGTAGCTGATTTCAGCTACTGAAATCTAGCAGCCCAACACCCATTCATATCGAGTATCATCCCATTTTTTCTTGTTTCTCCAGTCTTAGATCACTTCAAATTCTATCCCTGCCTTCCAGTCCATTCACCACCCAGCCTGCAATGCCTGCATATTTAATAAGCCCACACTCTGTTCCATCATCCAGCTCATTAAGGAAAATATTGAACAGGTTTACACACGATGATACAGATTGACCAAAGATCAATAAGGAGCAAGCCATGCCCAACCCTTGAGTCCTACCGCTCTGCAGCACCCGACGCAATTAAGTCTTCACTTGGCTATCACAGAAAGAGAAGATGCGGGCTCATCAGTGATATTCTTCCATGCTTGCCTCAGAAGGAAAGACTTTATGCATCCAGTAGCTACTCTGAAGAGGGTGCGTGAAGTGCAGTCTCCCAAACATCACATGGATTTCAAATCCCTTTTTTTGCAACAATCTGAAAGACGTTCAGGATTGGTAAATGCTCACCCGAAATTGTGCCAAACTTCTGTAAACTTCCACAGTTTGAACTGACAGCTGAGGCAATGAATACTGCAAGTGAAAAGGCCCACATTTGGAGTGAATTAAGTTAAATTTTGTGTTTAGAAAAAAATAGATTAGATAGATAAAGATGATCTTGGTTTCCTCAAGTACCAAAGGAGTACTAACTGCATACATTATTTAAAACAGAAGAATTAAGACCTCCTTTCCCCCACTCCATCTCCCCAAAAAGGTAATGCATGTTTAAGAAACAAATACACTGGAAAAGAAATAGTCTGGGCTTGTCAGCTGCCTCATTTGTGAAACCTCTTTTTCTTTTACAATTCTGTGATTTCCCAAGATCCCCAATTACATTTGGCCAGTTGACTCAGCATAAGTACCTTCTAAATTTACATTGCATCAATTAATGGTTTTGGAGACATTGATTTACCTTCAATTTCTAGTTTATGATCTCTGATCCTCTGAGAAGCAACTGGCTATCTCTGCAGTGACCAACCCTACCTTGGGCCACCTTTTGGAGTTTGGCTTTCCTAAAAACAGTTCAATTGCCATTTGTTTAGAAAGGGTAAAGACTGCAAAAAGGGAGACAGTACTGCTGAGACATATGTTGAAATTGCAACAATATTTCTCTCTATCAGCTCAATTGCATACCTCAAATTTAAAGTTATGTATGTTGTGCAAACATTGGGAAAACCAAATTCCCACTAAGCAGGAAAATGACTGGATTCATTCTGGATTGGGCTCAGTTTCAAATCGAAGGACAGCCTGGGCAGTGCACACACTAGAGCACTGCTGACTCATCATCGCTTCTAATGGAGAGATGACCAGGGGACATGTAGACCTCTGTGGGCCTCACTCCACCGCCAGGCCAAGGATCTCAATGGTGCAACCTGGACATTGAAATGCAAAACCTAAGTGATACTCTTTATTGCTCTTCCCTGCTCACTAAGGCCCTGCCCAACATGTGTATCATCCTCCAATACAACATCAACATCTGTATTTCAAATGGTGGGTGCATCTCAATGCCCTTCACCCAGCCTTCATGAGCTCTGCTTTCAGAGCGCCATTACCAAGCCTGGGACTTGTGTCTTTGATTCTAGCCTTAGTTTTGAGCAAAATAACAGATTTTAATACTCTCATGCCTTTAGTCACTTTAATGTTGTACTGCTTAAACCATTGCCCTGTTTCATGTCACTGTTTCTTCAAAACTGTGAGTGCTGTCTAATCAGAAACTCCTGATACACTTTACAAAGACCATGTTTATTAACTGGAAGATTAATATTTTCAAAAGCCTTGTCCTTTGATTGAGAGCAAGAAATTCAGTCAAGCATCAGAGGGGATGTTGTGTGGCAAGGAAGAGGCACCACCACAGTATTAACATAATGGCTGGAAGCTCCTCACAGAGCTCAGTGTTATTAAAGTCACATCATTACTTTTAAAACTCTCTTGAAGTATACGGAAAGGGTGGTTACTCTTTCCTTCACAGTCCCGTGTGCTTTGAATCCTTACAGCTTCAAAATGAACAAACAATGCTAATTATTCTAATGATCCGTGTCAAATTATTTACCATCTAAACAAAATGGTTTCATTGGTCTGTGTTTCTGAATTTTTATTGTTTCATCTCTACTAATTTATAAATGCTTTTCATAAACAGAAGCTACAGTTCAGCTTGAAGGGGATTCTTTCAAGTGTGATGTATGGGGCTGGATACGTCTGTTGTGCTTGGGCACATTGATACAAGAATGCAGAACCCAACTGAATATGCAGAATTTAAATATAGATCATTTAGGGCTCTCTTTATGAAAAGGCTCCTGAATGAATGCGGATCTCAAAGTAGGAAGTAAGGATATCAACCCACATTCAAGTACATTGAGGACAAGGAAGGAGAAAATCATAATTCAGCAAACTTGCACATCTCTCTCAGTTAATTTTATCATTTATCAACTAGAACAGCCTGTGATAACATCTTTTGTAATGATTTTGCTTTAAGATACACTGTATACAACAGCCCCGTTCAAGTCTCTGGAAGGATGTAAGAAAATGATCCTGAAAGAAGTTCTGACTTTGGACTAAGTAACAGTTTTGCTATTCAACTCAAAGGGACCACATGGTAAACTGAGGAAACAGCCTGGGAACTTTAAAGCATTTGGTTCACAGCTCTGATACTGAAAAGTTTATACAAAAAATGTGTAAAGCTTATATAGCTCTACATTACATCCTTGGTGAAGATTAGTATGAATATTAATTATAATATCTCATCATAGTCTAATCACTACCAAAGCAGTATCTAGCTGGTCTCTAGGTCAAACACAGAGTTCTGCCCTAAATACACCCTGACACAGTTCTTCAGAGACTGCAAAACTTGTTTGGAGGTAGGTACTGAGTCTCCAAGAATCAACAGTTTTATTCTCCTACGCTTTGTACAGCTCCCTTTTCCCTCCTTCTTCATCTGCACCAAAAAAAAAAAAAAGGCACAGAGCATAACTCAAATCCATGAATTAATAAAATTAAATCCATAGCTTTTCAGCGCAGAGTTGACTTTGAAATATTCGTGGTCTCCTGCTTTGTATTTTTTTATCAGAATCTTCTTTCTCTTGTAGCTGTAGCGTTTACATCAATGACAACTGGCATTTAATAATTAGTTTCCCAACAGCCGCAAAAGCACTTGAATTTCAGAAACTCTGACCCACGTAGTTTGCAGACAGACACTTTGGCCTCACTGACGTTTCCTGGAAAAGTGATGGCTCATTACAATGCAAATGAAACTCACCCATGTCATCATTTATTAGAAAATAAAAATCATTAAATAAATCATAATAAAAACCATCCTCGTGTGTCACTAACAGATTCACTCCTGTGGATGGTTATAATGGAGCCCTATAGCGGATGTTCCTTCTGGTCTTAAAATCCAAGCACTACCAACACTGAACTCAAGTTTTTGCCTAACATAGGAAAACATCTCTCCTTTCTCTACATTTATTTGAATGCCACAAAGGGAAGATGACCAGCTGCATAAATTAAGACTATGAGAATACTGGGAAAGATTTTTTTTTAATATACAATATTAATAACATGCATTAGCCTATTAATAATATATTAATAAACACCCCCCCACACCCTTCACAGACGTTTCAGACACTGTAGAAAACAGTCAGATCATGACAGGAGTTAGCAAGTCTCTCCACAATTTTGCCTGCCTGCACAGAGCAGTGTAAATGCGGGTGATCTCTCATTCACTAAGTTCCTCTCTAGCATTTTCAAGGGTGCAGGGTGGGGAAGAATTTACTAAAACTTGGTATCTGGACAACCATCCCTCTGTTCCACTGAGAACACTTGCTCTACCTCAGATCAGCTAAAACTTGAAGCACCTGTAGACTTCTGATTCAAATCCCTACTAGAAACAATTGTTTTTCTACGACTTGTTGACAAACCCATCACATCTCCTCTTCCACCTCACAGGTGGCAAAGGCCAAGACAGGGACAACGCTGAGGTGTTAGAAATTGCAGATTAGGCCCCTCTATCTTTGGCTGACATTATCCCTTTTCCACGGGACTGTGAAGCAGCTCTGAAAACCGATTCAGGGCCAATTACCAAAACTTTTCACAGCAGAGACCTGCACGCTGCGTTCAATAAACCCACGTCTCGGAGCGCCTGCTCATTCCACAAGATTTTATGTGGGCGCATTCCAGTCTTCGAGTTTATTCCTTTGGCATGCTGCTTCTTTCCCCCAAAATCCTAAAGTTGGAACCATGAGCAATTCGCTATTATTTCTCTGGTGACTTGCACTGCTCAATTATGACATTTCATTTCAACCTTACTCTCCTAACACCTTGTATTAATCCACCCAAATAACTACTGGAGACGCTTTGGAGAAGATTGATTTTTCACATCTGAAAGACATTTGTTATGGTATGCTAACAGTAATAAATGGGGGCGGGCCTTCAAGAGCACAGAACGGAACCGAATGCCAAGATAAATGTTACATTTCAGGGTATAAATGACTTAGAAGATGAACACTGTGCTTCTCATAAAGCAGCTTGTTATTTTCTTCCACAGCGTACATAACTATTTGTTTGTCATCAAGGATCTGAATACCACATTATCAGCACTATTAGAAACAAAAAGTCACATATTTGTCATGTCAACAGCAGCTATAGCTAGAGGGCCAAATAATCGAGTTTGTCCTTGTACGTCTGAGAAACCTCAAGAAAGCAAACTAATATTTCAAGGAGTCGGCAGGGACTACATGACAAATTAAGCCTCCAAAATAATTATGACACCCCAAGGGAAAATGGACTTTGCTTGCAAATTGCTGCTAGAATTTTACTTATCTTTTAAAACACATTTTAAAAAGGCATGGCATCTCCTGGATCTCGTGTAATGAAGGGCAGCAGCAGCTCCTCAACACAGGGCAAACATGGGAGGGAGATCAGGGATCTTCACTCCTGAAAGTTACACCTGCCTTCATCTTCCTGGGAAGGACATCTGCTGTATTTTCAATGCCAGATTTCTGGTATTTATAGTCCTTTATAGCCTTGTGTTTATCCTGAGAGCTATAAGACCAGGGACCTGAAAGCTCATGCACGTAGCAACTCCAATATCAGCAGTTCTCACGGCCCAAGCACGGGGGAACGCAAGAAAATCGTCCGCTTTCAGGAACAGCGGATGACAGAGAAAATGCTGCAGTAAGGGTTGAAATTCCTTGAAGTCGTTGCTACCTCAGATGCTGGCAGAGCCACACGCAGAGCCATGATAAACTCTCCCCCTTCTCAGTCTCCAGCCCAACCGCAGCACAGACCTGAAACTTACTATTTGCTTATGGGAATTGTACACACTTTTCAAAGGAGAATTAGCAATTTATCTGCAAGCCAGGTCAAGCAGTGTTCACATTTCTCTAAAAATAATTCAAAATAAAGAACAGGGAAACATAAAAAAAAACATGGATTTTTTTTTAAACCGACCTGAGAGTCTTCATGCTCATGAATACATATCCAACTACACACCATTTTCTTCAATTAAAGCTAGGAAAACCTCTGTTGTCTGTGAACTTGAATCAGAGGCCTGACATGTTAGCAAATCTTCAGTCAATCACTTCTCTAGCTTTATATTACTTTTCACTTCCACAGAGAAAAGAAAAAAAAAAGAAATCGTTTGGCAATGCCACAGGCATATTGGAGACCAAAAATAGTTAGTGCTGAAAACATCTTCTTCTGCAAGAGAGGGAAGAAAGTCTGTTGGAAAAAAAACCCCTGTAAATCCCACTGGCAAAACACTAAAAGCAACGAGTACGTTAGTTGTTAGTCGGAATGCACAAGCAGACAAAAGGCTGCCATCGCTTTCATATGTTCCTCTGTTGGCACACTTTAAATACTGTATGGTGCTGCCAGCTTATAAAAAGCAGTCAAACTGAATTTTTGGAAGCCACAAGCCATAAAAATGGCTTTGCCATAAAAAGGA
>NW_010580538.1:388392-404843 GCF_000705375.1 Tinamus guttatus | reverse complement strand
CTGCAGTGGGTTTCATGCAGGCCAATGATCAGACTCATTAACAGTTATTTGAGTATAAGTGCAATCCACTCAAAACCAAATTCACTCACCTGTTGTGTCCTAAATCCACAAGCCTGCTCTGAGAGCTTGCCTTAGCCTGAGTTTTGGAAAAGTCACCAGACTAAGAGCTCAGGGGACACCGGTGCTGAGCAGAGCCAGACGTCTTGTGTCACCAGCTTGCACAGGACTGGGCGCAAGCCGGGCGGCAGCACAGTCCACCAGCAGATGCTCTGAGCTTGACTCTTCCTAAGACCCATGTGGATGATTTCAGACAGACAGACTAGCAACTAGAAACAGGGACAGAAGGTGTAATGTTCATGTAGCTGGACAAAATTAAACTTGGACTCCAGCCCACTCCTAATCTTTGAGAAGACTCAGCGTAAGTGTCATGCTGGCTTTTCTTCTCTGTATTGCAAAAAGCACATTTGTATTACTGGCCCCTGGAACAAAACAGCTAGAGCCAAAGCAGAGTGCTGAAAGATAACAGAAACCAGAGAACATACTACAAGAGTAATCAGTCAGCTTTAATTCTCTATCTATTAATGGGACAAATGCTATTCTAAGATGCAATTTAGAGAAGTAATTTCTTTCTAGGAACAGTAGCACTTTGGTACACACAAGAGAATGGTCCTTGAGTTGACCTTTACAGCAGATTTCTATCCAGAGATAGATGCAAATTAGAGTCTTTCTCACAGATTCCTGGATGATTTGGATATAACTTCTTGTTGCCTGATCAGAGTGTCTTTCTTTCTTCTCAGCAGCTGTGGGGATATTTATGACCGCTCAATGTCTTTAGCCAAGCTAGATAGAAAATCAGCTCTCCAGAGAGCTCAGTTTTCAGCGACTTGCTGCCAGATATTGACCAAACTGGCTATTAATTTGGGATGTCTTTTCCAAATCAAAGTTTCGATAGGCTTCTTTAGTCTCAGGATAAAATATGCTTAGGCCAGCATGCAGGGCTGAAAACACTGTCTCTGGGGAATGTGCTTATCAGACTGTGTTCCCTAAATGAAATGCCTAAAAGTAAGAGAAATATTCGCAGTGTCTGTAAGTCTCTTAATAGAGCTGCATCTAAGCTGATTTACTCTCATAATTGACTCTAATTAGACACCAATCGTGAAAGCCAAAATGTTTTATCTTCTCTCCTGGGAATTTTGACGAGAATTGGCTGAACCTTTTTTGAGTTCATCCGAAACTCTTGAACACTCCTGTACCAAGCACATTCTTTACACTTATCATCTTGTTCTTACCCATATAACGACTCTTTGAAACCTCCATGGGGCTTCAGGATGGATGAACTCAGTCTCTCACAGAAGTCCTAGTGCAAGGCACATGTACTGCTGGAGACCCAAAGGTTTGCTATGGGGTGGATTTCACAGAGGCTGAGTAAGAGATTCAAACAGCCTTACATCAAAGCCTCTGTGAGACCCTCAGTTTCTTCAGACTGTGCCCACATAAGGCTTTTTTGGAAAAGAGGTGAAAAGGCAAAGTCCAGTGAAGACAGAGGATGAAAAATGCATCAAACATCAAGGAAAGTTGAACAGATGAGAGAAAAATAGAAATGAGGAGCAAAGGGAGGATATGAAGAAAATTCTTTCTGATATAGCACTCAATAATAAATAAAATATATACTATCACAATATGACTGGCTTTGGGCTGTTCCTTGCATATCTGATGTAAACAAAGTTTCCACTGCTTATTAAATTCATCATAGTCCTGCCTCTGTTGCCCGGAGCTACCTGGTCTCCTCAAATACTTGCATTACACAACTGCTTCAGGGATTTAATTTCTAGTTGTTATCGAGATCTGCTTTCATCAGGATTTCAGATCAAATCTAATCATCATGCTAATGAAATCCTATCTTGACTGTGTGTTTTGTTCATATTCACTATTTATTTCCTCCCAAATGAAGTTTGTAAGCATAGTTTTCCAGACACAGGAAAGAAGTGTCACCACTACCAGGACCAATGGATCCTTTCAGCACTGCCAAGTCAATGGAAATACTTCTCTGCTGCCTGGTACACTGTCAAGACCATTTAACCTCTGAAGTCCACGCCAAGAGAGATCATGGTGGAGGCTCATTCCCTGCAAGTTTGAGCCTTGATTGTAGTCCCAGGCCTGCGCACCTGTGCAAAGTAGAGTTGTGTCACATTAATTATTAATCCTCTTTCTATTTGTTGCACTCTATCCTCAGAATAGTGCTGTGAAAGACATAAGCATCCTCAACTTTGTGTACTGTAATGTGCGTGTATTTATTGAATGCATCTATGAGGGCTGCAACTTCCCATTAGCACCATGAGAAGGGGTTGTGACTGCAGCTGTGCATCCTACCCCCGAGCTGGATTCCCCTGTTTGTCATCTCATTTTAAACAGACAGAAGAGTGGCTGCTTCTTTCCTATTTCTGACATGCCCAGAGTCCACCTGGAACCCAGAATGGCTCCTCTGATTAACAGTCAGGTCAGACTCAGCACAATAATATTGTTCTAGTCAGGATGCCTTTGTCTTGGGTGTTGGTCCAGTCACTTCCTAGCAATGTAGGCAGAAGTGCTAATGGAGCACTCACATGTTCTGGGGACTCTCATGCAGTTATGGCTGGAATCACTTATTTCTACCTCAGAAATGTGTCCCTCTGGACAACAGATATGTGCTTTGAGTGACAGTGGCTGGACTGGTGTTGACAGGGCACTAGGACACTAAATACCAAGTAAATAGGAAAGACCTGAAGGCATCAGGAGAGAGGAGAACTGACACTTCCTTACAGCTGTGACAGTGTGAGGGCAACTTGACGGCTGTGTTGAAATAAGGACAGCTGCAACACTGGATGCTGGGATTTCTTGATCCAGTATAAAAAGAGCTGACTCTAAATGAAAGGGAAGTTAGGGCTCTGGATAAAAACAAGCTGTATTTTCCACAGGGGGAAAAGGTCCAAGTAGGATGATGAATCAGTCAGGTAAACGAGTCAGAGAAAGGAAAGAAAGATTCTCTCAATTCCTGATGATATTTGGCACCAGTAGACATGGACCAAAGTTGCAATGACCGGATGTATTTTAGGCTTCTCAGTGATCTACATGTCTACATGTTTCTTTCTGTTGTATAAGAGAGTAAAATACATTTTAATAGGAAGCTAATCAACTGTCCAGGAGAAAGTGCCAGGAGCTGACTGCCCTGCAGCCTTGTTCTTCACAAACCTGGTCAAAAGGAGAGTCAGTCGCGACAAATGTGTGCTGCTCTTTTCCACCTGGGCAGCCTGGATTCCTTCAGGTTGTTTGGAATTTATATAGCAAGGGATGTGAGCTGAAATTCAGCCAGGTCCGAGCTGATTTTGGTGGTCTCTAAGTCCTCAAGACATAAATTCCCAGGCACGAATTCAAGCACATGGATAACAGATGGAAACCGGCCCAAAGAGTAGCTACAGGCAGGCAACATTTTACAGCCAGTATCTGGGGCAAGAGGGCTCTGTTGGATTTTGAATTCTCTATTGAATCTCTCTATTTTGGCAGAACCGGGCTTTTCAAGCAAAAGAGATATTTTCCTGAAGGAGTTTTAGTCTTGAAAGATTATATTTTTTTCTTTCAATACTTCACATTTTTTGTTTGTTTATAGTAGAAAAAGTAGTTTGAAAAACAGAAAAAAATCTTTTTTTTAATCCTCTCCAACATATCAAAATCTTTTTTCCCTGCAAACCTACTGCTTCCAGTTTCAGAAAACAGAGGCATGGCTGGGACTGAAGGAACAGAGGGGAAAAAAAACAATGCTTCTGCCATAACACCTACCGGCTCTAGCTGCTGTCTCTTGGACCCGTAGGAGCTTAATTTTTTTCTCATGTGTAGATATACATCAGAGACAATTCCACTAAAGCCAGTGCTGTTCCTCTAATGAGAAAATGGTGGAAACTTGTAGCAGAATCTGACCTTTTCTAGTTAAAATACTTCAGTAAAGCTTTTTTTTTTTTTCAAAAATTTTATCTCGTTCCAGATCCTTGCAGTAAGCTAGACTCCAGGTAATCCTTAGGGCTTGACTAAACAGCTGAATCTGAACTAAAGACCTCCAAGGAAAATAGCAGAAGTAAACTTAAAAAGTAAGTTTCGCCATCAGGAAAAAATATAGAAGAAATCTCAGAAACTAGCATAGAGAAAACCCTAGGGTCTTCTGGTGCAGACTACATGCGGTGGCAGTGATAGAGTTGACCAGCATTACAGACACCTGACGAGGACAAAAAAGCAGCAAAACAGCACTTTGCAGTACGTATACTATGGAAGGCTCAACCCAGACCCGGGCATTGCTGACAAGCTATCTACTGCCATGATATGCAGAGAATCTCAGAGAAGTCTATCCTCTTCCATACTCTTTCTCCTTGTGCTCATGTATGCAATATTTTCACTAACTCACTGCATTTTCTTTTCATTTCCAGATGAAAGCTGAAATGAGTTTCATACTCCCATGGAACTCTTCAGATTCCCACCCAAATTATTCTAGAGCTGATCTCCTAACCCAGAGGGGCTCTGCTGGCAGTATTTACATCCAGCATCGTTTATATTCCCACTGCGTTCAGCGATAAAGCGCTGCCATCCGAATGACTGAGGTCAGCACACAGCACTGCCTTGCTGAGACAGTCCATTCCCAGTCTGCTTCGTGAGTAGCTACCAAGTAAGCATTCATGCTGTTACATAAAGCCACTCTCATTCGGATACTCTCATTTGCCTGCTGAAGTATAACAAATTATTTTTCTCAGTCTCTTTCCTTTTTTTTTTTTTTCAAATTATACACAATTGCTAAGCAATGGCTTTGTACAAATGTGCAATTGAAGTGGGATCCCTGGTACTAGTTATTATTCCGTTTCAGTAATGGTCATACCTTGAAAAGCTAAAGAAAAGCAACAGAGCATAAAAGAGAAGCTCAATGAAGCAGAAAAGGTTTGATATGATATTTTGAGCTCATGTTCTGTTTGGGGGAGGAGGTGAGAGACTATCCTATCCAAATATCAGTGCTAATATACCCACCTCATGTAGATCTAGAAATCTAATTCCTAAAATTTATTTTCTTCTTCCTGAGCCATGAAAAAGCTAGACTGTGTATTAAACACCAGTGGCTTCTTTCATCAAATATTAACCACAGGGACTTCACAGGATGGTTTGGTGGAGAGCAGAGAGGTGTATGCTGGGATTCAATGGCCCTGATGCTACCATATCTCACTCAGCGTGACTGCAGGAGACTGAGGTGGCAGCTCCATAGGCTGAGATTAACCTAGTAAGGCTCATCTGAGCCCTTGCCCAGGGCCAAAGGAAAGATTTATTCTCCAAAGGATTAGAGTAGCTGACATGGAGTTCCTGATTGGACTTACCCTCTCCAAGTGACCAGCTCTCTCCCCACGGAGTATGAAGGAAGCCCAGAGCATTAGGCTGAAGCTTGGGAATGACAGTCTGCAGTTCTCATGGAGCTGATCAGCTCCCATGTACACTTCCAGCATGCTAAACTCCTTTACAATTGGAATTCTGAAGATCTGAGGCAAAATCCTGACCATATAATCAGTACCAATAAATCCTCTGTGCATTAGATTGCTTTAGACACAGCTGGGATAGATCATTTTCTCCAATCATACTGTTACATCATGAGGGAGACACAAAATATACCTAATAAAATAGTGACAGAGAAATAGAAGTAATAAAGTAAATAGCTAGATGGAGAGTTGCCATTTAACAAGAAAATAGTAGGGCAGGAAGAGACTTTTGAGGAGTGACAGAGAAATAGAAGTAATAAAGTTATTATTGCTGAATTAGCATTTCAGCTAAAGAATCCGCTCTTTCCAAACTCTCCTTGGCTGATGGTCCTGGAAGTGTTAACTGCAAGAGCTTCCATAGCTTCCCTCTTTTAATCTAAATGACCCAGTCCCTCCCATCTTTCTTCACTGTCATATTTCCTATACCTCTGATTAATCTCCTTGCTTTTCTCTAAAGTTTGGCCTATCAGTATTTCCCGAAATGGCATTTCAAAATTAGGCAACATATGGTATCTGAGACTGCATCAGAGTTGATCAGAGTGAAAAACATGATGCTGTGTATGTCTGACAGCTTGTACTCCTGCTTAGCTCAGTGTGGTGTTTGCCTTTTTGCAGTGGTGTGACATTACCGACTCAACGTGAGCTTCTGATGAACTGTAACTTTCTGATCTTTACTGGAGAATTACTCTCAAACCTATGATTTCCAGCCTTGTCTTTGTGCTGCTGGTGAAGAGAAATAAGAACTTCCAGAGCTTCATTTGTCTCCCCTGCTGCTTATGTAAATGTTAGGATATGAGGAATATCCGTCTGGAGGTACCTGTCTTTCTATACTGACTATGCAAAGAGTCCAAGGTGACTAGTTGAGACCAAGACATCTTCTTTAGCCCGTGAGGTCAGGGCAGAAGAATGACACCCCCAGTTTAGAGCATTTCATTTGTCCTTATTACATTGCATCCTATTTTTCAGCTGACTTCTCCAATTTGTCAAGATCATTGCCGATTCTACTCAACCCTCCCATATGTTTGCAGGCTCTTCCACTTCGGTGATATAAGTAACTTTAATTACCTTTCTTTCTTGTCAGAGCCTTGAGGGCACTAATACGTCTCAGTGGCCCTGACCAGCCTCACTTTGGTCCACCAGCCTTACCCAATAACACTCATACGTTAATACACCCCTACTCATGGGCTCATGAGAGTCATTTAAGCTCAGGCATGGACCTTTCACCCCTGTTTGAACTATGTCCAAGAAGTACTGGTCTCCAACGCAGCTGCAGCCATAGACCTCCTCGATCTGAATTCCAGTCTGCTGAGTGACTTCCTGGCTTCACCTCAAGCCTGTCTCATTGCCATGGACCCAGGGCTGCCACTGCAGGGCCATCCCGCTCCCTGCGCTCCAACAACGAGTGTCCAGGCTCCTGCCCTACCAGCTGTGCTCAACTCCCCATCCTGTAACTGTCAGACAGCCCTTGCTGTTCCCTGATGTTTCTGTTCTGTAACCAACTGATAACAAAAATAGACAAATACCAGATCTTGTTACTGGAATTAATATATTAGAAACAGGGACGGATTTGACCTTTTTAATGAAGATTAACTGGGGAAAAAAAAAAGTCTTTTTGGCAATATCTGTCAATAACTTTCCTTCCCCTTTGTAAGGCAGATCAACTCTTTCTTTGCCTTTCCTCTTTTCAGGTATATAACTGCAGGTTACTTTCTTACAACCTTTTTTGCCCCCGGTGCGTGTATTTCACAAGGAGAGGCTTGACCTTCTGTACCTATTTGGCTGCGCTCTTCTTCTATAACTATCCTTATCAATCTATCCAAGGCTTCACTTTCCGCATTTCTTTTCTTCAAGAACACTGAATAGTTTCTGATTTAGCCAGGCTGGTGTCTTTTAACTTCCTTTCTTCATTTTAGAATAATTTGCGCTTGCTCCTGTAACAGACTGTCTTTAAGGAACTGCTGCCTTTCTGGACTTTATTCTCTTAGGATGAGATCCTAGGAACTCCTGCCCCCCAATTTTCAGGGTATATTGATGTCTGTAATCTTAAAATCCACTGTGTGTATATTCTGCTATCCCATCAAAGAGTCATGAACTCCAGCAATCCTTGGTCACTCTCACCCAAATTGCAGTTCCTCTTGTTGGTTAAAAGCAGGGCTTTTAGAGACACTTTTTTTGTATTAACATTCCAGATAGCGTATTTGTTCCACCCAGTGTCCGTTATGCCAAATTTATCATAATTTCAAGTACTTTGAGACTTTTCTTGACCAATTTTCCTGGAATCTCTGGTAATTTTAAAGAACTGCTATCAAACAGATGAAAAAAACCCACAATTTTTCACATGGCTTAATACAAACCAACATTGTTCACAGATATTGCAGTGATGAGAGCAGGTTGAAAATGTCTATGGAATGAAAGGTCTGGGCATTTATCCAGACATCTATCCATTTATCCATACTTAGAATTACTATCAATTGGATTTAAGAACTTCTGGAATAGCTATAGGGCTTCAGTCTTCAGAACTAAAGAATGAAAACTGTTAGGATTCAGGGGCAAATTTCTAGGAGGAAGGTTGCTCACAGACAGCACTGGCCAGCAGACAAGACCTTGGTCTGGCATGTTCAAGGTCTAACTAAATACATGAAATCTTGCAGTGCTGTGAACTGCACCAAAGTGCATGCAAGTGTAAGTCACAGATACTTGAAATGTTTTCAGCCACATCTTCTAGTTACCTTTCCCCAGCTCTTTTCTTCCAAGGATATTTAAACTTTGCTATTCATTCCTGGTTGAGATATTGATAAATATACATATTAATTTACAAATTCAGCTGTGTATTTTTGTAGTTAATTATGTAGCAACTTAATTTATCTTTTGTCAATTTGTTTTCCCTCAATAAATGATCTGCCAACAATATGTTATTTTTAATTAGCCTGCAGCAAGTGTCTCTATGAATGTAAATCAAATGCTTATTTGAGCCATTAATTGAAAAGGGGAAATCATTGAAATTCCTATTGTGTTATCCTCTTTTTTTCTTTTTACTTTTTTTCTTCAGTTTTCTTATTCTAGAAGGATTATGACAAAACAGTGCCTGCAGCAAGGAATTGACAACACACTGATAATCAGAAGGAAGCAGAAACGCACAAAAAGACAATGTATTCTCTTTTCAGCAGAAAATAAATGCCAGGTCCATGCTGTAAAATAAAAAGAATTATATTTGAAAATTTCTACTGTTGATGACTGGAAAAATAGAAACCCTTCTTGGTTCCAGCTTTGCTGTTATTCTTATAAATATTATTTAATTTAGGAGATGGTCATTTCAGATGTGGCTGCATGAGGAGGTGCAGAAGCCAAGCCAAGACACTTGTACTGTGGAGATACAGACCGGTGCTTTTCAGACATGTCCCAGCTGTGTGGCCGTGGCCGCGTGGTTTAGCTAACACCCTCTGTTTTCAGCTGGGATGGAGAAGGTCTCCCTGGACAGTGTCATTGGCCTTCCTAGGCCTCAATAGTCTGGCTCTTCTCTTTGGGAGAGGGGGATAAGGATTTTGCTGACCAGCACATCAGCAGACATCCTCACATCCAACTTGCCCGTGCACTGGACAAAAGCTCCACTCTTCTTCTGGGCAGTAAGTCCTTGAACAGCAGTGGTCACGAGGGTGTGCATGAACTGCACGAACTCATTCAACCCAACAAAGCAACTAGAAAATATTCAGGAACAAAGCATGGGGACTGGTGTGATTTTGCTACCTGTAGGGTTTGGTAGCTGCTGGAGTAAAGATCTTCTGGATCACTGTGGCATATTTGTGCCTCTATTCATCCTAAGCCTGTCCCCACCTTCTTGGATTTTGCTCCAATGAACTTATCAACCCCTACGTGTATGATGATAGCATTTTCCGTAGGCATTTGTCGCTATGATATCAAAACCCTCTCTAACATACGATCCCTCTCTTAGCAGAAAAGCTCTGTTCCTGCTGTTTTATTCAACAGCAGTATTTTGTTTGCTATTGCAGAAGCATCAAATGCTGGAAAATTACATATACAGTGTCATTTTGGCTTATTTTCTCCATGGTTAATTACAGCAAGTTTTTCAGACTTTAGATGTCACCTTAAACAAAGCCACTGCTGATCACATTTCAGTCAGTGAGGTGTTTGGGGTTTTTATTGCATTTTGTAATCACACGATTCTCTATATTTCAAGCAAAACATCAATGGCCCATCTGGCACATAAACAATAGTTCAAAAGAAACCCATTGTCTTACAATAATGAAGCCAGAAGCATTTTTAACCTTGATGTTCTTGAATGTGTGAATACTTCGCCATGAAAAGAGTGCTTACGGGAAAATCTCCCAGTAGTTCAGATTTTCTGAGGCATTCGGTACAATGGTCTCCCAGAGGGACCTTATCTTCATAATTATCTTCATTATTGCTTCTCTGTACCATGTGTCACCCTACAGCACTAATCCACCTGGAGTGTCCTTGATGGCTACATGGGCCCTGTGATGAAAAGTGTCAGGTACCCATTAGGAACTGGAGGGTTCAGCTAATGGAGGTTTCTAATGAAATCTGAAGCAGTCATTGTTTTTGAAACAATATGTCTTGCTGTATGGAGAGGAGGTTGTACCACAGCAGCATTATATCACCCATTGCCTTCTGCAGTGTATTTCGCAAAATGGAAAGCTGTTGTGATTAGCAATCATTTGTCGTGGTTCAGGCTTCCTGTCACTGTGCATCACTACTTAATTTCAAAGGACAGTGAGACTAGGACCTGGGTGCTAAGTTATGCAACCTATTAGGGAGAACTCTTCATGAAAATTTCACAAAAAGTGGAAAGACCTCAGTTAGAGATTATCAGATTTATTTGTGAAGTTTCACTCCCAGAACAGGACTAAGTGCTCTTTGCCACTGATGTGTCACACTTGCCTATGAGATCAGCATGCCCCGAGTCCGAGTCCTTGCTATGTCATCTGTCAAGACAGCAGCTCCTATTCCATTGCTAATGATTCTCTGTGTGACCCCTGCTCACCCTGCAAGGGCTTTAACTGAAATTTCCTTCTGCTGAAGTCAAGGGCTCATCAAGAAGATAAAATGCCTTCATGGTCTTGGAATTTGCCTTGTAGTTAGGCACTTGAAGATGTCGATTAAGCTTCTGGATCAGGCCTAATGGGATACACAGGGGCCTGTCTGCTTTCTGGGTTCCTGTCGGGGGTGGTAGTGGTTAGCTGCTGGGTGCTACAGAAGCCCTGCAGCCAGTATTGAGGAACTGCAGGAATTTTACTAGCACAAATGTAGATCCAGTAGGCAAAGGTGCTGAAATACAACACAAATCCCCAAGATCCAGCTTGTGTCTGAAAGCTGTACACGGCACTAAAGTAGGTGAAGCAGGGCTTGAAGGCAGGTGTCCTTCTTGAGGATTTGACCACATATCCAAGTGGTGCTACTCTGTGCTGGGAGGACCACGCCAAGGTCAAGGGTCCTTCGTGGCTTGTTGCTGTGTAACATGGGTGAGCATTTTGGTACGTTAAGACTTTTGGTGTTTCCTCCTTTAGGCATCTACAGAGCAACAATTTTGAAGATCTGAAGTTTGGATGAAGGTACCCAACTTGGCCATAAGAGAGCAACCAGGATTTAGACCTGCTTCCAATAATCCAAGTCCATGTTCACTGGTATCTTTCAAGCTATTACACTACCCAGAAGCCTAAACATGTTCTGAAAATAGGTCCAAATAGATCTGGTCTGGTATTTCCATATGCCTGGGAGATTTTGACATCCAGGGGCCTTTGACCAGCAGCTTTCTCCAAATTCCCAGTCATCTCTTTTGTTTGACAAAATTTGGTGACTGAAATGTCTTGTTATCCCTTGAAATGGAAGCTGAAATACAGTTTGGAAACTGTTCTTTTTCTGCAAGTGCAATTTAAAAAAAAAATCTGATTAAAGTTTAATTTAAAGAATGCCCTGTGTTTTCAAATTCTTGATTGAATTACCCTTTAAAAATTAAATTGAAATCCTTTAGGAGTTATTGATTCAGAAGGAAGAAAATGCCAATAGTGCCATTTTGGCCTGAAACTCTGCCCATCAAAGTGACATAATACTTTCAATTTGCCTAAATAACTCATTGGACCTGGCTTATTCTCATGGCTGGCTTTTCCAGCCTTCACTGCCCATTTCGTGAGGCAGGAAGGAAGATGTAGGAGGCCTCGTTCTTGTCCTACATAGCAACAAGATTGTACCCTGGGGCACAAAACAACTCGCTCACATCTCTGTGAAGATGCCCTCACGTAGTGAATGGTAACGGGCACAAGGGACTGCTCATGGGGGGCTTCTTTCTGAGCCCATGGGGCTGGCAGCAGCTCAGGAGGCCTTTGGGATACGTGTGAGGTTGGAACATCCCTTGTTTGATGGTATCTGTACAGGACACAGGAAGAAGAGTTTGACTTAGTGCAGCCCTGAAACTATGTTTAAAGAAGTCAGAGAAAAGGCCTGTTATAAGTTAGATAACAGGGCAATGGAGGCCTCTGCTTCCTTCTGGCCTCCTACCCATCCACTTGCTCCTGCATGCGAGAACTTAGAATAACTAAGAATCAAACTCATATCATTCCCCCTCCCTTTCTCCCTTGTTAAATTGCACCTCCAGGAACAGTGAAAACACTACAAAAGAAGAAATAAATGTTCCATTATGTTTCACAGGAGTCTCAGCTCATGTTTGAGTTAAAACACCAACATGACAAAAACGTCGGAATGAATAGAACTACCAAGATATAAACATGGTCTATGTAATTCAGACTCCCCATGTGAACAAAAGGTTGCAGCTCTCAAACAGAGGCACTGTTGAGAAAGCACTTGAAACAGGGGATGAATCAATTAATGCTTTTGATAGTTTGAATGTCCCACTATCTAAAAAACAAGCACTGCTTTAATAGCGAGATAATTCAGTTTACTGAATCCAATTACATGTAATTGGTTTTTTTCCCTTTTTTTTTCTTTTTTTTTCCCCCTTTTTTAATTGCTGTTGGAACCAGGGCTTAGATGCACTTGTGCTGGCTCTGCCAGATGTTTCTGTTATTGGTGTTGCAAGGGCACGCTAAGGATCACAGGATTCAATTAACATCAGAGGTGCAGTCTGGATGGTAGCAATGCATCAGCTACTTATATCTCTGCGACCCTGACTGGAAAAAATGCTTATTGAATACTTATTAAAGTCCCCAAAGAGGCAAAGTATCTGCTACTCTTTTCATTTCTCCTCTGGGAGAGCAAGTCTCTGCTTTGGTGTGATGCTTATGTGTTGGGAGACAAAGTTTTAAATTCCTCCTCTGTAGAGAAGTGTATCATGGTAGCAACAGGACCTGGAGGCTGGGTGAGTCTACCAAGGTTTGTGGGACACGCTGGGGTCTGTTTGGGACCCCTGCTCCCCAGCGCTGGGCCCTCCTTAGTCATGGCTGCGAGGGCCTTGTTGCTGAAGACCGTTTGTATTCGCAGTGTTGGTACTCACCACTCTAATGTTAGAAACTGTTCTTTACCCCGGAGTCCCTCCCAAGCTGTATCGCCCTGGATTCAGCACTAAGGGCCAGTTACGAGGGTTTAACATCTTACCATGCAGAGGGATGTGTGCAGTATAAGCCAGTGCATCTAAGAGCTGCATTTCTGAAGACCTTTGAGCAACTATGTGCCAAGCACTAAGAATCTCTCTAGTCTGCGAGGTAACTCCTGCCCATCTGCCCCGTTCAGTGTCTGTATCCTTGCCATATCTCACCAGTGCATCCAGAAAGCCTCAGTCAGTCAGTAAGAACATTCGCGCTGCGAATCCCGTGACATTCTGCAAGTTTCAGTTGACTTACTACAATGCTTTGGATGCAGACTTCAGGCTAGAGATTTGTCTTGCAGAAATCCTAATAAAATAGCTGGCTGCCTCAACGATGTTGCATTTACTCTGGTTACAGCAGATCGAACAGCTTGCCTCAGGCATAGTCAACCCAGAAACAGCTTATGTTTTTTGAGATATTTGAAACTGTCCAACTCACTACTGCTAAATGCCATTGAAAGTGTAAGAAATCTCCAGGTTCCCCCCAGAACTGGACTCCTTTGGTCTATTTTTTTTTTTTTTCTGTTGTTCCAGTTCTTCTCAGAGCTGCAGTTACCCTGAAGAGGAAGACTCCTGGGTCTGGCTACACCCTTAATGCAGATCGCCTGGTTACTAACTAGAATTAGTTACTTCTGGTCATGTAAGAGAAACAGGTCAGAAGTCACATGAACTACAGCTTCTGGGGGACATTGCACAGCATTTGTCAGATTGTTGCTTCTCTTAGTGTCCAGGTTTTACAGGAAAACAAACTTTTTAACTGAAACAAGTAATAAAAAATAGTTGAAACTCATTTTCTAAGCAAGATGACCATGTTCATAGAAAGATTTCCATCTGGCTTAGGTGCGATGTCCCCTTCCTGTCCCTTCTTTGATGGATGACATCTAAATCAACCTCCCATTGAATGAGTTGTTGTAAGATGAGAGGAAAGCCAGCTCTCTGGAAATGCTGAATGGTGTTATTAGATGGCTATTTAGTGTGTAGCACAGAAATGATTTACAAAACAGTTCATGTAAGTGGATGTCATTTGCAAAGTATTTTCAAGTCCCCAGGGATGGAAGGTGCTCCCAGCATGCAGAGTGCTGCACTGAATTTGCATCAGCATCTAACAGACAGGTCGTAACACTCTGTGCCAAGAGATGAGATACTAAGTTTATGGATAGACAAATAACCTGGAGCAAGAAAGCACATACTGGAGCATGGGACAGGTGCTTGCATTAAAGCAAATTAAATTTTCCCTCTTTTTACTCGGTTCCAGAAGAAGACGCTATTTTTCTCCTGCTTGTCTAGCAAATTCTAAAGGCTACACGGTCTGTCACTCCGTGCTCATTACTGTTTCAAGGATGCAATGGGAAATTAGATTTAATTAGCCCCTAATAGTTGAGAATTAAGCCCCAACACCGATGCTTTCGTGCAGTGATGGCAGGTATAAAATTTGTATTCACTGACTTCTTTTTTTTGAATGTGGAACTTCTCAGCAATTTGGTCTTGGGGGACTAGAAGAAGCAATTGCTAGCTCTTTCCCTTGCACCATCTACAGCAGAAACACTGCAACATCATTCATTTGGTCTTCTGCATCTTGCTCTTGGATGCACGAAGAGGACAGGGGCTGCCTCACTCTTTAAGACAGACGCTTAACCATTGCCTAGTAGGAGAGGGGTTTCCTAACACAGGTGTCTGCTTCTCCTCCCAGGAGAATGTGGACATAGGAGCTCCTTCCATGTCCCTGCAGCTTTTGGAAGGGTCTTTCCTGGTGAGAGAGGGGATGCCACGTGTGCTGCTCTTTTCAGCTGCTTAGCTGAAATCCTGGCCCCAGGACCGCAGCTTGCCTTGTCGTCCCTGGTGTGAGCACAGAACTTGAAGATGCCAAAGGGCTGCTCCAGGCCACGGGCTGCAGCCACGGAGCTGACACTCTCGGCACCTTCCACCTCCTCCGTCACCCAAGGAGATGTGGGACCTGGCCAGGAGCTCCTGGCTGATATCTGCGCCCAGGCCACTTTGACCCACAAGAGTCATTGCTGATGCACAATAGATGGATACCTGTGTGAGAGGGGCAGAGTATGAGGGTTCTCTGCAGCACTGTGCTAGCTAACAGAGCCCCGAGCTCTGCCCCAAGCCCAACATTGAGGACGCCAGCACTGAGGGGTCCCCAGCCCCCACCAGGCCTTGGGCCCTGGAGGGAGAGCTCCCGAGCTTGCCTGCGTTGCCCCTAGCTCTGCCTCTGGCCTGGACACTGCCTTGTGAACAAGCAAGTGCCCACGTTTGGATGGTCACTGCAGTGCAGACACTGCAATGCAGACATTGTCGACGATAACTTTTTGACGCAGGTTGTGGAGGAGCCGACGAGGAGAGGTGGGCTACTGGACCTCATGCTATCAAATAGGGAGGGCCTAGTAGGAGATGTTAAGGTGGGGGTTAGCCTCGGCTGCAGTGACCATGAGTTGGTGGAGTTCAGGATTCAACGAGGAGGAGGCAGGGCTGACCCTGAGTTGGTGGAGTTCAGGATTCAACGAGGAGGAGGCAGGGCTGTAAGTAGCCTTGCGACGATGGACTTCAGGAGGGCCAACTTTAGCCTCTTCAGAGACCTCCTCGGTAGAATCCCATGGGCTAGTGCTCTAGAAGGCAGGGGGGCCCAAGAGAGCTGGTTAGTTTTCAAGCAGCACTTCCTCCACGCCCAGCAGCAGTGCATCCCTGTGTGTAGGAAGGCATGCAGAGGGGGCAGGCGACCTGCGTGGATGAGCCGGGAGCTTGTGGCAATGCTCAAGCAGAAGGCAGCGGTATACAAAATGTGGAAAAAAGGACAGGTCCCCTGGGAGAAATACAGGAATGTAGTCAGGGAATGCAGAGATGCGACAAGGAAAGCTAAGGCACGTCTGGAAGGCAAGCTGGCAAGGGACGTTAAAAATAACAAAAAAAAATTCTTCAAATACATTAACAGCAAAAAGAAAATTAGGGAAAACGTGGGTCCGCTGGCGGACGGGATGGGCACCCTGGTTACAAATAACACAGAAAAAGCAGAGTTGCTCAATGCCTTCTTTGCTTCGGTGTTTACCAAGGGCAGCCCTTTAGAGCCCCAGGCCCTAGAGACAAGAGAAGAAGCGGGTGGAGAGGAAGACTTGCCCTGGGTAGAGGAAGATTGGGCACCTAAGGAAACTGGATACCCACAAATCCATGGGCCCTGATGGGATGCACCCCAGAGTGCTGCCGGGAGCTGGCAGATGCCATAGCTAAGCCGCTCTCCATCATCTTTGAAAGATCCTGGAGAACGGGGGAGGTGCCGGAAGACTGGAAGAAGGCCAATGTCACGCCAGTCTTCAAAAAAGGCAAGAAGGAGGACCCAGCCA